>CM053601.1:117436737-117454077 GCA_028646575.1 Pseudocheirus occidentalis | reverse complement strand
TCAGTAAAGGGACAGGGACAGGGTAGAGAACAAAATAAGGGTGGGGGTGCGGGATAGAAAGGAGGGACATACAATCAGCCTCTCGTAATATGTCCACCATGGAGATGTCCTGCATAATTACACATGTACAGCCTGTATTGAATTGCTGCTCCTTCCAGTGGGAGTGGGTAACAAGGGAGGAACTGCAAGAATCTAGAATTTAAAGCTATACAATCAAATGTTAAAACAAAGAAATATATATATATATATATAAGGCAATGTGAAATATCTCCTTGAAAAAAACCACTGACCTAGAAAATAGATCCAGGAGAGAAAATTTACAAATTATTGGACTACTTGGAAGCCATGATCAAAAAAGAGTTTAGAAAGCATCCTGCAAGAAATTCTCAAGGAAAATTGCCCTGATATTTTAGAACCACAGGGCAAAATAGAACTTGAAAGAATTCACCAATCACTTCTTGAAAAGATATAGCCAGGTTCTGGAGTCTCCAAATCAAGGAGAAAATATTTCAAGTTGCCATGAAGAAACAATTTGAATAATGTGGAAAGACAAGTAGAATAACTCAGGAACTAGCAGCTTCTACATTAAGGGGCCAAAGGGCCAGGAATATATTTCAGAGATCAAAGGAGCTAGGATTAAAACCAAGAGTCACCTACCCAGCAAAATTGAGTATAATGTTCCAGGGGAAAATATGGTCATTCAGTGAGGTGGAGGACTTTAAACATTCTTGCTGAAAAAACCAGAACTGAAAAGAAAATTTGACACTCAAACATAATAAGCAAAAGAAGGTAAACATGGAAAAGAAATCATAAGGAACTTATCAAAGTTGAACAATTTACATGCCAACATGGAAAAACAATAATTGTAACTTAGGAAACTTTTCTCAGTATGAGGACAGGTGAATGGACTACAATCGTATATATACTTATACATACACATACGCCTATATAGGAGGGTTTATATATATATGAACACATGTCTGAGTATGTGTATATATGAGTACATAGAGGGCACAGGATCAATTGAATAGGAAGAGATGATACTCTAACAGTGAAATTCTGTGGTAGGAGAGGATTAGAACAAGAGGAGACAGGAAGAGAGAGAATGGGGTTAATCATCTCATACAGAAGAGGCAAGGGATAATTGTTACAATGAGGGGAAGAACAGGAAGGCAAAAGGGAAAGGGTCAACCTTACTCTCATTGAGTTTGGCTTAGGGAAGGAATGAAATAAACTCTTAACTGGCTATCTTGCCACAGAGGAGAGTAGAGGGGATGGGAATGAGAGGTGATGGAGGGGGGCAGAAGGAGAGGGTTGCTGCAAGCACACACTTCTATAAATGGACAGGGACAGGATAGAGAATAGAACAAGGGAGGGTATGATAGGAAGGAGGTACACATAATCAGTTTCTCACAATATGCCACTGTGGAGATGTTCTGTGTAATTATACATGTACAGCCTGTGTTGAATTGCTTGTTCTTCCAGTGAGGGTGGATGATGAGGGAGGAAGGGAAAGAATCTAAAATTTAAATTTCTATTATCAAATGTTTTATATATATATATATATGTATATATACATATATGTGTGTGTGTATCTATATTTATATACATATATATAATTGTAATAATAATTTTTATTATTAACTACATGCACCTGGAAATTAAGATATACATGCACTGGGGTAGGGAGATCAATCCTGCCCTACCGGAAAGTCAGAGGAGAGAGGGGGAAGGCATAGGAGAGAGCAGTTTGGGAGAGGTGTTATACAGTGGGATGGCTGTTCTGAGGTGTTGGGTAGGGGAAAGATGGGGAGAAAATTTGTAACTCAAAATCTCTTGGAAATGAATGATGTAAACAAGAAAACAAATTAATTTATTAAAAAAGAAATACATACAAATGGAAGTGCACATAAATCATATCACATTAAAATTAAGCCAATATGTGGCTTATGAATCCTTATGTATGGATTAGTGGCTCCAGGTTCAGTTTGAGTTTGCCACTTCTGCACTGTGCCATACTGCTTGTCAAATATAGCCCCAAGACAATGAATTCTGATATTGAATGTTTCAACATTCAATATATGCTATATCTTGGTAACAATTTATTTGCCAGTAATCTACCTTACTGAGATGAAAAATGTTTTAAGTTCATTCAATTAAAAATGGCCCCCCAAAATTTACTGTGTAGTCCTGTATTATTCCTCAAAAGCATCCATCTCCATGAAGGAAAAAAAAACCCATATTATCTGTGGCCACAGATCTAATGTCTGTCCTTTGTGTGTATGATCCAGTTTGTCTCTTCCGTATTTACTTTTCAAAAAATTACAATTTATAGTTGTTATGTCTATCTCCTAGGGAGGCTGGTAGTCAATTAGGATATGCTTTGCAAATATCAGCTATTTAATGATTGGGTTCCTTCTGGTGCTGGAAAGTGTGAAAAGTTTCTTTTTATTTCCTCTTTTTGTCTTCACTGACTGATGGTGCAGCACAATTATGAGATGATAGTGGTATGAACCACTAGAGCCAACACTCTTGACTGTGGATCCAGTCTTGCCTGAGGTTTTCTTCACCTACTCTAATAAAGGCACATACCTCTGGGCTCTTGGAGTAGTAAGCCACAGCTATTGATTTCTCATGCCCATTCTTGCTCATCCCCTGGGATAGTCCCTGTACTCCACCCCTTTATTTTGTTAACATATGGAACTGCCAATGAGAAAATTCCCTTTACCAATGTAGATAGGCAACTATTCTTAAACATATGCTCTTGCAATTTTCCAGTTGTCTTGGAAGGTTAAGTGACTTTCTCAGTCCAGTATGTGTGAGTGGTCTCTAACAAAAAATATTTCCTTGGCGTGACTGATGGTTCATAGTCCCAGCACTTTTCATGTCTGGTGATGAGTTAATAACTAATTTATGAAATGGGGCAGCATCCTAGTACTTTTGGTACTCTACAGGAAAGATCACAGTGGCAGTGGTAGAGGGTGTACCAGACAAAAAACAAAAAACAAATATAGAATGTACAAAGACAAGTGGTAAAACACATGGTGTGGGGACAAGTATAGATAAGATGGTGAAGAAGGGCAAGCAGCATTGTGAAGAAGATGGGGAGGGGATGGATCACTTAAGCAACCACAAATTGGAGTTGGGAGCACTTTAGCACCATCTCCTTAGGAGATGGAAGAGTGCTCAGGGGCAGGAATTCAAGGTCTCATTTTTATAGTGTTTTTTGGTTGGAGAGACTAATTCTTATGCACGCCATGTTGTCATCCCATGATAGACACCATCCAACTCAAAGTTGTCAGTAAAACTTTGAAGTTGACATTTCCATGTCATCTCAGAGTTACTGGTAATATTTGTTGTTCTGCTGGTCTTACTGTAGATGTGTGGAACTTATCTGAGATTTATGTATCATAGGATCAAAAGACTCTTGATAGCAATGCCCAGATGACTTCCATCAATTTAGCCCTTCTTGCCAAGATATGATTTTCTGGTTAATATATTATGCAATTTGCAAATTTTGCTTCTTTGGTCATTAGGATGGTTTGCATACAACTTCTGGGTTTCCCCTTGCAACTTTACTTTCTGGTATTGCTACTTTATTAGCTACCTATAAATCTACTGTACTGAATAGAAGGGGACAATGGCCAAGTGGATAAAATATGGTTTTAACATATACATACAAGGAAATTCTCTATAGCAAAGAATTCTCAATCTCAAATATTTTGTACTATCTTTATTGACAGGACAATCTCTTTAACAAAAAAGTAGGATTTTTTTTAAACAAAAACTATTAGTAAGTGTGAGACATGCTGATAAAATAGAGTTAGCCTCCAAATCAGAATGTAGAAGTCCCAACCCTCACACATTGACAACTTTGAGATTATTTGGATATGTTAACCAACATGGCATGGAGAATACCTCAAAAACCAGGCGTGCCTGCCTCACTTCATGAATTAGTTATTAACTCATGGCCAGACATGTAAAGCACTAAGCCTAAAAGCCATCAATTAAGCCAAGGACATAGCTTTGTTATAGACCACTTTTGTTTTGTACTTTTGCTGTAGGGGAATTGAGCAGGTAATGCTTATATATTTTTCCCTTTTGACTGGTTAACAAGCAGTTGGATTCCCCACTCTTTGTTTTATGTCCTATGTCCCGCTGGAGATGAAATGTTTAGTTCTAAAATGGTTGAAGTACCATGGACCTGCTAGAAAGCTGTTTGAAAAGATTACTGAGTACTTTACCTTTGTTCTCCCCCTTGCTTTTAGTTCCTTAAATGTGTAGCTCATAAAAATGAGCCACTCAATCACGTACCTTGTTAAGATATTCCATCATTCCTTTCCAGTTTACTGTAGCATCAGCTTAATATAGGATATCCTATTGACCAAGCAAAAGTCTACCCTCTCTCATTAAAATTATCTCTGATCAATACAAAGACATTAGTGACTTTTGCAGCCCCACAAGCTTGGTGATGTATCCCTACTTAAGAGGCTAGAGAGAAAGCCTCTAAATCATTTCCTCTTTACACCTTTTGAAGAAGCCAGACAAGAGATGAGTATCACTGATGTTCATCTCATCCAGATCTGACCTCTTATCTACTTGCTAGAGTGCTAAGTTCACTGCCTACCAAAAAGTACTTTGATGTGATTAACATTTTTCTTTATGTATATTTTACAGCAGTGATATCAATGTCTAGCTACACACAATATGCATTGATGTATACTTGTACACATATGGATATATACATATACAAACACATATACAATTATATACGTATGTACACATGTATTTTTACTCAGCTAAACCTGAATAAAAATGGATAAATTCCCCTTGAAGAACAATGAAATTGAAACTTTCCTTCTTTGAAGGAACCTTTTTGTTTTCTGGGTTAGGGCTAAAGATTCAATCAGAGTACTGACTAGACCTTAAAATGTTATCTATGAGTTATTAAAAAAAGGGGATGATCTTAATCTGTTGGATCTGAAACTGAAAATGAAGTCTCATTATTCTAAAATTAGAAGTAACAACAATTATGCTGGTACATAATTATGCTTTAATCTTACTTTTTTTTTTGTACTTGACTTTTCAAAGGATTTCACATGTTATTTCATCCTCACAACAGGATAGGGCAGGCAAGATTACTGCCGTCAGACAGAAGTAGATTCCTAGAAATGAAAGGTTATGAATTAACCAGCTAGTGAAGGGTGTGGTATTAAGTATTTCCTGGATATTGTGCTATCCTTTAACATGTCTGTAGGGCTTATGTTGTTATAGTCTCAGTGAAACATCTGTATGCTTTTCATTACAGCCAAAGGAAAGAGTATTTCAGTTAGTGGTTTGTATGTAGGCTAAGATGCTCCTTCAAAGAGCTTGGGCTAACTCTTAACATGCTCCAATTAGTACCTCATGAATATAGAGAAAGTCAGAAATAAGAGAGGAAGGTCAGAGTGGAAGGTTACTTCAGGACAACATCTTAGAACACAGGCTCCCTGAACAAGAAGTGTTTAAGACAATTTGCAATCATTTTCTGGGAGAGAAGACGGGGGAGTCAGAATAAAAGCACTATTATTCAATTTAAGAACCAAAGGCTACAGACACCAGGGGACCTGCTACAGTGACAAGTAGGAGATGGGTTATGTTTGTCTTCCTGCCTAAGGTATTTAACAATTATATTTGTTATAACAGATGAAAAGAGACTTGAACAATTCTTTGATATATTGTCTTATTAAAGAAAATGCAACATCCTAGGCAGAGTGGACTGCATAATCCAAGAAGGAAACCAGAAAAAAAAATTCTTCTGATGGACAGTGGTATTAAAACTAATACCGAAAGTTTGGAGATTAGGAGAGAAAAACAAAAAAGAAAGTCAACAAAGAGAAACCACACTTGTAGTGTCAAAGAATAGGTATTATGTATATCCACGACTGACAAATCTAGATTAAAAAAATTCACCCTCTCTAGATTTTTTGTAGAAAAAGCAGCATTATTTATTCCACTGAAAACTAGGGGTGATCCTTGAGCAGTTTCATTAATCGTATGAACGATATGAATAAAAAGGGATATGTAGAGATAGTTACATTTTTTTGTGAAAGTATATGGAGTTGTATTTTTTTTTTAGAACTGACAGGACTAACTAGAAGGCATACTCCCTTCCAGAAGAACAAGAACAAAACAACTTTCCATGACCTCTTGAACATATCAACTACTACCTGAATCTCCTTACTGATAGGAGAATAAATTACAGCTCCAGAAGAAACCCATAATGTGATTCTGGTGACTTTGGGTGGGAAAATAATGAACTTAAAACAGGAAAAGAATATAAAACTCTTAATGTTTCTTGGTGTTATGGGAATCTGAAGATCTTCCCTGCCCCTAGGCCCTTTGATAGACTTAAGTGGCTCTGAGAACTTCTCTGATTTAAAAGTATAGTCTGCCCCCTAATAGGCTGAATGTGGTCATCTGGAGCCTGTGGCAGGAGGCTTGGTTTTTAGGAATGCCCACATCTTACTACTTTGTGATTGGGCAGTGAGTCAAGAGGGCTGTGACAGTCTCTGATCCAGGAGAAGGATATATATATATATATATATATATATATATATATATGGCTGAAATGAGTTTTGGTTTGGGGCTCACTTTGAGAAGAGTTGTGTGATTTGGCCAGACAAGACTCTGGGAAGCTGTTGAGTCCCCTGGCTTTGAAAAACCCAGATGTTGGTGCTTCCCTCTCTGGTAATTTGAATAGGTGTGGATGTGATGGTCAGATGGTTGGAAGCCTCTCTGCTGGTCTGTTTCTTTTACTGCTTATAACTTCTGCTTATAAATTCTGTTTATATTCTGTTTGCATTCTCTGAAGTTCAGGGTGCTGACTTTTCCGCCTGAACTAGGTAAATGACATGTGTTTGATTTATTAAAGTGAGACTGTTAACCCATTTTGAGTTGCTTTCCTTTAGAAAAGTAGATCTAAGAACCTGTGATAGCAGCCACCCTGGATATGCTGGAGTGTTTGCTGATACATTTGGGCACAATTAAACTGTTGTCATTAATCTCCTTTCATGGAAGTCACAACATTAAAAGAGAAGGTGAAAATCAGAAATGAAAATATAGCTATGTAAATAGTGTTGAAGAATAAGATTCAAACTTTTTGGTCTAAGGCTTATGTTAACCAAATAATGACCTCCATTCCTTGCCTAGAGTGGGTGCCTGGAAACCACAACAATCTTATTTTTGAGGTTCTTTGAGCTTCTTTGAACTCCATTAAGGTGCATGTAAGAAGCTGTCTGTGCCTATTACCCTTTTCTAATAATTAACAGACATCTGAGATCTCCTCTATCTTTAAATCTTATAATCCTTCATTATTGTTCTTGTTAGTTGATTGTTATTGTTCCTTTTAATGTCATGCTTCCCATTTTTATCTGGGCATTTCCTTCCTCATCAAAATCTAGTTGATTAAGAGGTGAGTTTCCTGCCAAACATTTTCTTCCCATTGTTTGGAAGATGTTGTCTCAGTCCATACCAGTCATCTAAGGGACACTGGGTTTTTCACAGAAGAAAACAGACCTTTCAGCAATTGATCTTTATTAAAAGCACTTTTTTATTCACATGAATGAATAAAGGAATAACTAGACACACAGGGCATATAAGGAGGGGATCAAAGGGAGAGGACTTCAGTGCCAAGGATAAATCTGATTCACAGTCACCACAAAGAAAAGCATACAAAGAGATCACAGTCATGGGAGGGGAAGTATTTGCCTTTCAGCTAGAAGCGGGAAATCATCATTTCTCTAGTGAGAGGATCTTCATTCTATTGCCAGAGGTTCCAGATCAATGACCTTGTGAAAGCACTCTCTGACCCAGGTTATGCTACCAGACCTCATCACTCTTCCTAGTTTGTTCTAGGAATGCCTGTGGGACTCTATTGAACATAACAGGGCAGCCTCACTATTTGGATCAGGATAAGGGATTTTTTATGGAGAGACAAGTCTTATTTTGCTCTGTCTGGTTGTTTTCCTGCCTCTGCTGATAATCAGAAGGAATGCCAGAGATTACTGCAGAAGCTGGACAATTCAACAATGAAAGATTCTAGAAAATGGAGTGGTTTCCAGACAGGAAGAAGAGAAATACCTTGAGCACAGTTTAGTGTGTGTGTGTGTGTGTGTTTGTATGTGTGTGTGTGGGCGCACGCATGTGTAAATATATATAATATTGTGTACAAGCAGGTCGGTGGTGCAGTGGATAGGGAACTGGGCCTGGAGTAAGGAACACCTGATTTTGATTCCAGCTCCAGACACTTACTAACTCTATGACTTGGCAAGTCATTTAACTTAAATGTTTTTCTCAGTTCCTCATCTGTAAATTGGGGACTATAATGGCCCATACTTCCCAAGACTGATGTGAGAATCAAATGCTCTGCAAGCCTTCAAGCACTAAAAATGCCAGTTACTGTTATTATATCCTTATGGAAAGGAACCAAAGATCGAATAGAATGTCAAAGGAAGCTGTGGCTTCTCTCATTAGAGTTAAGGGGAAAACCCAAACGTTTTCTGCATATTAACTTTTAGAGTTCTTTAAGCAGAAACTGGATACCTAGATGACCACTTGTGGATGTTAGAAAGGGGTTTCCTTAATTTCAAAAAGTCCAGAAAAAAGGCAGGAATGAAACAGAATTGCTGACTTTAGGAAGTAGTATATATCCCTCATTTCTTGAATACATTCCTTTCCTAATGTCTACTTCTTAGAATCCTTAGTTTCTTTCAAAGTTTCAAAGAAATTTCCAAAGTGCCAAATTTTACATGAAGCCCTTCCTTAAAACCATGGAGACTAGGACCTTTTTTCTATGTATTTACCTATATTGATATGTATGTATGTATGTATGTATGTAGACATGACTATATACATAGGCACACATGCTGTGTCACCCAGCTGAATGTAAACTTGGGGATTTAGAATGTTTCATTTTTGTCCTTTTATCCCTAGGACCTAACACATAATAGATTTTTTTTTTCTTTTTGAAGGGAGAGTGCAGGGAAGTTGGGGTTAAGTGACTTGCCCAAGGTCACATGGCTAGTAAGTGTTAAGTGTCTGAGGGTGGATTTGAAATCAGGTCCTCCTGATTCCAGGACCAGTGCTCTATTGTGACCTAGCCACTCCCCCCCCCCCATAGTAGATTCTTAATAGGTTGTTTGGAAATGTTTCAGCAGAGGCTAAATGATTATCTCTCCAGAGACTGGGGAAGGAATTAGTACATTGTAATAGGAGGCTGGATTAAACTTGCAAGAAGGACCCTTTCAGCTCTAAGATTCCCTAATGCTCTGATTTCTTCCCCTCTTCAATGCACACTTTGATACTACAAGAACATGAAAGGAACCTGGTATAGAAATAACTCTAATCCATCTATTCTAAGAGCTTGTTGAGTAATATGGGGGGCACATCCTAATGAAAAGATACTCCATAAAACGGAAACCTAAAGGAATGCAATACCCCAGAACATAACTGTGGGATGAAGTTTCTGAGGTCTGATTTTCAGTCTTGAGAGAAGAGAAATATGAACCAGCCAGCTTTAATGCTTCCTTTTTCCTTTGGCATAAGCTGAAAATGATTAGAGTGGTTTTTTTTAATAGTACAAGCATTGATGTAATAGAACTTGTACAGTACATGAGAGAAGTTCTTTCAGAAGCATGTTATTTTTTTTAATCCACAGATGTTAGCTGTTTTCACATCAAAATAATGATGTTAGTCATGAGTTTCCTGGAAAAGCATTTTTAAAAGCTTTTGAGCAGATGAGATGGGAGATGTGTTCTTTAGAGCCAAATGAAAAGAGGCAGGTTTTCAGTAGAATATCATAAGAAGTAATTCTTTGGCAGTAGCCCTTGAACAGAAATTGTAAGTGGCAGCTGAAGATTTGGGTTTTTAAGAAACTGGCAGAGTTACATCTTAACCTATAAGGAGAGAGAAGCATCAAAAGACTAAAAAGATCACTTAAGAGGAGAAAACCTCTTTCCTCTGCTACCTCTTCCTCTCCCCTTCACTCTCCCCAGCTCAACCCTAACCCTTCCCAGTTGCTTTTTTTCTTCGGCCCTTCATTCTTTACATGGAACTCCTGGTACTCTTGCTCAGATGCTTTATGTGTCCATTCTTTGGAGTGTTGGTAGCTTCTTCCCTTGTTTCTCCTCTCTCCAGCCCTCCTGTCCAGCTACCCCACCATCACTAACACACACACACACACACACACACATACTAGGTCAGGAGGAGGAATTAACATACTCTTTTCCCATAGGCACAGTTTATGTTCTGTCGCTCACTTGTAATTATGCCACTTCTGAAGATATCTTCTGATCACAGCTTGACTTTCCATTATCCCTGTCTTACTATCCTAATACCTATTCTTTAATCTTCATTGTAGCCTCCTGACATATATGTGTGTGTGTGTGTGTGTGAATATACATGAGGCAAAAAGAAAGACAGAGAAAGAGACAGAGACAGACAGTGAGAAGGAAAGAAAAAGAGAGGGAAAATTCTATCTCCAAAAGAAACTGCAATATAATGGCATCTTCTTTGAATTTCACACAGGACAAGGATCCTTAAAGTACATAGGAGAATATGTGTATGTGTATACATATGTATATACATATATGTGTATGTATTACCTTGTATTGCACACACACACACACACATGCACACACGCACATATTACCTTGGAATAGATAGTTCAGATTGGACCTTAACTTTCTCGTCTGTAAAATGAGAGGCCTGGACTAAATGATCTAATGATCTATACATTAAGATGCCAACCAGGTTCAATATTTCATTATCCTGGTGGTGGTTTGAAATAGTGCCAAGATGAATGAACAGGAAAGTGAAAGGAGTAGATAGAAGAGAGAAGTACATAAAAACTTACCCAAAAATTGAACCCAAAATATCTTCTCAATTGGCACTCCTTTTGTCATATTAAAAGGATAAATGAGTTAAGAAATTTGGTTCTATTTTCATTTCTTTGAGCTCCTGTATGACACTGAAATAACCCTTTATTTTCTTTCTGTTTTAATTTCTTTATCTATGGGATGGAAGCCATGTGGCTTATCACTGATATATTTTTGCCATTCTATATAACTGAATGCAATTGTTGCATATTATTTATTGTATTGCCTGGGGCACTCAGAGGTTAAGTGATTTCCACAAAGTGACACAGCTAGTATAAAGCAGACAGATATTGCTCTTGAGTTGAAGACCAGCTCTCTGTACATTATATTAACAGTTCTCAAAGTGTGCTATGGACAACCCTTGGAGTTCCTAAGACCCTTCCAGGGATTCCAAGGTCAAAACCATTTTCAGAATAATACTAAAATGTTTGCATTTCTAATATTTTAGTAAATTGCAATAGATAAGACCCACATGGACAAGAGCTCTTTGGAGAGTTCTTCATAATTTTTCAGAATGTAAAGGGATCCTGAAACCAAAAAATCAAAAAGTTACTTTCATTATCCTAGCAAACAGTTACTAATACATGCCTTCAGCTAGTTAACATTTAGCCTTACATCTCAGTCTTCCACGCAATAAGTGATGCACATCTTGCTACCTCTTGTCTACTTTGTCAGCTTTCTCTTGATTTCAGTCTGGCTTACCTTACTGTCTGAATTTAAGGACAAGGCAGGAAGGGAAGCAAAGAGAAAGTGAGAGATAACAAAAGAAGAAAGAATGAATAAAAGAAAGAGAAGAAAAAGGGACAAAGAACCTGAGCAAAAAAGTAACCAAACAGGACATTAAAAATGAGATATAAATTCTTGTTTTTTCTATGCTCACTGAAATACTTCACAAGTAAAATATTTGACCAATCTTTCCACGTATTTTGACATGGTTTGTGTTTTCCTGTGTGTGTGTATATTGTGAAACTTCAATGATTAATATTTTAAATGTCTCTAAATAAATAATTTTGCTTTGTTTAGCCCTTTACTACACTTTTTAAATACTAAAAGTGAATTTAATAAACCAAGATACCACTAGCAAAAACAGTTAATAACAGCAAACAATGCAAGACGTCCATTCACTTAAAGCTGCATCAGAATCTTCTGTTTACTTTTAGAAGGAATTGTCAGTAAATCACTGTTTTGATAGAAGCCTATTTCATTGTTGAATCTCTTCCAACTTTTTAGTACAGAGAGGACACACTGTTTATTCCCCTTCTTTCCACAAAATGAACATTTACTGATAAGTTGAGTAATATTTGATCTTGCATTTTGAACATATTTTGAGTAACACAATTCAGGGTGGTGTAGTCTTCATTAGATGGACATTTATTTACGCCTTGAAAATCATTGGCTAGTTCCCTTTTCAGATAAAGTAGCACATAATAGAATAATCATATAATAATTTTTTCTAAATCCAGAAGTATACATATAGCTATCTGAAAATAAAGGGGATGCCTGTTTTCCAACATTTTTTTCAACCTTTTCCCAAGGACCCACCTTCTCCTTAAAGCTGAAAATGTTTGAAAAAGTATATAATTAGATTTTGCATAATTATTTTACCTCTTTATTCTCAGAGAAGAAGCATGGGATAGCAGGTAGAGCTGGCCTAAAAACTATTGCCAACTGTGTCCAGGTCTCACCTCTGATTCAATCTGACTATGATGGACACTGAACAGGTGAATTAATCTTTCAGTGTGCTAGGAAAATTTCTAAAGATTTCAAGTTGTAAAGAAGATGCTGATAGTCTTGGTAAAAGAAATTTCTTGAATGGGGGGGTTCCCTAAAAAAACAAAATCACATTTTTAGTCTCAACTTCTTAACTATGGCTATTGATGTTATAATTGCAGCTATCTTCATAGTTAGTTGCCTTTTTGCTATTATTTTTGAAGGCACTCCTAAATGTGATCATCAAATTTTCCATGAAATGATGTCTCTTGATGTTTGGGGGCACATGGTGAAATCGACTCTACCAATTTTATTTGCCTCTCCAAAGCAATCTTTTTATCCATCTTCCTATTGTCTTGCTTTTGTCTTTTAGATTAATTTGTCATCAGAATGTCACTCCAGGGCTTTTTTTTCCCTAGTAGTATTCAATGTTTAGTTGTTGGTCATTGAATAAAATTTCTGTATTTAGAATACCTATAGTAGAATACACAGATTATTAACATCCTTTGTTTCCATTCTTGTCACTCTTCCATTCTCATTGTAAGAACAGATCAGGGAGGAACACAGCAGGCTGAGAGCCAATTTTTATTTACTTTCTTTAATGTGGGGCAATGGTCAAAGAATTACCACCGGCTGGTGATCCTACTAATGATAAGTCTCTGTACTTATGATATCTTCTATTAGTATAAGCATTATGGAGCTCTGACCCTGGATAGTGGACCCATGATCAGAGCACCAATATGTCCTGTTTGTTGAAGGTCATGTACAAGCAGAGGCTTGTGATTAATCCCTTGGTTTCTAGGACATCATTGAGTTCTGACTAGAGTGAAGGAAAGGGAGCACATGTCATAAGATCGAGTCTTGTATTTGAATATAAAATTTTATATTTAGCTCCACTTCTTTCATCAGAAATGTTTGAAAATCCTCTATTTCATCAAATATCCATTTTCCCATGAAAGACTATATTCACTTTTCCTGAATAGATTATTGTTGGTTATAATCCCAGCTCTTTTGCCTTCTTGAATATCATAGTCCAAGTCCTTTGCTTCTTTAATATGGTTACTGCTGAATTTTGTGTAGTCCTCACTATGGCTTCATGGTATTAAATGGTTTCTTTCTGACTGTTTGAATTATTTCCTCTTTTACCTTGGAGATTTAGAATTTGGCTACATTCCTTGAAACTGTCATTTTGGAATCTCTTTCAATTAGTAATGGATAGATTCTTTCAATTTCTATTTTGCCTTCTGTTTCATGAATATCTGGCAGTTTACTTTGACAATTTTTTTTGAAATATAATGTGTAGGCTCTTTCTTTGATCATGATTTTTAGATAATTCAATAATTGTTAAATTCTCTATTCTTGAAAATTTTTCTAGCACAGTTGTCCTAGAGATAGTTTATGTTCTACTTTTTTCATTCTTTTGTATTTGTTTTATTGTCTCCTGCTGCCTTATGGAACCATTAGTTTCCACTTGCACAATTTTAATTTTTAAGGAATTGTTTCTTTCAGTGAATTCTGTACCTCCCCCATTTGATCCATTATGTTTTTAAGGGTGTTATTTTGTTACTTTTTTTGCTTCTTTTACCACACTGTTAATTATTTTTTTCATAATTTTTTTGGCTTTGCCTATTTTTCATCTACCACTCTTATTATTTTCTAGAGCTTCTAGGAATTCTTGTTGGACTTGTGTTTAATTCACATTTTTCTTTGAGATTTTGCTTGTACTTTTGACTTCATTGTTTTCTTCTAAGCTTGTGTTTTGATCTTCTCTGTCGCCATAGTAACTTTTAATGGTCTGGGATCAAGGGGCATTGTGTTAACCTTTAGGTTTTTTTACACTGCTATTTTTTAGATTTAGTTCTAGAGCTTTGAAATTTTCAGGCTTCCATGATGTTGTGATCTGGGGAGAAGTGTGATCACTGCTCTGTTTGTCTGCACTATGGTCATTACCTAGGAAGGGCCCCTGATCCACTGAGATTTCAATACATTATGCTTCTCAATTACCTCTTCCCCACTCTTGGTACTGGAAACAAAACTGTTCCTTAAGTGGTATCAGAAGTGTTATTGTTCCTCAGGGTTGTCATACCTTCTTGACTGAAAGTGCTCCCCTCTACTCTTGAACCCAGAAGTGGTCTTAGGCAGTAGGGTTGCCCAACAGTGTTAGCACAGGGATACTCTGTATTCTCTTTATAAATCAGTTGCCTGGTCCCCTTACACTGTCTGGTTTGGAAGGTCCCAAAGCTGCTTTTGCTTCTGTCACCACCACCTGGTCTGACCACTGATGTTTCATATACCTGGTTTCTGGGTCAGCAACCTCCCCCATGTCTCAGGTCTCTCTTTGTTGTTGTGGGCTAGAATGATGTCTCATTCTGACCTTTTGCTGGCATTGCCACTCCAAAAATTGATTTTCAATGCTATTGTTTATTTATTTATTTATAGGCAAATGCTGGTGTGATTGAGTGCCTTTTTATTCAATCATCTTGGCTCCACCCTTAGCTACTTTGTGTTTCTTGCCCTGAGACTAGGTGACAGAGCAAGTAAGATGAATTTTTAGCATTCATGGCAATGTTATGAATTTGAAGGTGTAAAGCCAAGCATGAGTTGCTTTCCAGAGGACTGCTGCAGTGAATAGCTTTAAGGTTCTGATCACATAGTATAGTGAAGACTCTATTTATTCAACAGTAAACTAAGGCAAATCATTCACAGAAATCTGTTGTACAGAGAATAAGAGTGAGTCAAGAGTAAATTTTGGTTCAAAGTAAATTTTGGTGTAGATTTATTGATTGAGGGTGTGACTACCAGAGCATTCACCCAAATTGGTAGTAATCCATTGAAGGTGCAGGATTTGGTTATAAAGGCTAAAACCACAAAAACCACAATCAGGGAGGGGAGTTAGAAGAAGTCATGATGTACAGAAGCAAAGGACATCCATTGGTTAGATCTACAGCTCAGGGCTAATTTGGGAATATGGCACAAGGGTACACGGGTGCAATCTTCTTGTGACATAGGGGTCCCTCCTAGAACAGGGTGGAGGGCACAGGGTGGAAGGTCATAGTCAACTTCTCAGAGCAGGGTAGAGGGATCATGGGGTAAGGGGGACTGGAATTCCTCAGAAGAGGCCAGGATCATGCTCTGGGCAAAGGGTATGAGGACCCTGCTTGATCAGCAGAACAAGACAGGGTGGTCCCTACATAAGATTCTTGCACCATAACGAACCTTGTACACTATAATGATTCAAGGAGAATATATAGAATGCTGATTAGGGAAGGAGGGGGCAGGGAACTACTCTTTGAGCAATTCCCAGACATTCCTTAAGCAGTTTCAAGCTATGACAAAATGTAGGATAGGGACAGGGACAAAAATATGAAGGGGCTTAATGGCAGGCCACAAATCAGGTGGCATGTAGTGAACAGGGATTTGGGTTTGGGTATAACAACCAAACTACAGCATTCACAATGATATAACATAACTACTTATAACTAAAGTGGCCACATAGTTTTAAACAAAAGGTATCATTCATTAAGTCCTTAACTCAAACATACTTAAGGAGCAATTCTCCTTAAGGGATATAAAGTACAAAGGTCTCTCACCCCTAGCTCACAGTAAATTACGATTCTCTCAGTCAGCACTAAGTATCCAAGGAGAGGTCTTTTCATATTGGCTCAAAACTAGTTCCCAGATTCCATGGTTCCTCTTCCATTGTCCCAGCTTTTGCCTGAATTTACCTAACTGTTACCTGGATTAACAGGCAGGCAGTTCTAAACTCCTTGTCCAGCTCCTCATCCAGTTCCTTATCCAGTTTCTATTCCATATTGCAGCTCACAGTATCCAGTCCACCTCACATCCTTCACAGTTACTGTTCCTGAGAAGACAAAGCTTAACAGTCAAAATAACATTCATGCACATTGCTGGCACCATAATCAATTCACTATCTGCCTGTAAAATCAACACAGACCCACAAATAAGGTCTGAGAAATACAAAGTATCACAAACACAATCAAAACAGACAGAACACACACAGAAAACCATAAGTTTTCTCCTTCTCAACTTTGCTTAGTCCCAACTTGTGTTCCTGCTTTTTATATGGTCTTTAGCTCCTCCTTGTTCTGCCCATATCTTTTGTCCTTCCTTTTTCTCTTTGGCAAGTCCCTCCCACTGTGGTTTAACAGGTTCTGTTTCTTAACAAAGACTTGATATAATCACCTGCAAGTCTCAAAGATGCTTGAGCTGAAAGAAGGCGCTAAGTACTTGTTTGCTTGCCATTAATGAAGACTAGGAAGTTCTTGGACAATGGTACTGGTTTGTTAACAGGCAATATCTCCACAATAATATTTTGGAGATGATGACAGATAAGAAGTAATGCACAAGCCATTTCTTTGGCTTTCCAGAAGATAGGGAATTTAGCTGTTGCTCAGTCAATGAAGAATCAAAGTAAAAGTTAAAAACTGTTAAGCAATTCTGAATTTATTTTTTCATATTTTAATGTTTTAAAAGTAGGTTATAGAAGACAATCATTTTTGCAAACAATTATCAGTGCTATCAAGATATCTTCAGTAGATTTCTCTCTATAATCAATAATTGATTGAATGTTATAGAAAATAAAATTCTACAGTATGTAGACTTTGTTCATTGATACATAATGTAAAGCCGTAATGTAAAGCCAATCAACAGTAGATTCCTGAGAGAATGCTACTGTGAACAGCTTTTAAGTTTC
>CM053601.1:117399404-117436237 GCA_028646575.1 Pseudocheirus occidentalis | reverse complement strand
ACATGTGGTATTTACTCCATGGCATCTTTTGCCCATGCTATTTGATTGTCTTCATGATCCATTTTTTAAAAAAAGAGTAACAGCACTTATAACACTGTGGTACAAGGGAAAGAGAGGTACATAGGCATCAAGGCATAGTGGACAGAGGGACAATCATGAAGTCAAGAAGGCCTAGGTTCAAGTTCTGAGTCTGATACATATTAGCTAGTGACCATGGGAAGATCAATTAATCTGTCACTATCTCAAGGACTCAGGTAATTGTGTACCTGATTTATATCAATGGAGGAAGTTCTTATGGAGTTCCCTTTATAATGAAACCATGAATTCATAATCCCTACCTCTACCCCCTACAAATGGTGGAAAGAGCACTGGACTTTTAGAGTTAGAGACTTCAGTAAAATCATCACTCTCATCAATACTGCCATTATATCTTTTGTTCCTATCATAAATTTACCTAATGGAGGGTTGGAGCCAAGATAGTAGAGTAAAGGCAGGGACTCTTCTAAGCTCTCCTCCAAACTCTTTCAAATGCCTTTTAAAAATTATTAAAATCTAGAGCAGCAGTACCCACAAAAAGTCAGAGTGAAGCAAATTTCTAGCCCAAGACAATTTAGAAGTTTGGCAGGAAAGGTCTATTGCACCAGGATGAGAGTGGAGTACAGTCTATCACAGGCTTTTCCAGCACAGACTAGGCCCCAGCAAACCAGGAGTAGGTTTTGGAAGTGACTGAATCAGCAGCAGCAGTGGCAGTGTGTTTCTGGAGCTCTCAGCTCACAGATGGTAAGGGGGTTAAATAACTGGTCAGGAGATTTCAAAGGTCTTTTTGTTAGCACTGAGGCAGGACTCTGTTGCTTTGCCCATACTTGCATCTGGGTCCCAGTCCTAGGTGGTAGTATGAAGGCAAAGAGAAGCACTAGCATAGCAGAGCTTGAAAAAGCAGTGGAGAGTAAGCCAGGAGAGTAGTAAATACCTGTCCTTAGACCATACCAACTTGAAAGAACTAAAAACTTATAGGATCCTAGAAATTGAAAATAGCTGCAAAAAATCCCTGAAGCTTAGAACAGTGGATCCTCTGCCCTGGAAACAGAGCCCTACTTAAAAGTCAAGTAATAGGCTAGGAAAATAAATTTCCCTAATAATGTGCTTTGCTAACTTTGGGGTTTTTTGGGGGGGGAGGAAGTCTTCATTGGTTATATATTGCATCCTGTTGATAGCTAGCATGTCTTTCCCTTTTTTTTCTATGTAATACTCAATTTCAAATCTTCGTATATCTGTGCTCCCTGTCTCACCACCATATGGCAAAACCAGTAGAATTTAAAAGATTGTTTTTTGTTTCTAGAAGTTTGGGGTCACTGAACAAGTTTTGCAATCTCCAAAAGGCAATCTGGCCCACTCTCCTTCTGTTTGACTCTCACCCAACTAGTTCTCCATTCATATAGTTTGGGATGCAAGGACAAAAAACAAACAAACAAACAAAAACCAGCTGTTGAATTCAAGGTATGTCTCTGTCACCTCTTTCATCTGTTAGGTTTAGTAAATAATAATGATGATAATACTAATCACAATGGATATCATTTATATAGTGTTATAAAGTGTGTGAGCTATTTTATAAATATCTCATTTTATTTTTACAACTCTTGAAGGTAGTTACTGTTGTTAACCCCATTTTACAGATAAGGGAATTGAAGCAGAAAGGGATTAATGACTTGCCCAGGGCCACACAGCTACTAAATATCTACAACTAGATTTCCATTCACATCTTCTTGATTCCAGATCCAGCATTCTATCCACAGCACCACGTAGATTACTCATGATTTTTCACCTAAAACAATTGCTACTTTGGTTTCAAATATTTCTCTCTTCTTCATTAGATTACTATCAAGGAAGTATTACTTGATTATGTGGCTATACATAGTATCTAACTGCTGGAATGTACAGGATATACTGTAACACAACTCCATAAAATATGAAAGAATTCATTTCAAAACACCCCTTATCATGTAATAATCCACCCTTTACTCATTTGCTTCTGATGGAAAACTTACAACCATCCATGACAGACATATTTGCAAACAACTATGATTTCTGTAACTCAATTCACTGATGCTTTTCTTTATATTAAGAAATTTTTCCTCCTTATAACTATCCATCTCTACCACCACCAGACACACAAATAATCTGGTCCTACTTCTGACCTTTGGAGTCATAAAGAAAAAAAAAAATATATATATATATATTTCTATCTAGATGACAGCTTTTCAAATATTTGAAGACATTGATCAATGTCTCTCTTCACCCTTACCATCTCCAAGTCTTTTTTTTTCCTCTAGGTTAAATCGATCACCCAACATTTAAGCACTTCAAGAATTATAATGCCTGTTTCATGACTTTTTGACAGCCTTTGTTTAAATTAGCTGTCAGATTTAAACCACTTATCATATGACCTTAAGTAGGCTACCTAACTTCCAATTGCCTCAGTTTCCTTGTCTGTAAATGTAATTAATAAGGCACATACATGGTGAAAGATAATGGATGATATATGGAAACTAAAGTACTGTGTAAGCATAACGTGTTTTATAAATAAATGAATAAAAGAATGTATAAGCATTTATTAGGTACTTATTTTGTGCCAGACTAAATGTAGGTCACCATTAGGCATACCTTGGGTGATAATGTTTGGTTATAAGCCTGTAATGAGGGTAGCTGAATGTATGAATAAACAGACCAATTAGAAATCTCTGCCCAAAATTGTGAAATGAAAGAGTATAACTCTGCTGAGCAGTAATGCCCAGAGACTAATTTATTTCTCCATGAAATTTTATTACTCTTATGTAGACACAGGTGAGCAATAACTCTTTCCCCTTGGTCAAAGGACAACTGAGATTGTATATTTAAGAACATAACCGAATAGGTCCAGATTGTAAAGTCCAGACTATACAATTTCGACAAAGGTGCTTACGAGAGAAACCTGGACATAATGTTTACCTCTTCCTGAGATAGCACTCTGAATAAAACCAACTGAATCTCTTGTGTTTTAGCTTTTGCCCAATTTTCTTAGTGATGTATCCTTAAAACTTTTGATGTATATTTGTTTAGGCTTGTGTTTTGGGTACATGATCTTCATTTCTCTGAAAATGTTTCAGCTCCCAGCTTAAAACATCCATAATCACACTTAGTTAAAATGTATGAAGAGCTACTATTATTATGTGCAAAATAAATGAAGCTAATATAACATCTTTACGTGTTGCACTGTAAAAAGTTGTACATTCCCTCATTGTCGTCTGCTAAGGTTGACTTGTGAAGCATTTGTGGTATTTATTTGAATGTTTTTTTTTCTTTTCTAAATCGCATTATTCTCACCACTACTTCCTTTGTGGGTGTTTGCTTTATTTGTTTATGTTTCCCATTTGGATCCCCAATAGGAACAAGCAGTCTATTCCTGGATAAGGGTTTGATCTCTATTGTACACAGATTGGGAGTCTTGAATTTCTAATGAAGTGTCTTCATGTTTACTTTTATTGTATGCCAAATGATGGGGCTTTATTATAGCAATTCCCCTGCCTGTCTTAAATTCTGTCATCCCACAAAATTTGAATGCCTATTCGATCACAAGAGCTTCACCAATTGTTACAGACTTGAAATAAGCTGGTTTGTTTATTGTGGCCATTGGGGCATCACTAATCAGTAGGACTGTTTCTGGCTAGCAGTATTATGCATCCCGTTACATCTATTAATTTCTTTAAAGTATAGATTTCTAAGACTGTCCTAAACAAGCTGGTAATATTAGGCAAACATCACTCTGATATACTACATTGACCTTCCCTTCTTTGTTTCAAGCATTTTTTTCTCTGCAGCATGAGATTCCTGGCTAATAAGTCAGCTTTAGTTGTTGACATAGCTGCATCAAGAAATATTAGCCTTCTCATTGTCATTCTGACTTGGCTAAGTGCCTATAACTCTGTCACTTCAAAATTACATACCTACTCAAGAGGATTAGTCTTTCTCATTGTCCTTATTACATAGGATAGTGGTCATTCTTCTTCCTTTGGTCTGATTAAAGAGTGTTTTTTTTTCTTCCCCTTTTATTAGAATAAAAGGAATGGTGAACTAAAATTAACCCAGTCTGAACCTTGATGATGTTTATCTTTCTATGTGTATTCCCTTGATTTATTTTTCCTCTTTGAATTGTTGTAAAGTCCTTTGAATTTATACTACTGCAGATAAAAATTTATTCTTCAGAATTTAATCTTTAGTACTGTTGCAGTTATACAAATTGTAATCATCCTATTTCATTTATATCTATTTCAAAGAATCATGCAAGTCAGGATTGAAAGGCATCTTAGAGGTTATCTAGTCCAGCCAATGCCTGAAAATGAACCCTGCCCCAATATACCTAAAGAGTATCATCCAAGCTTTGTTTGAAGACCTTTTGTTAGAATGAAACCCAATATTTCCTGTGACAGCTCATTCTACTTTGAGATAGTTCTTATGATTATTTTCCCCCTTTCCACTAACCTATATTTGCCCCCTTTTCACCTTCTACGCATTGATCTAGTTCTGCCCTCTGGGGCCAGGCAGAATAACTGTAATCCCTTTATTGCAGCGGTTCCAACCTGTGAGTTATGTTCAATTTGTAACAATGAAAATACATCCTGCATATCAGATAGATTCATAACAGTAGCAAAATTACAGTTATGAAGTAGCAACAAAAGTAATTTTATGGTTGGGGGTCACCACAATATGAGGATCTGTATTAAAGGGTCATAGCATTAGGAAGGTTGAGAACCATGCTTTATTGGATGACAGCACTACATATACCTGAAGACAGCTATCATGCTCCCTCCCCCAAGTCTTCTCTTAACTAAAAATCTCTAGTTACAGACATTTAACCATCCCTGTACACTCTCTACTTTATAAACATCCTTCTTAAAATGCAGTGCCCAGATCTGAACACAATGCTCCCTCCCCCCAAGAAAAAGAAAAGAAAGAAAAGAAATATTTTAAAGCACTTTAATTTGTGGTCTCATTTTCTTCCTCACAACAACAGTGTGAAATGGATAGTACAATCTGTATTATACCAATGAGGAAGCTGTGGTTCAGAGACAAGTCTACAGGTAATAATAGACATAAATGGGAAGCAAAGTAAAGTTGTCGAATGCTTCAATGTGCTTCCAGTGTATATTCCAATCAGAGACAGGAATGAGAGGCGGAAGCAGGAGAAAGAAAATTTCAGAACATAAATTCAGTGTCATAACTCCCCAAAGTTATCTCCAAGTTCCCTGAAAATATAAACAAATACTGTACTCTCACTACTTTGGAGGAGCAAACTGAGTAGAGCGGGGACCTACACATAGAACTGAATCCTAAGCTTAAGTCTACTTTCACTTGAATTCTACATGTAATAATAATAATAATAATAATAATAATACATTTATATAGTATTTATGATGTGCCAGGCACTTTGCTAAATGCTTTTCAATTATTATATCATTTGATCTTCACAACAACCCTGGCAAGTAAGTGCTATTTTTGGCCTCATTTCATAGATGAAGAAACTGAGGCAATCAAAAGTTCAATGACATTCCTAGGATCACCCAACTTTCAAGTATCTAAAGCTAGATTTGAAGTTAGGTTTTCCTGACTCATTACTACTCTGTCTGCTCTATCCACTGTACCTTGTAACTGCCTTCATATATATGGGAGAATGTACCCCAGACTTTCTGGGAAATATTTTTGTGCCAGCTGTTCTTATGCTACTACCTTGGAAAATATTTATTTCTAAAAGATGATTAACTCTGGCTGAATAATTGATATTAATTAATTTTTAAGGTATTAGAAACCAATCCTAAACCTTCCTGGCCTGTGCTCTGGTCTTTGAGTGATCACAAGTGATCTTTTCTGTCTTGGAACTGTGAGGAGAATTCCTTCTCTACCACCACAAACTCTGCCACACCAGAGCTTCTCTTTGCCATAGGACTGCTGCCCAGGACAGCAACCCAGATACAAGCAGGGAAAAGCAACAGAATCCTGCCTCACCACCAGCAAAGGGATCCCTGCAACCCACTTCTGATCAGTCAATACCACCACTGTCTTTGAGCTAAGAATGCTGGAAGCAGCAACTACTGCTGTTGCTAACAGGGTGCCACCTCTGCTACCCTAGGGGCTGGGGCCAGACCACGCTCATCTCTCACCCAGGTCCCAGTAGACCTTTTCCTACTGACCTTCTAAGTTGTCTTTAGCATTTGTTGTTTGAGAAGTCTGGAAACCACCACAGGTACCTATGATTCAGTCCCCTCAGTCCTGCTCTGACCCTGTCACTGCTGGTGTGGCCAGCATTGGTCTGCATTCCTCTTCCAGTCTGGTGCAATAGACCTTTCCTGTTGACCTTCCAGGTTGTCTTAGACTAGAGATTTGTTTCACTCTCTCATTTTGTGGGTTTGGCTGTTCTAGAATTTGTTTAGAGTCATTTTTTACAGTTATTTGGAGGGGTTTGGGGGCAAACTAAAGCAAGTCCCTGCTTTTACTGCATCTTGTCTATGACCCTACCCCTTGAACTTTGAAGGGAGAAGTTGTCAGCCACCTTTTGGGAACTACCAGTATGACTGGGAATCTGAAGTTTCCTCAAAGTCCATGCCACAACAAAAATAGTGCACAAGGGTTCACAGAAAAGTAAAAAGGTATGACTCAAGTTCACTTAGCTTTTTTGATGGATGTTGATTAATGTCTATAAGCAATTTAGTTGAGTTATAATTTCAAAATTCTATTTTCCTGAAAATTATATGCCTTTGATTAGCTTATATTTTTCAAAATCTAGAGTAACTTTTTAATCAGGGTATTCATTTTTCCTTTCAAATTGTAGAATGAAAAGTATCCATTTTGTAGCAGATAAAAAGATTTGTGCTGAAAGTCTACTTCAAATGTCAGCTTTTTAGCCTCCTCTGCTTTAAATCTCTTGACAGATAGGAAATATGTTTTCTTGGCTATTAAACCAGAACTGCTTTATTAAATTTAATAAATATGCTATGCTTAAGTGATATACAGTGGTTGGAAAGAGCCTATTTGTAATACCACAATCAGTGACCTGTGAATAATTTTGATTTGGTTAATTGCTTGAGATAGTGATTTTGTGATCAAGTGGCAAATTGATTTTTTTGGTTTGGTAAAAAAAAAAACAGGGAAATATTTTACAAATGATATTGTATATAACATTTTCTTTCAATGTACCCTAAAGAATTATACACTTTCCCCCAAAAAAGGTCTCAGTTACCCAAATTAGTAATCCATACCCCAAAAGCATCATCTGTTCTACTATTAGAATACCTTTAAGAATCACATGATTATCAATTTAGATCTGAAAGAGACCTTAGAGATAATTTCATTCAAGCCACTCATTTGGCAAATGAAAAGATTGAAATCTAAATAGTTATCTATCTTGTGCAACGACACACAGCTCCCAAGTCATAGTCAGGATTCCCAACTCCAAAGCCAGTGTTCTTTCCACTATAGTATACATTCTTCTACTCTACAATGTTTGAGTTGTTGTTTGAGTTATTTTTAGTGGTATCTGTCTCCTCATGACCCTAACTGGGATTTTGTTGGCAACGATACTGGAGTGGTTTTTCATTTCCTTCTCCAACTCATTATACAGGTAAAGAAAATGGGGCAAAAAAGGGTTAAATTACTTGCATAGGGCCAAACAGCTAGCAATTGTCTGATGCCAGATCTGAACTCATGATGAGGAGTCTTCCTGATTCCAGGTTAGGCATTCTCTCCTTTGTACCACTCTTCTACTCTACAGTACCATGCTCCTTCTATCAAAATCCAACATTGTGGACCTAATAAGACATTGTTTCCTTGTTAAGGTGAGTAAAATAAAGCATTTATGAGTAAATTTTACTTCTTTGCCCTTTTGTATCTAGTTACTCTAATAGCAGTATAGTTTAAACCATTCAACAAAACACAAAAGGTTCAAATACCAGTACCCATGTATTATTCAAAGTGGCCATTAAAAAAAGTGTTTTGTTCATCTTTAAGCATTATGTATATATGACTATGATTATGATTAGCTGAGGTGTAGTATACTGGTGTATAAAAGAGCACTAACTTTGCACACAGAAGACCTGAATTTAAGTCTCAACACCACCATTTGCTACCATATTACAAGATCATTCAACCAGGTTCACAATTTCAAATTCATCTTTGACCTTTTAATTTACCTTACCAACTTCCCCCAACCTTCAATGATATAAAAACCACTATGTTCTGACCATTTTACCTCCACAATTTTCTCTTGTGCGTCCCATTATCCCACCACCATATAACTACCACTCTAGTTCTCACCTTCACTACTCCTTGATTATCAATGAAAATTTCTAATTGTGCTTACCACATGATTCTTACCACCCTCCAATTCATCTGCTACATAGCTGCTGATAAAATATTTCTAAGTCATAGACATGATTACTTTACTACCCTGTGCAAACTCTTTTTATAGGTTCTCTATTTCTCCATGAGAAAATGCAAATTCCTCAGCCCAAGGTTGATGACCTTGCTCAGTCAGATCCACCATTCCTTTCTGACCTCATTTCATAATTCTTTCTTATATAAATTTTGTATTCCTGCCAAACTGAACTATGAGTTATTTATATGTCAAAACTCCATGCATTCATTCAAATAATCATTCGTTCCTGGAATTCACTCCCTTCTCATCTTTACTTTTTACTTTATAGAAATATAAAAAATCATCTAAAACATTATTTTGATGATAGAAATTCAAATTGAAACAAAGTTGAGGTATCATTTAATGCTACCAGATTTGTTAAAATGATGGAAAGTAAAAGTGACAAATGTTGAAGAGAATGTGGAAAATTTGAGATACTAATTCATTTTTGGTGGAATTGTAAAGCAATCCAACAACTTTGGAAAACAATATGGAATTATGCCCAAAGAATTATTAAACTACCTATGTCTTCTGAATCAACAATACCACTACTTAGTCTATTTCAAAAGATAATTGAGGAAGCAGTAAAAGAACTAATATGTTTTAAAATGGTTATAGCAGTTCTCTTTGTGGTGGCAAAGAACTAGAAATTAAAGGGACACTCATCAGTTGGGAAATGGCTACACAAGTTGTGGTAAATGATTGTGATGGAATGCTACTGTGCTATAACATGATGAGCTCAATGATTTTAGAAAAATATGGCAAGACGTGCATCAAAAAATGAAAAGCAAAATGAACAGAACCAAGAGAACATTGTGTACAATAACAGCAATATTGTTTTAAGAATAACTTTGAGAGGATAAGTTATTTTGTCCATTAGAAGTACCCAAAATAGCAATGAAGAACATATGAAGAAAGATGTTATCTGCATCCAGATAAGGGAAAAGTATATGTAGAATAATTTTGCACATACACATACAATAGGTAGATAGATAGATAGATGGATAGATAGATATATAGATAGGTGATGGATGGATGGATAGATAGATAGATAGATAGATAGATGATAGATAGACAGACCTATACCTCTTTGTGTCTAATGGTAGCTATCTGAGATAAGGTGGAGGTGAGGGAAGGAAGAAAAAGAGATTAAAAATTACGCGATAATTTTGTTGTATATTTGAAAGGAATAGCAAGTTGTACTTCCATGTACAATTATCTTTTCTTTTGCACTGTTATAAACATACTTGTTTTATTCCATAAATTAAAAATAAATTTTTTAAGTTCTTATCTTCCTACCTCATAAAGCTCAGATGCTATTTCTCTTCTGAAACCTCCATTACCCATACCCTCAGCTATTAATGCCTTTCCCAAACAGTGCTAATCTCTTTGTCCAGTTTCTCCTTTGAGCTTTATACTATCTTCATTGTATTGTACTCATCTGTGGTTATATTTGATATGCTCACAAGAATGGAGTCTCCTCAAAAGCAGTGACAGTTTTAGTTTTGTCATTGGTTCTGTAGGAAGTAGAATAGTTTCTTAACCATAGGAAGTATTTGATAAATATTTCTTGAGTTCAGTTAAATACTCAGCCTCAGTCTCTTCATCCAAAAGACAGAAATAATATTTGCACTGTGTATCTATTTCATAAGGTTGTGATGAAAGCATTTTGTAAAATGCTCGTTATTCTTTATATATTTCAGTATAGGAGGGTAAATACTTTCAAAATAATATTATCCCCTGAATTATTTAGCTGAAAGGAATAGTGAAAGTAGTAGATAAGATTATTTTAAATTAAGTATTGGGTAAGTTGATGTATAATATCTTCCAGTAATTAACTGATTTTCATCCTTGTAAGTATCCTCTAAGCTAATGGGAGACCCCTTTTCAAGTACTGTGTTTGATCTAGGAGTGTTCATAATATTCACAGAATCACAGCATTTAGAACTAAAAGAAAAAGACCTCGGTAAAAACATAATCTAACCTATAACTGACAGGAATTCCCACTAAAACATCCGCAACTAATGGTCATTCATCCTCTGCTCGAAGACACCTAATAAGAGAGGTGCAACCACCTCCTAAGGCAATTTACTCCACTTTTGGATAGCTCTCATCAATCATTAGGGGAAAAGTCCTGACATTGGGCCTCAATTTGTCTCTTTTGAGTTTCTACCTTGCAGCTAGTTGATACAGTGGATATGAATGCCAGACCTGGAATCAGGAAGACTTAAGTTTAAATCTAAACAGTTATTTACTAGTTGTGTGATGCTGGGGAAGTTGCTTAACTCTTTTTGCCTCAGTTTCTTCATCAGTAAAATGGGGGTACTAATAGCACCTACTTCCCAGGGTTGCCATGAGTATCAAATGAGATAATAATTGGAAAGTTCTTAACATAGTACTTGGCATAAAAATAAGCATTATGTAAATGTTAACTATTATTAGCTATTAGATCCTCTGGGATCAAATAGAACCAAGTCTTGTGCCTCTTCTATATGGCAAATGCAAATCATTTTCCCCATTTCTGCAGGCTAAATATCTTCAGTTCTTTCACCTGAGTTTCACTTGTCATGAACTTTAGCTCCTTCCTTATTTTGGTTGCCCTTCTCTAGACATCCTGAAAATCTTTTTAAAATTTTCCATTATAACAATATGAACCAGCCGCCTATGTGTCTGCCAATTTGTTTATCTCACCATTTCTTCTACCTACCATAACCTTTTCATTGAGTCCTTCATCATCCACAAATCAATTTCTTTTCATTTAGACTTCACAGACAGAACCCAGAGGTAGATTCTAGACATGGATAACATTGTTATTCTTTAAATTTTCCTCAATTTCTTAGATTAATCCTTTAAATGGTTACATAGTTAGCTCCGCTCTGGCCAATAGAGCTAAGACACAAACTCTTGTTCATAAACAGGTTCTACTCTAAATGAATAAATGTCTGTCTTTAGGCCTTTCTGAACCTCCTCTCTCCCATCATTCCATCTGAATCTTAGCAGGCAAGACCATGCCAAGAGGAACAGCATAACTGGTATAAATTGGTTCCATTACAAAGGTGAGTATGGGGGGCACACAGAATATAAATCCAAGATTAATTAGAGGTGATAAATATGTTGAACATTGCTCAAGTCAACTTTTGGCTATTTTGATGTGACCATTGGGTGAAAATAGGGAACAAGGAAAGAGTTTAGAGTGAATGTTTTATAAGCAACATTCACAGTTAAGAAAATTTCTCCATTCCTGAACAGAAGATCATACATTTAGAGTTGAAAGGACCCCAGAGGACATCTAGTCTAACCTCTTCAGTTTGGGAAACTGAATCCCTTCCAGGTTGATTTAAATTATTAAAACATTGTTGCTTTGTTTTGCCTTAGTCACACATGCTTTGGCTCAGTTTCTTTTCATTGACCCAGGGAGATAACTTCCTCACAGAAGAAAAGTGCCATCTTGTTTTCTGGAAATAATCTTTTTAAGTGGATCTACTCCATGAAAATGGGAGGGCTTTTATAAAAGTATTGAGTTTGGGGAGGCTGTTATTTTCACTGATAGGTTGACCCCCAAAAAGCATCTTGCTAAGTATTAATTTATTTGAAAATATTGTTACAAAAAATTTAGAAAGTAAGTGCATGTAAGAACATCCCATAATCAACACTTTTATGAAACTGTACAACTTCCCAAAGATATTCATTTCAAACCAAGTTTAAATGGAAAGATATGTTTACCACTTTCACCTTTGTTAGTAAAGTCTACCTTACTTTTGAAAGAAAACAATTTTCTAAAAATGATAAAAATAGAAATGTTTTATTTAGTAGAGAAATAAGTAGATATCTGTACCTTATTAGAGATTTTGGGGAAAAATACATGGAGATGAAAGTGAAAGTTTATTAAGATTATACCAAAGAATACCTGTCATGATTGTCCTCCACATATCATACAATAACCTAATTGCATGACATTCAAAGGTATTCCTTTTTAAATTTTATATATACATACATATATATGCATATATATATATAAATACATATATATGCACGCTTCAGAGAATGGAACGCAGTGTACTGGACATATTATTTGCTGTTAGATCATAAAAGCAGGCAATATTGGGGTCTATCCTAATTCCATTTAAACTCTACCTCATCTCATTTTATCTACAACAAAAAGAAATTTAGAGGAAGAGGCAAGATGCTGCTGGAATACAAACAACCAAACAAAAAACAAATTCATTAATCTAGCTTGTATACTTCAAAGAAGAGACTGTTGTTAGGGCAATTCAATTTCTAAAAATAAGTTAAATTTTTTAAAAAAATCACCTTAAGAGCTTTTTCAAGTAGTCATGGCAACTCATTTCTTAAACCAATGACGGTTCATAGTGTTTTTCCTCCTGACCTGAGATTTAGAAAATATTTTTACTCCCTTTCTGCATATTGCATTTGTTTGATGTCACAAAAAAATACAAATTTCAGATGTGTCAGACTTTTTCCAGTAGATGTCTGCCAAAAGATGTCAATGAACTGGTGAGAACGTCACCATTTGTGTTGATTTCATGTTGACTTCAAGACCCAGAATGTTAATCTATGTGCTCTGCTTACCAGAATCCTGTTTCACACACAAGTAAGAACACCAGAAATAGGAATAGGACAATACCCTTGAGAAATAAGTCCAGTGATTTTCAGGTGGCTAAAATGAATAAACTGGAGCTTAGAAAGTGACATTTCATAGTTTTTATATTATTAATTTTGTAAAGCAAAACAAAAAAAAAACAAGCAAACCAAAACTTCTCAGTTTCTCTTCAAGAACTTCTATCACCTACTTCTGACGTAAAAGCTATTCTATCAGTTGTTTTATTGCTTTTAGTATGAAAAGTATTAAAACTCAAGTGAAAATATCATTCTAACATTGGGTAATTATGATTTTCTTACAGTGGTCTAATAAATAATTAGAAATGAAGCATTAGTTTGGAGTTAGCAAAATGACTCATAATTTTTATGTGTAATGTGCATAGTAAAAATAAATAAACAAATAAAGTAGTCACTTTGCCCATTGCTAAGACCGTGCTGTCTCGTCTCTTGTACTCTTGCCACCTCCTACAGTGTACTGTAGATTTTCAGCAACACACACCAGTTCAAGCTAGAACTCCCAGTCTAATGTAGTTTAATATGCATTCATAAAATGCATTTTATTTCCTCAATAGATGAAGCAGGAATAAAGAATTTAGTAATCTTTTTACATATGTGGTTCATTTTCTAAGAATGTGCATGGCTCTTTGGAAAGGGCACAGTGCCCAGGATTGTAAGATCAATGTTCAAATTTTGTCTCTGATTTCTTATCTGTGAACCAGTCACTTTACTTCCTTGGCCTTCAGTTTTCTCATCTCTATGAAGGGTGTGGACTACATAGCCTTTGAGTTCCCTTCCAGATATAGTTCTATCATTTCATGTACATGGTATAGTTAGATTTCATCTCCATGATCATATCCCTGGGAACACAAAACATCTATACTATAGACCACTCCAAAGTCCACCTTTAGTCAGTAGTATACTGTTGAAGTGATTAAAAATAAATGACAGGGGGGTGGCTAGGTGGCGCAGTGAATAGAGCACCGGCCCTGAAGTCAGGAGTACCTGAGTTCAAATGCGGCCTCAGACACTTAACACAAAAAACTAGCCGTGTGATCTTGGGCAAGTCACTTAACCCCGACTGCCCTCCAAAAAGCAAAAACAAAAACAAAAATAAATGACAGGAAAGTTTTAAAGGATACACCCCACCTCAGAAAAACCCACAAAATACTACTACGATGTCAGTGGATTTTTCCTGAAGGTAACTTTTAAACTCAGCTGATGAAAACTATATATGTGTTTTTACTCTCTTAAATTACCAGCAATATTAAAAGTTGAATGCTAGCTATGCTAGTGAAGCTCAAGTCCTAGAAAATATTGCCAAACTAGCAAAGCTTCAAATAGGACCTCAGAGAAAAACTATGTCTGCTGGGCATTTGTTAATGCACACTTGTTAATATAACTTTCTGAAAATCAATCTAGGTAATATAAAGATACATCATGAGAAGATTGCTTACCAAGTAAAATGAATTAAGATTTTGGTTCTGGAAGGTATAGTCTTTTGAATTTTTCAGTGAACTGTTTAAATGGATTTTGTTTTGTTTCTGATATGATCAAGTATTTGTAGGCTGATTTCTCTCCTAGAAAAGAAAGTGGAAAAAAGCTCAAGGAGCAGTGCTTCATTTTTCAGGAAATCAGTAATAATGTATTCTGAACAAATCCAGTCTTTACCAGGATATCTTTAAAGTGAATTTGGTAAAAGATCAGCAAGAGTCAAATAAAGCTAGGAAATGTGGGCAGGCATTCTTTCCCAGAATCTTCAGGTTTCCATTTTCCTTTTACTTTCAAAGAAATATCCTACTTCAAGTTTTCATGGCTTAGAATGGGGTGGGGGGGAGAAGGGGGAAGGGAAGGAGAGAGGGAGAGAGACAGAGAGAGACAGAGAGACAGAGAGAGAGAGACAGAGAGACAGAGACAGACAGAGAGAGACAGAGAGACAGAGAGAGAGACATTCCAGCCTCAATTTTATTTTGTGTTTTCCATTCAGGCTCTGAAGAAGAGCAACACTGCCTTTGCAGCAGAGAGGGACCAGAATGAGACAATACCTGAGAATCACTCTTCAACAGCTCTTCTCAGCCCTCATTCTCTCTCCAACTCCCATTGCACTAGCAAGGACTTCTGAAACTATAAGTCTTACTTAGACAAGGAAGAAGCCAGAGCACATTTACCTTTCAGATTGACCTGGTAAGCCAAGAGCTTTATGTCATGAAACATGGTCACTGTGGCAAACTCAAATGTAACCCAACTCCAGTACTTTCACCATGTCCAATCCTTCAATTGGCTTGCTGAAGAAATATCTACATGTTCTAAGACTTACCCCCATCCTTTCCTTCTCTTTTCTGCTACCAATTAAGAGGATGAATATAGAGAAAAGAAGTTCATTAGAACTGCAATGGATCCATTTTACGTTTTGTGTCTCAGTGCTAATTGTTTTTTGTTTTGTTTCTTTTTAATTAGTCTAATTGCCTTTATGAGTGAAGGGTTATAAAAGAAAAAAGGAGGGAACCAACTACATATAGAGGCTTGAAGAATAGAAATAAGTAAGAATCCTACTTTTGATGATTTGATGGGCATATTACACACAGCTCATATCATTAAATCATTACTAACTTGGGGACGCAGTCACAAAGAAGAAAAAAAATGAAGTGGTGGGGGTGAAGTGTGGGAGAGGGGACTCTCAGGTAGTTGGAGCTCCATCTGGTGACCAATAGTATATTACAGGGTCTCAGCTCCTTAATTAATCATGTGACAGCCTGCTATTCTCTACAATAGCAGAAAGCAGAGAAACAAGCCAGATATGAGTAAATATAGTATATATATATATATATATGTATATATAGAGTAAATATAGATTTGAAACCATTGAAACTCTATTCACCACATAAATCTCTAACATCAGCTACCCATCCTGGTTTTCATGTTAAACACACACACTACAGAACATTGTTTTTGGTAAGAAAGTGAGAACTGGCAGTGATCATTTTTTTTCAAATCATTTTTATCGGTGGAAAGGTATCAAAAGAGAGGTACAAATTTGGGGGATTAGCAGCTGGATAAGACAATAGTACCTGAGAATAAGATTGGGATTTTTTTTAACCTTGGCTTAAAATCTGTACAGGCATGATAGCCTCCTAGCTGGGGAGGAAGTATATTTTGTTTGGTAGAATAAGAATATATTTTCCTAACATCTTTTTAAAAACTACATAAAACGACTTTGAGAATACATGAGTCATCATAGAAACACTTATTACATGCATACTATGTGTAAAGCAGTGGGATAAGTCCCAGAAATATAAACAGAAAGTTAAGAAAGCCCCTGTTCTAAAGGAGCTAATATTCAAAGGGTAGAAACAAAATAGGAAGTCTAGACTGAAAGCCAGGTGGAAAGGCCAGGTAGTCCTTAGGATGTAGGGACAATATATATGGTAATGTATTTTCTTTAATGTCATTTCCATTAATAAAATGGTTCTGATATTAATTCATTTCATAGTGCCAAGTACTTTTGTGGTTTGAAAAAAAAGAACTTTCTTCTCTAGGTCATTAAATGTAGCTGTGACTGCTGAGGAGGTAGAGGCTAAAGATTCTACGAAGAAAGTAAGGAGGTAATTTCTTTGCAAGGATTGCTGCCTTAGGCATTTACTGGGGGATTCAAACTAGAAGCGGTTGGTTGTGGTGGTCTGAGGGATTCTGCTGTTTGTTCTAAGGACTCTGGAGTTTATTTGCCTTTTGGTGGCAGTTGTGATTGGTCATTAGAGCTGGTGGTAGTAGGAATGATCGACTCCTTCTTCACAAGGGTTGTTTTCCTTAATGATAGCTGCAAAAGTCAAGTTAGAAGCATAGTCAGTTGTGTGGGAAAACACTGGTATTCCCAATGCTTTGGGACTGGCTCAAGTTCCTACCCTGTGTCTTCTATAATCTGAGGAGAGAGGAGGTTGGGTAGGTTTAATCTACCTGTCATATAGTGCTTCTTAGTTCTTCTGACTGCTTTTCTACTTCAGCTAGGCTGGTGGCAAGTTGTTGGCAGTTGAGGGTGGAGGTAGTAGAGTTGATGGACCCCTTCTCTGAAAGCACTACTGGGAGAAGGTCTACTTTTACAGAAGGAACTGCTATTCTTGAGGTTTGGGGGTTCAGGGTCTTCAGAAAAAAAGTCTGTATTTCTACCAATAGTAAATAATGTTCCCAATATATATGAAGAACAGCAGTGGGGTTGCCCAAAAATACATTGACTGTAAAAGCTAAAGAAAGAATCCATGTGAAAACTCATGGCCTCAAATGCTTATATACAAAAATCACAAAACATGAGGAACAAGTATGGTAGATTAAAGACATAAACACAAGGAGAAATATATCAACCTCATTGCTTTTTCCCTGAGATTTAATGAACTGGTACGCATGATTGGAAGACTGTTCTTGGGTGGTATTGAATGGCTAAAAGGAGGAAAGTGAGTTAGGGGGTAGCACTAGGAATAAATGTATTAATGTATGTTAAGATGATATGCTCATATTCTGAAATTCAGGAACCAGAGAAAGGAGCTATGGTAAAGAATATTTTGGTGAAAATTAGTAAAAACAAAAACCAAAGCCAATATTCCAAGTGAACACTCCACACAATATGCCATATGTGAAATGTTTGCAGACATTACCAAAACACCAAAATGCTACTTGCTTTTTCAGAAGTGAGAAGAATAAATGGAAAGAAATGAAACTCCAGTTTCTCCATGCTGCAAAATAAATCGACACCCTCCTGGTCTAAATCTAGGGACTTCACACCTTAAAAAGCCAGCTCTTCAACACTGGATTGAGTTTACAATGAGCAAACAGACCCTTGTCTAATGAAATGATTAAATGTTTAAAATGCTGTTTTAATTCAATCAATTAAAAGTATAAACAGCATGAGTTTGATTGAATCAATTTAAAGAATTACACAGCAGCCAATGTGCTTGTCAGCAGGGGTGAAAAAATCATGTATCACCTACACACAGCTTGAATGCTGTATCCTTCAATTAGAAACAACAAACAACCTTTTACTGGATCACAAAAAAAGGGAATTCTTGAGCAGAAAGGAAGTATGTAGTTCTTTTGCTAAGATATATGCAATGAATTAAGGAGAACAACACATAATTTTCAAATATTTATAAAATAAATACAGCAGCTTGATTGGTTATTTAGTACATGTATTCTATAAGAAATACCATGTGGAGACATACCTATGGATTGAAAGTTTTTAATTAGAGGAGAAATGATACAATTGATCAGTCCATGATAATATGAACTTTTCTTTGCAAATAGAATAGTCAAATGTTACCAAGATATCTAAAACTGTAATAAAATTATTTTAAAAAGACAAAATTTGAAAAAAAATTTTTTGATGAAATTTGTGTGAAAGTGATGATTTGGCAATCAGGGATTAATTGATCACATAACTGAGCTCTGCTTGCCATTGTCCGGGGTTGCTTCAATAGTTTAAATATTTTTAAAGGTGCTATATAATCTAGTGTAGACAAGCACACCTTCCTGACTCTAGTCCTTGGTAATCTCTATGTCTTGAAATCACTTTGTTTAAATTGACATATACTGTGTGTGCAAGTGTGCATAATTCATCATGCCCAAGTAGAATGCAATCCTTTTCAGGGGACGGATGTTTCCTTCCTTATCCCCTCACCCACAGCACAGTAAGTAGATTTGTAATCAATATTTATTGAATTTAATTGGAAGGAGTTAACTCAAATGTGTATATGATAGTTATTCAGCAGGTTGGGTTTTTTTCTTTTTTTCAGTAATGATTTTCCAAGAACTTTTTTTAACAACCAGACTTATAGTCCCAAATAATGTATTTGGGGGAAAAAAGGTTCAAATAAAAAGCAGAATGTCAAGGAAAAGCACCCCATTCTGATCTTCTTTATTTGAGTGGCTCAATACCTTACACTCAAAACATTTTGTTTCTAACTATACCACCCAAAACACACATTTTACAGAGCATAGTACATTTGTATACCTTATTTCATTTGTTTGTCATAATAACCTTGTGAGAAAGATGCTATGGAAATTATTATTCTCATGTTATTTTTAAATGGCTTTTGAAAGAAAAAAAGATTTAATTTTTTTCCCTAATTCTAGATACAGCATGTTTTGCATTATACTACCCTGTTAGGTATAAGCTAATAGGTGCTAGATTCTTCTCTCTTCATGTCATCTGTAGGGATCACATTTTTCTTTTTCTCCATTCCTACCCAAAAGAGAAATAAAATCCAACATTCTGGTGGGATTTCATATGATCTTCGCTTCTATCATATGGAGTTAGTACTTGAAGTATTTATTTCTATTTCATGCTACAGTCTCCCACCACTGAGGGTGTCTTAATCTATTTGAAGTTTAGAGTGTTTTATAAAGAGGAGGGGGCAGGACAGGGATTGAAATTATTGTATGTCCTCCTTTGGTTTGTTTGCATTTCAGTCATGGAAAAAGAGAGCTTCCCTTTGGAGTGTTTTTGGTATATACAGGCTAATAGGAATTTCATACAGATCCACACTCCCAAATGTACTACAACACATGTACAATCAATTATTCATTTTGGATTGAATTCACTGTTTGGGCCAAAAACTAGATGTCTTGTTTCAAAACATAGATATTGTATTAGAGCCATCATATCTCTGTTCAATCAGAAGTATTTCTGCTACATTTATCCATATGGAAGTAATATTCTATAAGGAAAATAAGGAAATGTGCCTATTAAACACAAATGACATATAAGCTCTGTGAACAGAGACCTACACATGTCCCAAATGATACCGACCACATCTGTTCATTTATCCAATCTGATCATCAAAGCAAAGATGGAGGGAAGTGTGCTGAAGAGATCATTGTTCTAGCTCCCTGTAGAAGGAAGTTGGAAGCTGTTATGTGTAGATGAAAAGGACTAGACTTGAATAAGAAGATCTGGATTCTAACCTCAACTTTCTCAAATGGATTCTAAAAAAAAATATTTGCTTGATCTTCCTAAACCTCAGTTTCTGCTCTAGAAAGTGGAGGTGGTTATAGTTATACTAGCTCCCAGCGTCATAACGATGATCAAATAAGATAATACATATTAATTATGTTCCTTACAATATTGGAAACTCACAGGTGTGCAGCACTTGGAAGCTTTTTGTAAAATTCTCTCCTCATAACACTGAAGGAAGAGTCATAACTATGATATGTCCATTAGGGTTTTGCCCTAGAGAAATAATTTTAGAAGAGTAGGAATACACTACCCTGGGACATGCTTCTTCACCTGGTTAGTCCCTGTATCCAGTAAAAGTAATGACTTTGTCCTAATGAATTTGTCTTCTTTCTTCAGTGGTTAAAAAAATCACATTGCCTTATAACACATTCAGACAGTACCCAGAGCTTGCCTACCATTTCACATTTGCATGATCAGCCCCATTTAAGGAAAAAAAAAACTTTATGGTAATAACACATTTAGATACTACCCAGAACTTGCCTACCATTCTACATTAGCATGACCCATTTATGGGGAAAAAAACTAAAACAACTTTATGATAATCCAGGATAGGCTACCACCCTTTGGAAAGTAACCTTGATGAGGTCTACCCCCCTAACATCACTGCTTGTCCCAGGAACAAATATCATTAGAGTGGCTATTATCCCCATTTTATATATGAAGTATCAGTTTCAGGAAGATTAAATGACTTGTCCATGGTGAAATAGCCAATAAGCAATTGTCAGAACTATGTTTTAAACCTAGGTCTCCTGAAATCAAACATTCCTTCTTCTAAACTAAAAAAAGCACCATATAAAGGTAAGGTATTTTTTTCTGTCACTGTTACATGTTTGCAAGTACTGGATTTCATGATAAATATTCTGTGAAGTTCATATAAAACTTCAAGTCTGCAATAAAGTCCTACTTGGCTACATTGGTAGGACCACAGAAGATAGATATAAAGAGAGAGAGAAAAAATTAAAGCACATATAATCCAAATCTTGTTTTACAAGTGAGGAAATTGAGTCTCAGAATTGTGTGCCATTTGAGGGATAGCCAAAGCATGAGAAATTCATTACCAAATCTTTGGCTGCAACTATGTGAAATGGTGGTGATGCCACTTAAGGAGAAGAAATCAGAGAGAGTGGCATCAGCTAATGTGAGAAAACCATAATAGGTATGACTATTTTAGAAGCACTCAGAGACAAATATTCAAAATGCCTCAAGAGGAAAAGATATTGAGGGTGTCAGGCTGTGAAGAAAATGTCTAAAAGATCATGAATTTTGAATACTGCCATTTTGTTACCCCTCCAAAATAAGAAATAGATACATAGATAAATGGGTGAGTAAACAAATAAATTAATTAATTAAAAAGAAATTTAGAATCTCACTAGCTATGTAGTATGGTGGCTTTATCATACTTATAAAATCTCATAGAAAATAATTCATATGTGCATCAAAGAAGTTATTGATGAAAAAAATTAAGAAAAGAATAAGAAGACTGTTAGAAATTACATTCCTTGGTGGACTTTATCCTGCTTTAAGTATTATTTATTGGGTTTTAAGAAACACTTTGGAAATAGAATTTGCCAGAGCCAAGAGAGTGGAGTAAGCAGTAAATTGCCATAACTCTCCCATACTCACCTCCAAATAACCATAAAATGGCACCCCCAAAAAATCCTGGAACAGCAGAAACAGCAAAAAGATGGGGTTAAACAAACTTTGAACCAAAGAAACTTGGAAAATCAGTAAGAAAGTTCTGTATTACTTGAGTAACAGGGGAGCACAGGACAGGAAACATACCAGCAAGACAGCAGCAAGCCCCACCTCAGCCAACCAGCAATATATCCTGAGACTCAGGGCAATGGAGCATATAAATGCCAATACCAGGACTCCCATGTGCCTTGGCAGAGCCAGAGGAATAGGCAGACTCCACCTCTGAACACTGCCATGTGCTTCAGCATAGCTCAAGACAAACAAATTTTAAATAATAAAGGCTTGGGAGTCCTAGAGGAAGGGCATGGTTAAGGCCCTGCCTCAAAATGGGTAAAAACAGATTGCAAAGACAAAGATTCTAGAATTCTATTATTGTGAGCAGGAGGAACCAAATTCAAAAGGAGACAGAATTGACTCCACACCCACAGCTGAAACTTCAACAGGGAATATGAATTAGTCTCAAGCCCAGAAAGCATTCTTAGAAGAGCTCAAGAAGAACTTTGAAAACCAAATTAGAGAGAAAGAAGATAAAATGACTAATTCTTTTAAAATCAAAACTGCAAAAAAAATAAAACATTTCAATGAAGAAAACAGCACTTTAAAAATAAAAATATGTGAACTAAAAATGAAATCTAAACATATGGAAAAGGACCTTCAAAAACTGAGGAAAATAATTCACTAAAAATTAGACTCAACCAAATTGAAGTTAATGACTCAATGAGGCACCAAGAATCAGTCAAACAAAACATCAAGAATGAAAAATTATAAAAAGAGGTAAAATATCTCAAGGGAAAAATAAATGAACTGGAAAACAGATCCAGGAGAGATAATCTGAGAATTATTGGTCTACCAGAAAAATCATGATGAAAAAAACGAGCTTTAATAACATCTTCCAAGAGCTCATCAAGGAAAATTGCCCTGAAATCCTAGAACCAGAGGATAAAATAGATATTGAAAGCATCTCCTGGACACCTCCTGAAAGAGATCACAAATTGAAAATTCCACAAAATGTTGTAGCCAAATTCCAGAACAATCAGGTAAACGAGAAATCACTACAAACAACGAGAAAGAAAGAATTAAAATATCACAGAACTACAGTTAGGATTGCACAGGATCTGGCAGCTTCTACATTGAAAGATCGGAGAGACTAGAAGATGATATTTCACAAGGCAAAAGAACTCAGGTTACAACCAAGGATCAGTTATCCAGTGAATATAAGCATAATCTTTCAGGCAAGGATATGGTCATTCAATGATATAAGGGACTAGCCATAGCTCAATGGAAAATTCAATGCTCCAGTTACAAGACTCAAGAGAGTTGTGGCCCAGACAGGCTGGAGAAGACTTCAGGAGAGTGAATTATCAACAGCTGTGGTGGTTTCCAGACTTCTCAATCCATACACACCAAAGAGGAAGTAAAAGGTCAGTGGGTAACCCTGTTGATCCTGGGTAAGAGAAGAGCACAATCTGGTTGCCACCTCCTGGGAAGCAGAAGTGATGGTGTCTACAACTGCTGGCACTGCTGTTGTTTCAGGATTCAGGCCTAAAGATTTTAGGAGGACCAAGTGACAGTCCAGAAGGCATTTGCAGGAATCTCTCTGCTAGCACTGAGGCAGATTTCTCTTGTTTTGCCTTACTTGAATCTGTGTCATAGTCCTGGGTGGTGAGGAGTGATTGTATGGCAGAGCTTGTTGAGGCTGTGGAGAGAAAGTCCTCCTCACACTTCTGAGGCAGGTGGGGGGGGGGGGGAGGGAACAACTCTGATGACAGCACCTTTTTTTTTATTTTAGTAGAAAAGAAAGGGAAAGTGAGGGAATGTCCATCAATTGGAGAATGGCTAACCAAGTTGTGCTATATGAATGTAATGGAATACTATTGTGCAATAAAAATGATGAACAGGCAGATTTCAGAAAAACCTGGAATGTCTTGTGTAAATGGATGCAGAGTGAAATGAGCAGAACCAGGAAAATATTGTACACAGTATCAGCAACATTGTGTGATGATCAACTAACAATGACTCAGCTTTTCTCAGCAACACAATCATCCAAGACAAGTACGAAGCTCTCATAAAGGAAAATACTATCCACATCCAGATGAGAAACTGGAACGAACTCTGAATGTAGATCAAAGCATACTTTTTCACTCACTTTATTCTTTTTCATGCTTTTTTTTTCTTTTTATCTGTTTATTCTTTCACAACTGCGACTAATATGAAAATATGTGATAGCACATGTGCAGGGGAGGGAAAGAGGAAGAAAAATGTGGATCTCAAGATCTTATAAAATGAATGCCTAAAACTGTCATGACATATAGGTGGTAAAAAACACATATTAATTAAAAAATAGAACTGGAAAGGAAAAAAAAATATGAAGATTTGGGAGAGACCTTCAGCAATTCCAGGTCAGGCCTCCTCAAAATGGAGTTCCAGGGAGGAACTCCTCAACAGAAGAAGGGGGTCAATAGAAAAGTACAATATTCTTAGGATATGGAGACAAATGAGGCATGTGGCAAATTTCAAAGCAACAAATTCAATACTGATCAAATGTTCAGAAAATAAAGTAGTCACCTCAGTGTTAAATTGGAATCAGTCTATATCCAAGTTGATGCTGACCCACTACTAACTTCTCTTTTGTAGTCATTTTTTGAATCACATAATTTGAGAGCTGGAAGAGGCCTTGACAGCCTTATAATCCAACCAATTTTTGAAAGGAACCCCAACTGTAACATTTTTGACAAGCAGTCTTTCATTCTCTGCTTAAAGACCTGCAAGGATGGTGAATACATATCTCTCGAGGTAATGCATTCCATTTTTGTATGACACAAATTTTTGGGAAGGTTCTCTTGGCCTTAAGTCTAAATTTGCTTCTCCTCATTTTTTACCTGTTGCTTCCGATTCTCCCCCTCTAAGGCCAAACAAATCGAGTTCAATTATCCCCTGTATCAGTAGAGGGAATTTCAATAGTTTCCCATACCAGTGAAATCATAGCTCTAGATCATCCTTTCCTTATCCTTACCCACCCCTCACTCCAAAAAGTCACATCGGACAGATTTCTCTAACACAAGGCCTCAGGAATCAATCTGTGTGGATTTAATTTTTAAATTAAATCTGTGATATTTAATTTTTAAAAAATAAATAAGTTGGATAAAAATATAGATGGTGTGGTTATCAAATTTACAGATGATACAAAACTCCGAGATATAACTAATTGACTCATTGGATGACAATCAGAATCCAAAAATGTCAATGCTGCAAGAGACTGAATCTAGTCAAATGAAATTTAATTGGGATAAATACAGTCTCCCACTTGGATTCCAAAGTGTGTCTTTATGAGTATGAAAAGAAGTATGGATAGACAGCCGTTTAAATAAAATCTTAGAGGACACAGAGCTCAAAATGAATCAGCAGAGTAATGTGGCACTTAAGAAGGCTAATGTGGTTTTACGTAACATTAAAAGAACTGTACCCAGGACTTAGGTGATGGCAGTCATATTATTCTCTACTCTTACATGCCCATCTGAAGTATTGTTAAGAAGTTATTCATTACTCTTGGTCTTACATCACTAAAAGGAATCAGGCATTTTCTGAGTTCTGTCTATGCTACCTTGGGAAAAGTGTCTGAGATGCTGGGGTTGGGGTGAGGTACAGAGCCCAAGATGACTTAAAGTGTGGCTAATACGTGACTGGAAATAATAGGTTCATGACAGAATGAAGTCTATAACATTAATGGGCCAGGATGTGTCAGATTTGGATTAGGATAAAAGATAAAATGTAGCAGAGGTTTCTATTGCCTCTCAGGAATGGACTAAAGGAAGGATATCAGTAAGTTAAGGGAGAAATAAAACCTGTGTACAGGCACGCATTTCCAAATATTTCCAAATTTCTATTTATTTTGCTCTCATTCCTGTTGTGAGTTTTGACATACACACACACACACACACACACACACACACACAAACACATATCTAGGGGGCATTCCATCCAGAGTTAGGTCCCTCTGCCTAACATCTTAGGACATGATTACTACTTAAGCCACAGCATGAGCATCCATCTACTTATTGTGACCAACACAATGTGAAAGATGCATACTGACTTCTGGGACCACAGGGAGTCATGTTGCTAAAGCAAATCGGATCAGATATCATCTCTGCCTCAGAAGTGGATTTTGGACACCTGGACAAGTAGCTTCTAGGAGTCATAACAGCTAGAGAGACAGAAGAAGGACATATTCTTTCTTCCCATAGATTCAAAATATGTGTGTTTCATTCTCTGACCAGGAAAAGCAGGAAACATTTGGGAGGAGATTTTTCCACTTCAGGAGAATGGGAAGAGAGAGAGAGAGGTGTTTGGGCTTAAACACCTCACATCTTAACCAATACCTTATCCATTTTCATTATATAATAAAAATGTATGTGGATACATTATGAATTGCCTGTGGAATAATGTGAAAGATAAACAATTGACCTGACTGAATTGAATTTTCCAGGCTTGTGATGGAGGGTGGAACTATATAGAGATGTTTCACAATTCTCATAATTCAGTTTGATGTTCTATTTTTTTTTCCTTTAAATTAAATTTTGAATCCATTTAAAGCAATGGCGTTGAACTCAGATAGAAACAGGGACCCCTAATACATACATAAGGATCCCTGCAAGCAGCATATCTACTTAGTTTGGAAATGTAATGTTATTTATGTTTTATAATATTTTTATTTATTTTGTTAAATATTTCCCAATTACATCTTAATCTGATTCCAGCAACTTTCAGGAGTGTTGAGGATGGCTTGCCACCTGCAGGCCTTGTGTTTGACACTTCTGATCTAGACAAGACAATCAAGGTTGACAAAATTTTCAGTGGTGGGATGGAGGGATCTCCTGCAGAAGAATTTAAAAGGCCTTGTCTGAGAGCATTCTTTCTCTCCCTTTCACTGACGACTGGGGTCAAATTCCATTTGTAGACAGATTCCATGTTACACTCTCTTGCTTCCTGGTTAATTAACTAATTAAGTGACAGCTTACTTTGTATTGGCTTGCAGGTAGCACTAGAATGAACCAGGTGTGTATAGGTATGGTTCTGGCAGCACCATAATGTGGCAGATTTATTGCATACCACCTATCACATTGTAATGCCATGCACAAGCAGCTTTCCAGAAGAATGCTACTGTGAACTGCTTTTAAGGTTCTGATTACACAGCATAGTGAACACTTTATTTATTCCAGAACAAATCAAAACAAAACATTCACAGAAAATCAAGGTACAGCATTCACAATATTACAACTTTTCACAGAAAATTGCAGTATAGTATTCACAACAGCCGATCATTAAAATGGCCACACAGTTTTCACCAAAGTGGCCACAATATTTAGAACAAAGAACAATCATCTGTTATCCCTAAGGAGATTTGCCTCCTTACTCAGTCATTCAGTCATCTCAAAGTACAATAGTCAAAGTCTTCCACTCATGGGCAACTAAGTTAACTCAATCAGCACTTATTCAGCAAACAATTACTAAGTATCATTAATCACTAAGTACAATAATTAGAAAATGCATAAACCCTCCACCCCTAGGTCACCAGTAAACCATGTTATCATCACAGCATTCAATACTCAAGGAGAGGTCTTTTCTTCATCTTGAACAGAGGCAAGTTCTCAGCAATCTCTGTTTCTGGAGAAACAAAGCTTAACAAAGCCACAATATACATTGCCAATGCCCTCATCAATTTGCTCTCTGCCTGCAGAACAGTTGCAGGACCCCTGAAAATATCAGGAAGACCCTCTTCCAGGATTTTTGTAAACATACAATAAGAAAATCCTTCTTCAGGGCTTCTGAGCCAACAGCAAGGTTCCAGGACCTCTGCAACAACAGTACTGTCCTTCAACAGCAGAGAATCTGGCACAACACCATCAAAACAGACAGACAGAATACTGGCACCACAGTCATGCCTCTTTGGTCCTTGGACAGTCCTTGGCAGTTTGGCTGGCCCTAAGATCCAGAAGAAATCTCAACTGACTCCCAGAATCAAAATCATTCCTTCCAAGTTTTCAAAATCAAAATTGTTTTCTCCAGCCTAGTTGGGGCTTTCTTCTTCAGCCTTCCTGGCAGCTGCAACTTCAGCCTCCATGATTCCTGTCCAAAGAAAATTCTGACTCAGTTCTCAGTCCAGCAGTAGCAGCCCAGCCTCCAGATGCAGCTGAGAGAAACTCTCTCTCCCCAGCAGAACAGATTCTGCCACCAGATCCTGGTCTCAAGAAAATTCTGACCCTGACTTTCTGGGGATTTTCTTATATACACACAGCATCAGCTTCCTGTTTCAGCCAACCCCTTCCTGTTTTGTCAGCAACAGGAGACAGGAGTTCATACCTTCAGTTTCTTTCACAGAGGTTTGATTAGTTACTAAGGGCTAAGTACCTATTTATTTGCCAACACAAAAAGGGATCTTCAAATTCAAATTAATTACCATTACACGCAAATAAAGAGAAGAAAATTCACTCAATTAGTTGTGTAGGTACAAATTATTATGGGATAAGACCATGTTTTCATTCTTTATTTTACCCCAAAGCAGTATGATTTAAAGTCTGATAAATTTCTATCTTTAAATTTAAAGTAATCATAAAGTTGCTTTCCCCCCCCCCAGAAGAACCTTATTTTTGTGGTACCCTATCTTTATACTTTCAGTTTAATTCACCAACCACTTATCAAGCACCTACTATGTGCCAGGCTCTACAAAGAACAAAAAATAGTCCCTGCCTTGAGGGAGCTTACTAGGATAAAAGAGCATGCATGGCAGATAAATATATAGCCAAGTATCCATTAGTGTGAATAAAGAATTCCTTAAAGTGTTTGCATGTATTTGAATGTGTGCTAGTTAACATTATAATTATATAAAATATGGAATTGGTCCCAGCCCAATGGAAATATGTAAATTTAAATAATGCAACAATTTTGAGGGATTCCTTCTAATTAGGACCTAGCTGTATACAAATTATACAGAGTAATTTTATGAGGTGAGATAGGGAGAACACTAATTAATGTGTGGATCAGGAAAGATCTTAGATTGGTGGTAGCCTGTGAGCTGTGATCTCAAGGAATCTAGAAGTTTTAAATGGGAGAAGGTGGTGGGGGAGGGCGTGGAAAGGAGACCTCTAGTTTGCAGACAGAATGTCATGGACAGAGGACAGGACAGCTTTGTTGGCATACAGATTGCATTATGAGAAATAATGTGCTGGGGGTCTTTTGGTTTGTTTGTTTTTTCAGTATGTGGTCATCCTAAGTAGCAGAAATTTGAGTTTCTTCCTCTATAAAATTATGAAATCCCTCCATCTTAGATCTCTATGAAACACTAAGTAAAGAGAGAAAAAAAATGACAACAACCATGACTAACTTAGCAAGTGGAACAGTTGACATTTCAATCAGAACTAGACATTTAATTTCTTTCTAAACATGTTTGGATGGAAAATTTTAGGCAATGTTCAGACCAGATAATTAAATCTTATGTATTTCATGTGCAATTAAAATAGCCCTAGAATTTACATTGTTTAAACTGTTGCAATAAAAATCCATTCATAACAAATATATTGAACAGGGATACTTTGAATAGAGCTGACATAAGTTTTTCTACCTAGGTTTTGATGCCTTTAACAGTCAAAGAAATCAATATCCCTTTTCCTGATAAAATATCTTACCTTAATAAAATCATCACTAGGTTGATTTTGGAATTTAAAGGTGATCTGGATAGGCTATCATCAGAAGAAGAGGAAATGTGTCTCAGCTAGTAAGTATTTTCATGTAAGTTCCTATTCAAATGAATCTCTAGGGGGGAAAAATAAAATTAGGCCCTAATTTCTTTTCAATTGGTTCAAGGTGTTCTTTCTTTTTAATGGGGGTAAGGCACATAGCATTTACTAAAATTATTTTAATTGCTATCCCATTTATAAGAATGATGAACATAGTAAATATACCTTTTGAAATAGAAGAGAAATTAAAAGGAAGCATCTTCTCCACAAATAAAGCAATTAAATACACATAATACTTCATCATGAAAATTGAAGCTTCAATATATTATTAACCTCTTCATGCTTTCCAAGTGCTTTAAAATTTTTAATCAGTCCTTCTGCACAATGCTTCTGTAAGATGGAGTGATATTATCTACTCTCATTATTATTATATTTTTTTAGTAAATATAGAAGTGGAGAAGAATGAGGTTTAGGATCTTTCCTAGAACTAGAGTAGAAAGTGTGAATATTTAAAACTTTAAGATTTAATAATATATAGTAACATATAATATATAGTAATATAAAACACCATGTTCATATGACATCGTTTTTCTACAGCACACTTTCTTTACAAAAAACTAGATTCATCCTTTTGTATTTTTCCAAACAAATTAGCAATTGATATCAATAATGTCTAACTCTAAACTTACCAGAAACTCTTTAAACATAAATAACAATTCCCTAATTAACAAAATGCTAAATCTATTCACTCTATCAATGAACAATAAAATACGCCTTAGCATTTTTTTTTCTGAATTTAATTTTTTAAGCACCATCTGGGAAAGGTCATGATATCTACTTCTAAATAATATACTCCAAAGGATAATTTTAAAAGCCCAATTATTAGAATTTGTCTAATTAGTCTCTTTTCCCAGGTTGGACTCTCTTTCCTCTGAATCCAACTCTCCTCCCACTCTAACTCTTTAATTTTGAGGATAAGATAACAATTTAATTGTCAAAAAATCAGTAATTTCTCTTGGGGATGAATAAAGAAACCTCTTAATGTAGCTAGTCACAGTTAAAACTAAGGTTGATAATGGTCATTATTCTTGAAATTGGTTTGGCCAAAAATACCAATGGAGAGGCACAGTGTATTCCATTCATACCCACATAAAGACTGTTTTCTCTGGGTTTGTTTTTTGACTGTTTTTGAACACATAGGGTATTAGAGCTGGAAGTTCAACTCCCTTATTCCACATGTGAGAAAACCAAGGCACAAGAATGTAAAATGACTTTTTCAAAGTGTTCATCTCATCTTATATAAAGCAGGCACAGTAGAGAGAGGAAAAGGTCTTTTTTATCAGTAGTGGCCACAAACAGATAAAATTTCTGATTTAATGTAATTTTTCTCCTCTCCCTTTATACCCACTGGAATATTCACTTTAGGTCCCCGTGGCTAGTGGGAGGGGGAGAAGGAGGAACATCTCTGATTCATACTTTACTCATGGTTCACAAGCATTAAATATGGCTCAGGAGAAAAGATTTGGCTCACTTTGAGATTATACTTCAGAACAGTCTGCTGTCCTTCATAGACTATTTGTAGACCAGGTGAAAGAATCTTCATGAGACAATTTCTTGTCTTTGATGTGCTTTTGATTCTATGATTCCTAAGGGTGTCTCTGGTTTTAGCTGTATATAATATGAAAAGGACATTTTGTGCTAACTTCTTATCTACATGACAAGATTTGCCTCTTTAGATGGATGTTAGAAATGTGCTGGGGAATAAGCGAGCCAGTTTGGTTGGAAGAGAGAGTGGTCAAGAGGTAGAAATGTTTAAAAAAAAAGTCTGTAAAGGTATATGTGCGAACCCAATTTTGAAGATGTCTCCCCTCTGAGTTGACAAATTTGATTTTTATACTAAAGGTATTAGAGAAACACTAAATATTTGTCATTGAGGAAGTGGGATGATCAGACCTGAACTCCGGAAGAATGTTTTTTTAGCAACAATGTGGAGTGAAGGTAGGGAAGCCATCCTGAAAGCAAAAAAAGCAACAACAAAAAAAAACAATTAAAATACAATTTCAATAATCCAGAGGAGAAGTAATTAGGGCCCCAAATAAGCTTGTGACTTTAGAAGTAAAGAGAAGGGGATGGGTACAATAGGTGTTTTTGGAGAGAAGGGTAACATCATAGCTACTTTTCAGTTTTTGAATAACTATCTTCCGGAAAATAAATTCGACTTATTCTGTATAGCCCAAGAGGGCAAACCTAAAACCAAAGGGTAAAAGGTTCAGAGATGCAGAGTTAGACTCAATGTACATTATTTTACTATTCAACTATTTTAATATTTTCATTTTTCTATGTTATTATTTTACTTACCTCAAAGTTCTGTGGCAATGGGATAGTGACAAAGCCATAGATACAGATACATTGGGAGCTGTAGTTACAACCCTGCACACAGGCATCCCCAGACATATGGTCTGTCTCATTAGATGAAGAAGCAGTAGAATTCAGCCACCTTCCTGGTGTCTCAGGAACCTTCTTAAGCAACTAGCACGAGGAAGGGGTTAGAAAAATGCCTCCAAACCTGTCTGCTTCCCTAAGCCTTTGATTGCTTACCATGGCATAGAGGGATCCCACCCTGCAGTCAAAACACACACACACACACACACACACACACACACACACAAGTGTACAAAAATTTTGCTAAGATAATTCCACTCCCCATTGACACATGGAATGAGTGAATACTTACGAACAACTCCAAATCCAGTAGACCTGAAAGATGAAAAGTTCTCAGGAGAGAAATCAGAAGGTATTACATCCAAATAGCAGGCCTCAATGAAACAATGATGGCCAATGAAGGCCAGCATCTCAAAGTCAGAACTAGGTAACTCTCTACCAATGCAACTTCTGAGTAATTTGGACTAGAAAATTTCCTGGAGCACTGGGAATTGAGTGATTTTTCTGGAGTCACACAATTAGTACATATCAGAATCAAGGTGTCTGCCTGGGTATTCCTGGCCCCAAGTCTGGTCCTCTACCCAGTATACAACTCTGCTTTTTGGTGTCAGGCAGTATAGTAGAAAAAGTAGTTGTGTGAGCAGTGATGGGGACTAGAAATTTCTTTAAGGATTATTTTCAATTAAATAGGATTTGAAGACAAGAGAATAAAGCTATGGAAAAGCATATGATATATTTTTGAAAACTGCCAACAGAAAACTAAGAAACCTGATAAAAAAAATAGGATTGAAATTTGGAAAAGAATGTAGAGATCATTCAGTTCAACCTCTTCATTTTATAAATTAGGAAAGTTGACTTACCCGAAGTCAAATTGGCAGTAAATAGCAGAGCTGAGACTGGAAACCAGTTCTTTTTCTTAGCCCAAGGTGGTTGTTATGGTAGCCCCAACATGAAGATCAGTGGGGATTCTGAGCAAGTGTCTTAATCCTTTTGTGCCTGAGCTTCTCCATCTGCAAAAATGGCATAATGATTTCTTATCCTCATTCTAATTTAGTGAATTTAAAGATCTCTTATGGCCTAATAGAATGAATTTATTCCCATAGGTCCAAGTCCAAGAAATCTATTGTTATTGGTCTCAACTGATCATGAAGCAATCCTCAGCAACCACATGAATCAGCACCACTTTATCATTCAACCTGACTGTAGCTCTTTGGAGATTGTTGGGGGGATTAAGATATTAGTCAATTAAATATTCTGAGCACAGGAAGCATGTTAAAAGTCTCCTTGGACTTGGAATCAGAAAACATGAATTAGCATTCCAGTTCTGTCACTTCATAGCAAACCTTCAATAAGCATCTTTACTTTCTGAACTTTGTCTATAAAATGGAAATAATAATAATACCTGTATTATCTCTCCTCTGGAGTTTTTTTTAATGTTTTGTTGATTTTAAAACAGAGTTAATGCATTGACTCTTTAAAAAAAATAAAATAGGGTTTACTTGTTATCTTCATATATGCAATAATTTAAAGTCAATTAATTTTAGAATCAATAAAGGTTTCCGTCAATCCTTTTCCTTTACAATACAGGAGTCTTATTTTGTCACTTAACCAGGGATGCGATATGTTGTATTAGAAAAGTACTGGCATTGCAGGGGAAAAGAAGACTTCACAATCCCAGTTCAGGCACTTCTAGACTATTTGGTTTAGAACAAGGTACAGTACCCTAGTTTCTCCATCTGTAAAATGGGTGTGATAATATTTATGCTTGGGGAAGCAATTTGTATAAACTTAGAACATAAAAAAACATGGGCCATTATTATCTGGATATACAGATTTATTATCATTTCAATTCAAGCAACTGAGGCACTGCCATTCACTAACACAGATAACTTAAATTGCCCAAACTTTTCCTAGAAGTAATTAAGTTGATATCATTTTGAGTTATACCTATTGAGTGATTTGTATGTTGATGTTCACACCTCCAGAGTCATTAAAAATTCATCTGATTCTAAATAGGAATATTCCTCTTTGGCTACATGGATTACATTTTTTTTGTTTTTCCTTTATGCAAAGAGGCCTAAGGATATGTCTGTGACACTCAGAAAACAAAGAGTTTCATTGGGATTGTTTTGGGGGGCTATTTTAAAGTGATTTTTTTTTGGTCAGAAATTACAATTTCTCCCTCATGTAAAAAAAAAAATAAAATGGAAGTTCTACATTTAGAAAACTTTGAATTTGTAACAATTGACAAAATTGAAAATTTCTCCCTCCTCCAAAAAGTTGATACAATGAGCAAAATCATAAATGATACAATGGAAAAAGGGGACTTAAGAGACAGGAATCCTACTGCTGATTCTCTCTGGCTCTGCTATTGGCAAATAAGTCCCTACTTTTTTAAGTATCAAATTCCTCATCTGTAAAATGGAAAATAATAATAATAATAATAATAATAATGATAAAATGTTCCCAGGGCTAGTGGGAGGTTTAGATGAGATTTCACGCTAAGCACTTTTCAAACCTGAGGGTGCTACATAAATATCAGCTTTTATATCATTATTTTGAATTTCATGATCTTTCAGTGGACAGAATTCATTCTAATATTTTTGGGAATCACAGGCATTTATTTTGTTTTAATTTTATGGCCTTCTGTATTAAGATAACATGTGCTCAAGACATTTGTACTTGAGAAGGAAAAAAATTGCTCTTATATGTCAATCCAAAGATGATCCACTTTGTGAATTATGTGAAGTAATTGTTAAATCTCAAACTATCTTTTCGGCTTCCATTCAACATATTCCTGAGCCATCTGGCCCTTTGTTATCTGGTTATATGTACAAACTAATTTAAGTATTCACTTAAGCAAAATATAATTAAGAATGTAACTCTCCATTGAAAAGAAGAAAAAAAGAATCTACACATATAATATTTGTATTCCAAAGCCAAAAAAGGAAATTGGAAGTTAACCAGTACTGTGGATTCTCTATACTATTGCTTCCTTCTGTGGCCTTAAATAATTGAGTTTATCATACAGAAAATAGAAAGCAGCTGTTTTCCTCTGGTGAAAAGAAAACATGAAATTGAAAGTGTCCCATGTAGAACTTGAATAGTGACCTATTGAGAATTTTCTTAATGTGGAAATTACCAAGCACTAGAATGAGATATCAAAAAATTTGCATATCTTTCCTTCTTTGGAAACCTTAAAAACATAATAAAGGGGGTGCAGCTAGGTGGCACAGTGAATGGAGCATAGGCTCTGGAATCAGGAGGACCTGAGTTCAAATATGACCTCCCACACTTGACACTTAACTGTGTGACCTTGGATAAGTCACTTAACTTCAATTGTCTTTCCTTCCCCCATCCAAAAAAACAAAAAGCATAATAATGAATGTCAAATACATGGTACTTTACTATGTGCGAAGTATTTTACATATATGATCCCATTTGATCCCTGCTATAACCTTGTAAGTCACTGGTAAAAAAGTATTTTGTCTCCTTTTTATAGATGAGGAATCACCCTCAGAGAGATTAAGCGGCTTGCCTAAGGTAATAGAGCTAGTTAAATCTCAGGGCAAAGATTTAAATTCAGATCTTTCCTGACTCTAAGCCCATCACTCTTTCTGCTATTCCACTCCAAAATAGTATGTGTCTGGAAAGGCTTACGCAGCTAGGTGGTATGATAGAAAGAGTTCTGGACCTGGACTAAAGAAGATCTGAGTTCAAATCTAACCTCAGACACTTCCTAGTTGTGTGACCCTGAGCAAGTCATCCAACTCTGCTTGCTTCAATTTCCTCATCTCTAAGATAAGTTGGACAAGGAAACAGCAAATCACTCTAGTATCTTTGCCAAGAAAACCTGAAATGGGGTCACAATGTTGGACACAACTGAAAAACTACTGAACACACACATCAAAACCTCTTAATCACTGTTTGCCTCAGTTTCCCTACCTGTAAAATGGGAATAATGGTAGCACCTACCTCTCAAAGTTGTTTTAAGGATCAAGTGAAATATTTATACAGTGTTTAACACATACTGATGCTTAATAAATATTGGTTCTTTTCTCCCATTCCTTTTTCTGTTTATCTTCCTCTGTGGAACAAAGGGACCAAGAGTCATGGTGTGGAATTAATGCAACTGAAAACAATTGGTAGGACTTATTCACCACCAGCACGAGCACCCGCACCAGCACCACCAGCACCACCACCGCTCCTTATTCTACACGGTTTTAAGAAATCTGAAAATATCAGAATCAAGTTGAAAAAAGCAAGGCAAGAGAAAAATCATAGTAAGAAAATGTCGGATTATCAGTTCTCACTTTCACATCTGATGGACTTTTTAACAATGATATATTTTTGTTTTGTTATATTTAATATTTATAATGTTGGATAACAATAACATCAACAAAACAGGATTTTGAGTCAGAAGAGGCATGTTGAAATTAAGATTTTCTAAATTGCTGTCAGTATCATCACAGGCAAGATAATTAAATTCTGTGGGTCTCTCTTCATTTGTAAAAAAAAAAAGGTGATTGGACTAGATGGATGAAAATTATGGTACGATCTAACTATAGATATATGTTACTCATAAATTTTTGTTTGTTTGGGGTTCTTTGCTTATTTGTTTTATAGCCAATGTGGGATAGGGCAAAGAACATACAATTATGAGTTAGGAAAAAAAGGATTTTTTATCTGTATTCTAATAATTATAAACTTGGCAACCACAAGCAAGCTAATCTATTTCTTTGAATCAGTTTCCTTTTCTGTAAAATGGCAATCTCACAGGGTTGTGAGGATCAAGTAAGATAAAGCTATGGAAAGTGTTTTGTGAACCTAGAAATGCTTTAAGAATGTCAATTATTCTCTTCTCAGCAATACACAGCTCTAAGACAACTTTACAACTCTCAGGATGGAA
>CM053601.1:117380146-117398904 GCA_028646575.1 Pseudocheirus occidentalis | reverse complement strand
TGTCCAATGTGAAAGTATTTGCAGATCCTATACTTGATTGCATGCCGCCATGGAGGGGTTGGGCAGAGGGAGGAGAGAAAATGTGAAACTCAAGGGACTGTGGAACTGAATCTTGTAAACTAAAAGTAAATAAACAAATCAATGGGGAAAAAAAGAATGTCAGTTATTTTTCTCTAGTTAAAACCTTGTTGCCATCAATATCAATTAACTGTTAGATAGCATTTCATGGTAATGTTTGCACATGATAGCCTTACAAGGCATAAGTTACTTCCAGCTATATTACTATTCAGCATAATAATTCTCCAGCTTAATCACAAATGGAGGAAAGTCTGTTGGAGATTACAAATGCTGACTTCCTGGTACTTATAATGAAGATTCCCAAGCCTGAGATTTCCTTGACATAAGCATTGATAATTATCTACTCAGCAAATAGGTCTAAAATTTTTGTCAGTTCAAAAGAATTTCACAAAGTTTTAAATGTTCTCCAAAAGTATTTTAAAACTCCATATAATATGACAAGAAACATTATGGACAAATTGTTCCATTCCCCTTTGGTGTTATTAAGGTCTGTTTGGAAGGTACAACATATTTCTGCTATAGTGCCTGTAAATGGTGCATGTACTTATAAAGGTAAAAACTGTTTTCCTTTAGGATTTCACTAATGCAGCAATTCAAGGAGCGCATTTGCTCAGCATGATGAGAGTCAGTGAAGTGGATAGAGTAGAAAAATCCAGAACCTGTGGTCTGAAGTGATCTTAACAACTCTAAGCTTCCATTACCTTTGATTTAACAGGGGGCTATTATGTATTCTATCTACCTCACAGAGTTGATGTGAAGACAGAAGCTCAGAAGCTATCTGCCCCTTCATTTCGTGAGAAAACTGAGATACAAATTGGTTAGGTGATTTGATCAAGGTTTTAAGGTAGTTAGCATCAGAGGTATGTTTTGAACCCAGGTCTTCTGAATCTGCAACATGTGTGCTGTTGTACCATGCTGTCCCCAAATCTATCAAAAGCCTACTATTTGAAAAAGCATGGTCCCTGTCCTAATATTACATAACCAGACTTTAGCCTGCTGAGAAAGGAAATGGTATATTCACTGAGGGGTGGCTAAATGTCATAGTGGATAAAATGTTAGGCCTGGAGTGTCTTCCTGAGTTCAAATTCTGCCTCAGACACTTAAGAGCTGTATGTCCCTGGACAAGTAACTTAACCCTGTTTGCCTCAGTTCCTCATCTATAAAATGATCTAGAGACAGAAATAGCAAATCAGTTTAGCATCTTTGCCCAGAAAACCCCAAATGGGGTCACAAAGAGTCAGATGCCACTGAAATAATGGAACAACAACAAATGAAAATAATCACCAAGAGAGTGAAAGCTATTGCCAATAGAGGCGATCATGAAATTTCATGGAGGAGGCTGCGTTTGAATTGGTCTTTAAAGAATGGGTTGGAAGTCAATAGGCAAAGAGTGAAAGGTAAAATATTCTAGTGCTGAGGTATAATGTAAGCAATGGAACAGAGGCAGAAAAGCACAAACTATGTTATAATAGAGTACTCCAGTTTGGATGGCGTGTCAACAGATAATAAGCCTGAAATGGTGGCATAAAACCATGATCCCAGATGCCAGGGAGGCTGAAATTTGTGGATTTCTTGAGATTCGGAGTTCTGTCCTGTTTAAGTTAACTGGGTTTCTAATAGTAAGTTTGGTATTAATAGGATGAGCCTTTGACCGAGGAGAGCCACCAGGTTGAGAAATGAGGAGCAACCCAAATTGGAATGGATCATATCAAAGCTCCTATGATGATCAGAGTATGACTGGGCCTGTGACTAGTTGAGAGGAGGGGTGAAAAAGTAAGAGGTAAAGAAAGAAGAGAGAATGAAAGAACGAAAATGTCCAGCATCAGAGGGGTCTTGTTATAGGGATCCTCACCGTTTCAGAGAAATGAGTCATGTAGGACTTGGTTTTTGCAGTATGCAGCATAGTCAGCTTTGTTGTTCTGGAAAACTTAGACTTAGTCAAAAGGCCACACCCAACAACCTAAAAGGCCATTTGTGGCCTCAAGGCTGCAGGTTCCCCACCCCTGACTACATACTATGGTAGATTATATCAAGGCTAATTCAAGTGACTCAAAATGGAGGGGGAAAATCCCTTTCCTAGACTCCCCCCCCAAAAAATCTGGATGTGTTTAACCCAATCTATGTTATGATTCTTGAGAAACTATCTGATTTTTAAATAAAAATATTACTTTGGCTGAACCTAAGTAACCAGACCCTAAAATCTGTAAGAGTTGTTGGTATTTTAAAAGTGAAAGGAGTTAGGAGTATTTCTAGAGTAGCTTTTTAATTGCATCCCCATTATTAATTTTAAGTCAAGGATAGTATAAATTCATTATATTTACTCAACATATTATATGACTTCAGAGTTACTGAAGAGTTAATTTCTAGGGTTCTTTGAAATTTAAAGTAACTGCAAAAATGTCAAAAAATAGAACCAGCAACACTGTCAGCTGGATTTCCTATCTGTCTATCTTAGGAGCAATTCAGGAGAAAGACAATAGTTTATTCCTTGCTCCACAGGCAATAGAAAGGCAATACTTGCTGCTGGAAATCTTTGTTGGGAATGTTACCTGATCTTAAATACAATCTCAATTCCCATTTCATAAGAGCATATCTATTATATTCCCACTGTTTTTCCAAGAAAGTCAGTTCTATGCATCCATCCACTGTGTCTGGGTCACTTATCCACAGTGACCTCAACTCTCTGCCATTGCTATGTTACAATGTGCCATGGCTTGGTTTTCATAGATAGTCGCAATCTACATTCTTGCTTTTCATACCTTCAAGCATGTAACAAATTGACCCTATTCTAATAACAACTTTCAAGCTAAGAATTGGATTTATATTGTTTTGCTTCTGAAAATTTGTAATCTACTTCATTTTCCCCCAATATTAGAATCCATGATATGAGAGGGTTTTTTTAAATGCAGACGATTTTAAGCAGTATTTAATTCACAAATGTATAATTTAATTGGTAATCATTTTAATGACACTTGAGGCCTTTCTAGCAAGCTGAATAATCTAAGCCTTATGGAATTTCATTGGTATAAGTAATGCTCATTGCACATTCATATATACTGATAGCTTCCTTCAGCCTCCAACCAAGGGTAAGATCACATTGTTTATTAAACACTCAGTAATAGAGACTTAATCACAAACTCATAGCTACCCTCTCCATCTTCTAGTTCAGCAAAACAGGACCTGGCATAAGTCAGTCTCAGCCTAGAAATATGTACTGCCATCTGCTGGGCAAAACTGCTAAGTCATGTGTTCTCTATGCTTCACATAGAGTTAATGACTGAACTCTCTCTGTGGGGCAGTGCTGACTCATTATCTTATGAGTGTATGGATTCATGCATTTACCCAAGAGAGATCATCTCTTTAATACCATTCTATCTTCACCCTGAATTTGCTATTATTTGTAGTGAACCTTATGTGTGATCTTATCATGTGATCATAAAATCTCCAAATAGACTGTTCAGACAACTGGTCCCAGCATGGGACCAGTAAAAGCATTAGGCATATTAACAAGAAAACAATCATGCATAACAAAACACCTACTGAGAAGCTATGGGATTAGCTAGGTGGTTAGATAAAGCAAGGGGCCTGTAGTCAGAAAGACCTGAGTTCAAATTTGACCTCAGACATTTGCTAGTTCTATGACCCTGGATAAGTCACATAACCTGGTATGCCCCAGTTTCTTCTTCTGTAGAATCAACTGAAGAAGGAGATGGCAAACAACTTGAGGATCTCTGCCCAGAAAAGTCCCAAAAAGGGTCACAAGAAGTCAGACATGACTGAAAAACATGACTGAACAACAACGAGCAGCTATGAGCTTGCTATTCTCTGGAAGTCCTCAGGCTCAGGATCAATCCAAACCCAAAAGTTCTAGGAAATGCAGAGTTCAAGTTCTCCTTTGAAAGGGAAAAATGATGCAGTTTCCACAGGTTTCTCAACTGGTGCTTCTACTCTAGTAGGGTTAGTCTTAAGATGAAGGCGCAGAAGCTCTGAAATCAGAATCAGTCCAGCCTTAAGTTATGGAGCTCAGAATTCAGTCTAATCTGAAACTCTTAGAGGTCAGCTGCCCTGTTACTGCCAAGGGATCTCTGTTTCTGACCTCAACTAGCCCATTCCAGAGCTGATTAAGCAGAGTTACTAAGTAACCTCAAAAAGGAAAAATGCCATCATTGCCCTCCTTGCCTTCATTGAAGCTTCCCTCTCCACTAACTACATATTTCTTCTCTCCTATTGCCATTCCCTAGTCAAAGCCTCAGAGTGTTATAGAAAGATCAGAGTGATAAAATTATGTATGAACTGATTCAGAATGCAATAAAAAAAACAACTTGAGAACTTTTCCAAGATGACCATAACATTGTAATGGAAAATAACTTTGAAATGCTTCAAAAATCTCCTCTCTGCAATAGCTAGTTATAACTACAGAATGCTGATGATGAGGCATGTCTCCTATCTTTTGGTGGCTTAGCATGGGACTGAAGGTACAAGATATATTTCCAGATATAACCATTAGGACACAAATTTATTTTATTTGACTATATGTTTAAAAAGGGTGAGAGGATAGGGTTTAATGGTAGTAATAAGGAAAAAAAGAAAAAAATATGTGTCAATAAAAATTTAAAAAAATACAGAAGAGACCTGAGAAGCAAGGCAATATTGGTACTTCCATGATAAATGTAATGTATGTCAGGGGGAGAAAAACTGTATATATTAGATTAATTGTTTCAACAACAATCCCATTTTCTTCCTTATTGGTGTATAGAAATATTCAAGCTTGTTAATGACTCTATAGGTCATATTTTTTAAAGAAAAAATAAAAAATTCATGACTGACTTCCCGTACGTTGAATAAAATGTGATAAGGAAGCCTCCTCTGATTTATTGTAATAATATTAACAAGAATAATACATTAAAAATCCATGAAAACAATCAAATACTTCTCAACTCAGTTTAAATGTCCAAAATAAAAGCACTACATCACAGTCAGCCTACTCAATCTAATCATCATGATCTAAGGCTGTACTGCCATGGAACAAACTATGTGCCAATCTGCCCTGATCATTAATATGCTAAGTGATCTATAGGGAATATCTGCTTGTTTGGGAATAACCAGGTTCATCATTGTTATAAAAGCTTTTTGAGAGTTAAAAATTCTTATACAAATACTGCTAATATAGGTTTTTTTTTCTCCCACACCTGTGATTTCATCAGTGTAGGGAACATTCTACATGGACCTTCCCTCTACTGACACAAGTTGTAAATTGTCTGTACATTAAAGTCTTAAAGAGTTGTCTATAGGATACTGATACTGATAGTCCCCTGCAGCCTCTCAATAGAGAGGGTAAGTGACTCACCCATGTCACAAAACTAGTGCATCAGAAGGACTTGAATGGAGATCTGCGTGATTCCAATATGCCTTAGCCTACCAGCATTTACTGAGAGTTTATTGAATATTCTGTACTATTAGCCTCTCTGAGGGGAATACAGAAGACACATTGAGCAGAGAGCTTGCAATGTAATTGGTAAAAGGCTAATACATAAAAGCAGCCACAAGAATTTGAGTGGCTACTGTGTTTAGGGCATAGTATAAGGCACTAGACGTATAAAATATGTCCCTTGCTTATTATAGTTAGGATAAGTGGACATATGCTAAACAAAGACATCTAACACTGACCTGTAATGGAAAGCAAGTGCCAAATAGGTAGTTAAAATGTACAAATAAGCTCAATGCCCCTTTAAACTTTTTCTGGCTATGAGTGCATAGGAAAGAGCAGGAAAGTGAATGCATAGGTAGACAAGATAATGATTTTGTCTCTTAGGTTTAGTCCCGTTTATGTTCCTTTTCTCCACTCATTTGTCTACGTAGCAGAGTAGAAGGAGTTTGGAAAGGGAGGAAGAACAACAGCAACTAAGGAAATCTGATCCCCAGAGCTACTTATTTTATTAGGCAAATAATCGTTATATGGATAAAGGTTGGGTATAATCTAGCCTTAAGAAATTAAAATCAGAATATATATGAAATACTCACCACAAATTAGTATGAGATGGCCTATGGGGATACCAAGCTCAGGAAACAAGAAGTCCAGTACCAAGGAAACGTTGAGTTTAAGGGCATTAGCTGTCTGGGAGGTCATTCGGAAGCCACAATGAACTTATAGCCTATGTCAAAAAATGGAAAGGCCTTGTAACCAAAACTCTAGAAGGGAAAAGAGAGAGAGAGAAAAAGTGGTCACTCAAGAAAGAAAAAAAATTCAAGTAAGCTTGTTCCTCCAAATCTCTCCCCTAGTTCTTTTTCTAACATTATTGTGAAGCCTAGGCACTTGTTTTCCTTAAAGTTATTTTTTCTAAGCATGAGGGCATGTTCTCATGAGAGAAATCTATTCTTAAGAGATACCACCAAAGACTTCAGCAGAAGCCAGAATCTGTAAGCAGAGGAGCAGTACAACTCTTTGTACATCATAGCGACACTTACTGACCCCATGGGGCACCTGAGAAAATGATAATGGCAGTGATTACAATAGCCAGCATTCATATAGCACTAGGAAGTGTGTATGTGGTATCTCTTTTGATCTTTCCAACAGCCCAGTGAGGTAAGTGCCATTATCTCCATGTTATAGCTGAGGAAACTGAGGCTGAAAAAATTTAAGTGACACAGATAACAAGTGGGGGAAATTTGAACTCAGATCTTCCTCACTCCTCCTCCAGCATTCTCTCTATTACATCACCTACTTCATGTCTAGAAGAATGCCATTTAGGAGAGCAGCACAGTGTTATCACTGGAAGACAAGGAAGGCACTCCATTGCTTTAGACATGAGTTGTGTGCACATGGGTGTGCCCTGGCTACATGTGCACCTTCCATGACTGCCCTGGCCATATGTATTCCCTACCTGCCTGTCTTTTCACACATATTTCCTATGTATATATTTTCTATTCCCACTAATATTGTGTTTATTTGTATGAAAGCTTGGTCCTAGTGACTATACAGGTATGTTCCAATCTTAGGCATAACCTTCTCAGAAATGTTCTAGTTACTTGGTGTCATTTAGTTTTGTCTTGAAGTTGGCATCATAAACAAGCTTACCCCTTAGATCACATGTGATTTCGTATTCTACGTATGTGAAAGGCCAAGATAATCCCATTATATTACTTAGAAAATAGTTGGAAAGGCCTTTTTTTTAAATTTTCCTTTGTTCTCTCCCAATTCCTATCCATAGTAATCCCTGATTTATAAGACAGCCACTACCTATGGTACATGTAGCCTACTGCTTAATAAAGAGATAGTGGAAATTTACACTAGTATCAACTTCTCATTCATAAAATATTTATTAGTCTACAAAACCAGGGTGCCTGAAGAGAGATGATAAAGTATGTAACATACAGGAAAAATGCAAGCAGAGAGAAATGATGTGGTTAAAAAGAAAGAACCACCTACACCTAAAAGATAAATAAAAATCACTATATCTGGCCAGCAAATTATCCAAATGAAGGAAAGGTCTTCCTGTGATATCTTCCCACTTGTTGAAATAACAATTCTTGTCTTTGACACTGGCACCAATAAGACCCTGATAGTGGCACGAATAGACCCTCCATGGGAAAGCATGGAAGTTGCCCACCATGAAGTTACATGCACTGTTTTTTTTATTTCCTAAACCTTCTGTGGGACTATTTTTTTTAATATTTTAGTTGAGCCTCTGTGTCAAGCAAAGAATTATATATATATACTCTTGTCTCAATCAAACATTCCGTCCACTCTCTTCACTCTTGTCACAATCAAATATTCCATCCACAAATACTAGGTTATATTCGATGAAGTAACAAATTAATTTTGGGGACAGGATTCCCAGAAGTTATACAGACACAAACTCAATACTATTTATGTATGATCTGAGTGGGCTAGGTTGCTTAGAGAAGTCTTTGTAGAAGCACTGGAACTTGGACTGGTCCCCAAAGTAGAGGGGTAGAATTTGGAAGGACAAATGGAGGAGGATCTATATAGACACTTGGGTAGATCCATGATCTCATGAATATATGTGCTTCTACCACTACTAAAAATCACAACCCACCCATGTCTCTTCACCCTGTATGATTCCACATCTATTCCACTTCTTCCCAAGTTTGGGATGGATTGCCTAAGGACTCCCAGAAGCATACCTTGAAAGAACTCAGGAAACTGAGAGAGAGGCAAGGTGCAGAAATTTGAAACTCTGATGGACTGAAGCCCTGGGCTAGTAGATATGTAGGGAAAACTAGACCCCATCCTTATCCTTGACTTCTAGTACCTAAAGCCCTAGAGACTGGTGAGAATGGACTCTCCATTTATAATATCACTCCTTCTCCTGGTTTGAGTAAGACCTTGATTTGCTCTCATCTAAAGAGCTCATTTAATCTTGTGTATTCTTTGTTATATTCTAATCATTATAACTTTTTCCAGTTTCTTTTTGAGGAAGAAGTTAGTTGTGATACATGGTGGTCTTTACTATGATGAATTTCACCGAGAAATGACTACCTTTCCCAGTGGAGAGTGTTAAAAGACTTCACTCATTGTGAACACTAGACTAAAGAAATTTGCAGGATGATAAAGAGCTATAAGTCTAAGCCAATAGATAACTTGGAGATAGAAGAGACTGCCCAGATTTAATGGTCCTGGATCTTAACTTTCTTCCCCTAGTTAGGCTTTTGACCTTTCTCCTACTCTTCCTAAATGTAGGCCAAATCCCAGATATCAATCCATGCTAAAATATGTCTAACTATAGAGATGAATGGCTCATATATGACATAGATAGTCATGTGGGATCTAACCCATCTTTGTATGACTTCTAGACTGTTCCCCTACCCTTATTGAAGTTCTGTACTGAGATGCATGCAAACCATATACTTAATTAGGCCCGACCTTCACAAGAGCCCCAGGCTAGGATACTAACCCTAAATAACCCATGTTCCAACTGAGACCAGAATCCTGTTCTTCCTATTCTGCCTTCTTCCATAATTGAAAAAGAGAGAAGGAAAGGGAAAAGGAGAAGGAAGGGGGGAGGAAAAGGAAGAGAAAGAGGATTACCTCACCTATGTTCCTCTTAGTTTTTCTCTGTCTTCTTTGTTACCTCTCTGCTTCATCTAGAATTGTTTTTCATTGTTCCTGAGATAGTTTCAAAAGGAATTAGGCTTGATTGGAAGCTTTCACAGTGCGATCTTTGCCAGTAGTCTTTATGTAGTTTCAAGTAGAATTTCTTTACTTCATCCTCTACAACAATGTCTCATAAGTTCGTAGGGATGACATGAAGCCACTTTTGCAAACATGAAAATCCGACTTGAGATCCCCAGATCTTTCTTACACTCTTCCTTGACTAAAAATAGACAAGGGCTAAAGTGTTTAATATTATTTTCTCATCTAGGAAGCTGTCAACATTTTTTAAGATTTTTTTCATTGTTTTCTTCTTAAATTTTATTTTAGACTTACACCAGAATACAAATACAGAACAGAGAAAAGAAACAAAAACATGTCATAAACTTAAATATTGGAATTTAAATACAAAATAAGAAAGAAAATAAAAGCATGTCATGTGTAGAGCAGAACATAAGAGAGGATTCAAAATATGTAACAATAATTTTTCATTTCAAGAAAGCCTCTATGATAAATAAAACACAGTGTGTTGAGAACTGTGCATCTTTTCTTTTGTTCTCTGAGGTGCACTTTTTTGTTTTTTATTTTCCCTCCCTGGCCCCCCCACACCCTCCCAGGCTACAATTAAGCTTATAAATGTTTCTCTGTAGCTAAAGATATATACATACATATATGGATACAGATATATATACACACATACATACATAGATATTTTCCCAAATTCTACTCCTGATCTTTATTTTTATTTTTGTACATATTTCTTGTTTCCTATCCCTCCTGCCTCTTCTACTTTACTTCTACCTACCACCTTGCCATCCTATTACTTGCCTACCTGCATCCAAAGATCCCTTCCCTATCCTCCCATTCCCATAAATTTGAACATCCTTCTACACCCCCCTTTTACCTATTCCTTCACCCTCCCCTCTAAAGATTCTTCCCTTGTCCTCTCCCCCCTCCCTATCTCCATACCATTTTACTTCGTCTGAATTTGGAAGACTTTTATACTCTTCTAAATATGTGTATTTAGACACCTAGCCATAGGGGTGGCTAGATGGTGCAGTGAATAGAGCACCAGTCCTGAAATCAGGAGGGCCTGAGTTCAAATGTGCCCTCAGATGCTTAACACTAGCTGTGTGACCTTGGGCAAGTCACTTAACCTCAATTGTCTTGCCTTCTCCCCTCCAAAAAAAAGCAAGAAAATTGATTTAAAAATTTAAAATATATGTATTCTTCTCTCTTAAACTTAAGATTAAAAATACTAAAGATTAATTTAATTAATTAAGATTAAAAATATATGTATTCTTCTCTCTTAAACTTAAGATTATGGGAACTACTAGTCTTCCTCCTCTATCTAATTCCTCTGTACCAGTTCTTCCTCTTGTACCTCGTTTGTATAAAATAATTACTCTTTTTAGCTGCTTCTAAATGGTTCTACTTTTAAAATACATATCATACTCAGGTTTTCCCCCAATCTTTCTTTTGAGCCACCCAATTATTAGTAAGAATCTTATACATGTATTTTACATTTTACGTACATAAAAAGTAAATGGTCTGTCCTTATTTAATCCCTTATAATCAGTCTTTCATATGTACCTTAAATTTCTTGTGATTCTTTTATATCAAATCTTCTATTAAGTTCTGATGGTTTTTTTAAGAAAGTCTTGAAAGTCTGACAATTGATTGAATGTCAACTTTTTTTTCATTCAAGATTATGCTTAACTTTTTTGGTATGATATTTTTCATTGGAGTTCTGGTTCTTTTGCTCTTCAACACAGGGTGTTCTAAGACCTGTTGTCCTTTAATGATCCCACTGCCTGGTCTTCTATAATTCTAATTGTGACACCATTATATTTAAATCATTTTATTCATGTTGCTTTTAATATGTTATCCTTGAGCTGGGCAGTTTCAGAATTTGACTATGCTATTCCTATGAGTTTTCCTCATAGGATCTCTTTTAAATGATGATAGATAGATTTTTTCTATTTCTACTTTTCCTGCTTGTTCTAATGCTTCTGGACAATTTTCTTGAATTTTTCCTTGTATTATTATTTTAAGTAAGATTCTTTTTTTGATCACAACTTTCAGTTAGTCTGATTATTTTTATGTTTTCTCTTCTAGATCTATTCTCCAAATCTGTTGTTTTGCTTAAAAGATGTTTCACTTTCTCTTCTATTTTTTCATTATTCATATTTTTCTTTAATTATTTCTTGATCTTTTATAATTTTGCTGGCTTCACCTTCCCCAATTCTAATTTTCAAGGTGTCTTTTTCTTCCTTAAGATTCTGGATATCCTCTTCTAATTGATTGACTTTTCTTTCATAATCTTGTTTTTCTTGGATTATTCTTATTTTATTTTATTTTATTTAGTTTTTCCTCCATCTCTGTCATTTTATTTTTTAAGTCTTTTTTTAAAAATATCTAAGAATTCTTTTTGAACAGGTGACCATTTGATATTATTCTCTGGTGGTTTCTTTACTTAAATATTCTCCTTTGAAGATGAACCCAATCTTCTCTATTCCCCTAACAGCTTTCTACTGATTGGATTCCGTCTTCTTTGCATTTGCATTTTTTGTGGCAGTAGTTTAATTTTTGTAATCACCTCTACCCCTGGGGTGTGGGAAATGATTCCTCTTGCCCAGTATCTTCAGTTCTCCCCTCTATCCTGAAATCAAAGCCAAACCTCCAATGTTCTGTAAGTGGCCACAGCCAGAGACTTTTCTGGCCCACTGCTTCTGCACTCTCCAGGTGTATGCTGATTCCTTTTCTCCCCCCACTCCCTTACCCCTGCCCCTCCTTTCAAAGCACAGTTGGGTCCGCTATTCCTTGCCCTTGATCTTCCCGGGGCTCAGATACCAAACTTCTCTCACTATCTGGGGATAAAAGTTACTGTGGCTGAGGCTGAGTCAACCTCTCAAACCAACTAACCCCAGGGCTTGCGGCTGGTGGTTAAAATGGAACTGAGTCTGAAGGTGTTTACTCTTCAGTGTGACCAAACCTTGTACTGTGATTTTTTTCTTCTCACTTTTCTCAAATTGTCCTAAGAAGACCCTCTATTCTTATTTATTATGCCTCTTTTCTTATTTATTTTTACCCACACTTTGTTTTCCCTAAGATGCTATTTTATCTCTTTCGTGGGGGGAAAATCTTGAGAGTTTGGAATTTTCTGGAATCTTCCCAGAATCCTCTCTGTCAACATCTTGTGAAAGCAACATCACTAGTGAAATGCTCCCAGATGAATCAGAAAGATACAAAGATTAGATAGGAATTACAATTTTTAATAGAACTTTGCATTTTTATACCACTGTATAGTCTTTATAATATTTACATAGGCACTATCTAATTTGGCCCTCCCAACAATTCTTTCAGATTAGTAGGAAAGGTATCATTAATTCCATTTTTAATATGAGTAAAATGAACCTTACAGTTGGCAGATTTGGGATTAAAATCTAGGTCAATAATTTCCTATCTGTATTCTTTTCAAGAACTCCCTGTCACCTCTGAGCAATATTTAAATTTATTAACTGCTTTTTGAGTGAGTGTGGTGGGGGGGGGAGGGATGCACATTTGTGATTTCTCAAATAGAATGTAGATTTCTCAAGAGATGGCTCCTGGGGCTCATAGTATGTATAGTTACTTGGGAAAGATCTATATTCCACAGATTCAGTACATTGGTCTGGTATTTCTATTTTGAAAATATAAAATACTTGTAGTTTAAACTCTATCAGATTTAAATTTTCATCTCTTATTGAGAACACTTTTGAAATTCCTTTTTCAGGTTAGAAATATCAGCATTAAAGTTGAGACCAATTTCTGCTTTTCATATAGTATTATTCAGGGCAGCCTCTTTCATGAAGCTTTTTAAAAGGATTTGAGGCACCAATTATTACTATAAGCTGGAGAAATAAATGCTAATAAAGAGCATAGAAAAGAAGACTAACACACAGTAAAGATAAGACATGATTGCCCAATTTATCAGAAACATCATGCTTTCTTTACAAGAAGAAAAAAAACTGCATATTTTACAATCTTAGGGGTTTTTTTTTCTTTTAGAAAGCACTCGAAAGTGGTGGGATTGAGTTGAAAAATAAAGCTATTATAATTACATTATGCGACTTAAAAGAATATGATCTTACCAAATATCGAGGATATTATCTGCTTTGAACTCTTATGAGTACTATTGTCCATAATTTCCACTTTGGACTAACTAGAGATTTCCAAAAGATTCTGAGTTTTTAAGAGTGAAATCAGTTGCCTCAGTAAAAAAGCAAACTTCCTATTATTGGAATGAAATATCCTTTAAGAGTTTTCAAAAAGGAAGTTTCAAGCATATTCTTTAATAGTCAGGCCTAAATCACTGCTAAATTTTATTAAACTTATGCAATGGAATTGTGACTCTGTATTCTAGGTGGAAAAGTGTGGAAAAGTAGGGACATGAATAGAAAAATATTTGGCAACAAATCTTTTCAATTGCAGAGACATTAATATAGATTCCTCCTTTCCTCCTTCCTCCATTGCCCAAGAAGTACTATATCATATACACTTATTCTATAATATCACTAACATCATGAAGTTTTATGAGCTAAGTTTTATGAGATCCTGCTTTATTGGGTTTAGAGGGAAAGAAGGACGTTGTTGGCTACAGGCAAGTGTGAGTCAAGTGAATTTTTTGGGATATATAATCATTCTCCATAGCAATATTGGATACTGGGGATAAAACAGATGCAATATCTGTCTGCCTTCTCCCCAAATGGAATAAATAGGCTATCTCATGAGAGAGCCATTGGACATGTTCAAACAGTGGCAATTACAGCAAGGTTATGGAGGAAGATCAATGATTACTCTGACTATATGTCCCAGATTTTGTGAGACATCATTGATTTCAGCAAAATAATCATTTGATGCTTAGACGGTCCTGCCATCTCATTAGTGTGAACCCCTTCTCTAAAGTTATAGACCACAACCCAGCTCTCCCTCCTCATCTGTTCACCTCATCCACGTGTGCCTATAAATTCTTTGGAGGGATTCCACCCAGTGTGCTGAAAGCATATTTTAATGATGTTTTACAAATAAAGGAATACACACTATCATTGTGTTGCAGCTTTTGGCAAAGAAAGTTTGGTCACCATATAAATGGAAGGAGAAAATAAGGGGAAAGGAGACAATAAGCATTTATTAATCACCTCCTATGTGCCAGGGACTGTCCTAAGAGTCCTAAGACTGTCCTAAAATATTTATAAATATCATCTAATATGATCCTCACACCAACCCAGGTAGGTGCTCATTTTCCAGTTGGGGAAACTAAGACAAACAGTAGTTAAGTGACTTGTCCAGGATCCCACAAGTAGTGTCTAAGGTCACATTTGAACTCAGGTCTTCCTGAATCCAGGTCAAGTTCTTTATCCACTGTGCCATTTAGCTGCTTCACATTTGATTCACTTGGCACTAGAGGCTACTGACCACAGAAAAGAATCAAAAGAAGTAGTCTTCAGTATTCAAGGAGTTCCAGTATAGTTAGGAAAACATGTTATACAAACCAATATGCACGCATACATAACAATTATACCTATAAGCAATGTCTAAAAAGAATTCCAAAGAAAAAAATATAGCAAAAAATATGGCAATGTGTAGTCTTAGCCCAAAGAGAATCCAAATGGAAAGTCTGTCCATACTTTATGGCTACCAGGAAACACATATCTAACAAATGGATGAGAGAATGGATTAATGAACATAACAAAGGTAGCATATATATGGTATTTTTCAGTGACAACATACTTTCATCTATATTATTTCATTTGGTCTTCCCAACAAAATAGCTTTATAGATGCAAAAAGGAAGACTCAGAGAAATGAAATGACTTGCTAGAATTGAACCAGCTAATAGGTGGCAGAGGTCAGACTCTCCTGACTTTTAGCCCCATGCTCTTTCCACTACAAATTATGTGATATGTATCCATATCCCCTTATCAACAGAGAGAACTGCCATTAACTTCAATAGGAAACTGCTTGAATCACACCCATTATCTATATAAATATATAATGTCCCAAGTGTGCAATTATATTAGTCCACATTGAAGAATGACTTAGTTTAACAATCCATGTGCTGAGAACCTGACTTACTCTGAAAATCTTTGAGATATTTGCATTTGAAAGGATAAAAACTCTTCACTGGAGCTGTCAGCGGCTGAGTGCACCCTATTAGAGTATATTTTACACTTAAGAAGAATCATTACCCTCTAATATCCCTCTAGTATTTCTCTTCTTTGCTGCAATAAAGGAATAGTAGTCCACCCCCAGCCTTCTGTAGTACAGTGTAATGAGTCTGGGGTTAATTGGTTCATTGTCCCGTTGCCTGGTCTATTATGCATATATGTAGGAGCTGAACTGTACAAAGAGAGCAGAACAAAAACATGATGCAGAATTTCTACTTATTGCTCAGTCACTTCATTCATAGAGTATATTTACTTTTCCATCTCCATCACAAATCATCATTATTTAAGTATATGATACTTTTGTCAGCATCATGAAATGAGAGACCTTTAAACACTTTGTGAGCTGAGTAAAAATGAAGCCTAGAGACTTGTTGGAAGATAAAGAAACAAGGCAGCAAATCTTGCTAGTTTTTGACATGCTAGATTCCCTAAGGATCCACATGTCTGTTTTTTTGTTTACGCTGATCCCTAGGCCTTCTTCCTGGGACAGCATGGGAGTCCACACCTGTTTAAATCTAACTCTGTCTTCAAGCTTCAGCTCCAAGGCTAATTCCTGTATCACCATCATCTCCACCATTCACACTGACTATTTTTACCTTTGCTGCAATGGACCTGCAAAGTTATCTTTCCTACTTTGAACAATTATGGCATTCAGGTGTGATCCTTATCAAGTTGTAGTGATCCATTACATTTTGCATTTATTCTGTACGTGCTTTGTTCTGTTTCTTTTTGTTGCTGCTATTTTTGTTCATTCACTATTTTAGCTTCCTGAGGCCTAGGACTAGGGTGCATCTCTTCTTAACCAAGTGTTGTGGTATATAGAAGAAGCTAGTTTGTAGTTTATTGTCTTCTGGCTACCCTTCAGTTTATCTCTAATTAGCCATAAAGTTAAGGAACAAAAGAAGAAAACAAGAACACATTTAGGTACAGGAAAGATGAATTTATTTGGAAGATTTTTTATTTATGATAATCAGTTAACACACATTTATTGACAGCCTATTGAGTACAAGGCAATGTGTTAGGTATTAGTGCGCATAAGGAAAGAACATATGGTCCTCAAGCTTAATTGAGAAAAAGACGTACACATGTGTGCATCTATACACACAAACATATATGTACATGTGCATACACATGTGTAAATATGTGTGTATATACTTGAAACCTGTTGATATAAAAAAGCAACACTTTTTTGATAGGGGAGGGAATTTTAAGTGTGGAAATTGTCTTTTTAAATGTATATTTTTTATTTATTTTGCTAAATATTTCCCAATTAATGTTTTTTTAATCTTATCATTCTTTTTTTTATTTTAAATTCTCCCCGTCTTTCCTACCCCTTGAGAAGGCAAGTAATATGATATTGATTATATATGTAAAGTCATATAAACATGAAAATTGTCTTACAAAGTTATGAGACTCAGAAATTAAGTGACTTTCTCTTGGTCATGCAAGTATATATCAGGCAAGAACTGAATATTGACCTTTCTGACTGCAAGACTGACCCTCTATTGTACCATATTTCCTCTACAATGCAGCATACGATAGAGGCAAATGATGATTTTAAACCACAGATGGATTTTAGTGAATGGAAAGGAGATAATGGTTCTTAAAGAAAAGGTTGGACTAGAGAGGAGAAAGAAGAACCCAAGAAAGGAAACCACGAGGACAAAATGACATGATGTGGTGAATAAGGTATGTTCAAGGGACAATATGTATAAATTCTAGTTGTAGTGGAGAATTAGTTGATTCATTTTATTAGTGGAAAAAATGTTGAACTTTAAGTCATAAGACTTCAATAAAAATTACAGTTTGGGACCAAGCCCCTTGACTCTACATCACAAAACATTCCTTAGGTTAAATTTCCACATCTATAAAATGAAAATTATAATATTTGAACTACTTATCTCACAGGGAATTTGTAAGGAATGTTTAGTAAACTGTATTGTAAATGTTATTATGAAATATAAATGTTATTAAAATTTTTGCTGAGTATTTTAAGTATGGGTGGTTTTTTTGTGTTTTTAATACACTATGTTAAGCTTAAAGGGAGAAAGATAATAAAGCATGCTCTCAACATCAGGGTTTTATTTTGCTGGGTAAACCCAAATATCCAAGATTTAGGAACAAGAAATAAATATTGGACAAAACTTGCTAGGAAACTTGGGAAAATAGTTTGGTAGAAATTAGATTTAGATCAACATTTCACATAGCATATTGTAATAGTAATGTAATTTGACCTCTTTGTATTGGCAAAACTAACTGGTACTTAGCACTTTGTAATTAATCAAGCTTCTGTTATGAGACAAAAGGTATGAACTCCTGTTGCTGACATAACAGGAAGCTGTAGATGTATCAGGAAAGGGCAGAATAGGGAGGAGCTAATAGGTATATAAGGAAAAGCCCCAGAAAGGAAGGGTCAGATCTTCTTGGAGCAAGCTCCATGGAGGCAAAAGCTGCTACCATGGGGGAGGCTGACGAGGAAAGGCCCCACAGGCTGGAGAGAATGATTTTGATTTTGGGAACCTGGGTGAAGTGATTTTGTTTCTGGTAACCAGCTGGAGATTCTGCTGAGGAGCTGCTGAGTCCAAGAGTCAGCCAGAGCTTCTGGGAATTGCCAAAGATGTCCAAGGGCCAGCTAGAGCTGCCACGGACTGAGGAAGCATGACTGTGATGCTGGTACTTTGTATTAACATGTTTGTGGCTTTGTTAAGCCTTGACTTCCCAGAAACAGAGATTGTGACGGATTTAAGGTGGACTGGACACTGCAAGCTTTAGCATGCTACAAGAAGTGCACAGAAATCTGGACAAAGACCTGGGAGCTGTCTGCTTTTGAACCCAGATGACAGTTTGGCGATTCCAGGTAGGATCTGGGACCATGAAAGGGGATCCAGGGAATCTGAGAGACCACCCCAAGTCAAGCTGCAAGAAGACTTTACTTGGGTAGTGTGTACTGACTGAGAAATTGTAGTTTACTAGTGACCTAGGTCTGGAGGGCTGAATAGTGACTGAATAGTGAATGATGACTGAATAGTAAACAATTTTTAACTTACTGTGCTCCATGGGTGGAGAACTTTGACTATTGTACTTTGTGTCCCAAGCCTCCTTAAGGATGACTGAATGATTGAGTTGATTAAATGATTGATTGACTAAATGATTGTACTTTGTTCAAAATGTTGTGACCACTGTGGTGAAAACTGTGTGGCCATCTTAGTGATAAGTTGTTGTGAATGCTGTATTTTGATTTTCTGTGATAAGTTACAACATTGTGAATGCTGTCCCTTCAATTTCTGTGAATGTTTTGATCTGATTTGTTATTGAATAAACAGAGTTTTCACTATACTGTGTAATCAGAACCTTAAAAAA
>CM053601.1:117368077-117379646 GCA_028646575.1 Pseudocheirus occidentalis | reverse complement strand
CTATGTACCTACACATGTATGGCCTATATTGAATTACCTGTCTTTCCAGTGAGGATGGGTGACAAGGGAGGAAGGGAAAGAATCTAGAATTTAAAGTTCTAAAATCAAATGTTAAAACACACACACACACACACACACATATATATACACATATATTATTATTATTATTATCATTATCATTATTATTTACATACAACTGGGAAATAAGATATACAGGCACTGGGGTAGGGAGATCCATCTTGCCCCACCAGAAAGTCAGAGGGGGTTATGGGGGAGGATATAGGAGACAGCAGATTAGGGGAGGAGGTATACAGTGGAATCACTGTTTTGGGGGGTGTAGGGGGAAGACGGGGAGAAAACTGGTAACTCAAAATCTTGTGGAAATCAATGATGTAAAATAAAAGATAAAATAAACAAAAGTTAACCAAAAAAGACTAAGAGAAACATGACAACTAACTTCAAATATTTTTAGCGCTACTGAGTAGAAGAAGCACTGGACTTTTCTGTTTAAGCATAGGTGGAAAAGCTAGGAAATACAGATTTAGGTTGAAAAGAGACAAGATTTATACTTTGTGTAAGATTTTTTTTTCTGAGATGGAGTATCCCTAATTTGCTGGAATTATAGTGACTACTTATAGGTTGATCCCACTACTGATTTGCATGGACTCTTTGACCTGCTCTCTTTCTGACCTGACCAGGTTTATTCCTCATTAGGCAGCCTGCTGGTACCTTAATCCCAGGAGGTCACCATATTGATGACAGGTTTAGTGGGGATATCCAATCAACTTTAGCCCTACTATGGCTCAAATGGTCCACTAGGTTCAGCCTCCTAGCCAGGAGGATAGAAATTACATACGTGGCCTAAAAACATAAACAATTAGAGTTATCCAGGCATAGAACGACCTTCTGTAGGAAGTAATGGATTCTATCCCACAGGACATCTTCAAGCAAAAGCTGGAGGATCACTTGTCAAGAAGGCAAGATTGAGTAGTCTTGTTCAGGTTGGACTAGAAGATATCTGATGGGCCTTCCAACTGAGATTCTCTATTAGCATATCACCCTTCCCTGAAAAATATATAATGAAGGACACCCTAAATGTTCAGAAGTCATTTTCTTTCCTCCTAAACCAGGGGTGGGGAACCTGTAGCCTTGAGGTCACATACAGCCCTCTAGGTCCTCAAGTGCTGAGGACTGAATCCAAACTTCACAGAACAATTTCCCTTAATAACAAGATTTGCTCTGTAAAACTTGGATTCAGTCAAAAGGCCACACCCAAGGACCTAAAAGGCCACATGTGACCTCAAGGTCACAGATTCCTCACCTAGAAGCCCTTCTCCCCTCCAGATTTCAGTGTTACTGTCAAGGGCATCATCATGTCCCAAAGATGAAAATGAGCTATGCAAATCTCTCACCATTTCTTCCCCAATGGAGAGAAAGCCAATTTTTACACAGTAGAAACATAGTAAATGATTTCTATAGGAAGCCATATCAATAAACTTGCTAGAAATGTTTGCAAAGTAAGAGTAAATGGAGCTTGAGTAAACTAGAGTGGCTTTCAGAGAGTTAAAGGGTAGTGTCTAAGTTTGTGGTATATAACTGTATTATATAGCACCTGTTTTATTTGTTCCTTCCTCGTTCTCAGCTATTTTTCTCTATAGATTAAGCTTCCTAAATAAGTGGTTTTCAGATAAATGAAGTATTTGTAGATTATTTGTTTTTTAACAGGGCCAACAATAAACTTTATATAAAGGTATGCCTAACCTGTATCTATAGGTACCAGGGAAAATCATTCAAAGAACATAATTTGGAAATTAGTTTCTTAAAATATATAATGTAGGAAAATGCCTTTGATTCTTTCACTGTACCCACTATTTAGAAATTCAGTCATTACTGCCCTAATTCTTTTTTTTTGTTTTGTTTTACTTTTTTGGAGGACAGTTGGGGTTAAGTGACTTGCCCAAAGTCACATGGCTAGTAAGTGTGTTAAGTGTCTGAGGCCAGGACAAATTTGAAATCAGGTCCACCTGACTCCAGGGCCGGTGCTCTATTCACTGTACCACCTAGCTGCCCCAATGCCCTAATTCTTTACAATAAAAACTACGTGATCTTCCTTTTTTTTCTTTTTTTTTTCCTTTGGAGTAGCATTTGGAGTCAAGTGACTTGTCCAAGATCACATGGCTAGTAAGTGTTAAGTGTCTGAGTCCAAATCCTGACTCCAAAACTAGTGCTCTATTCACTACTACCTAGCTACCGACAAAAATTATATGGTATTTAGAGAGCCAAGGAAAGTTACAGGGAAAATGGCCTAAAAGAACTATTATCTATAGCAGGCACTGAGTAAATGATTTTTGAATCAAATTGGATTAAGTTCTTCCCTGAAGCAAGAGGAAGCTTAAACTTGGAGTTTGGCAGGCTTGAATTGTGATTGCAATATATTTTCAAGCTCTCTGAGTTCTTTCATAAGAGGAAGACCTGTAGTTTATGACCAAGGTCTCCATAGCTTTCCACTTAAATTGACCTGCTTTGCAAGTATAGCTTCTGTTGAATCGTCTCCAACTGGCTGCAGATAAGAATCCTCATAAGAAATGCCCCTGGTGCTACTCAGTTGCTTCAGAATCCAAAATGTTTGCTGTTCAGTCATGTTCAACTCTTCGAGAACCCATTTGTGAATTTCTTGGGAAAGACACTGGAGTGGTTTGCCACTTCCTCCTCCAGTTCATTTTACAGATGAGAAATTAAAGCAAACAGGGTTAAGTGAATTGCTCAGGACCACATAGCTAGTAAGTGTCTGAGGCTGGATCTGAACTGAGTAAGATGAGTTTCCTGAATCCAGATCTGAGCTCTATCCACTGTGTTATCTACCCATTCATCTAAAATGTAGCTTTTCTTTTAATAAATCACAATTTGGGTACGAGGAAGATCTGTCTTAATAGATGATAGATTCCTAATCTTCATAGGCAGCAAACAATTCTCCCTGGAATAATAACAAGGTGATGACTAACATTTATATATAGCACCCAATAAAGCTTTATTTGTAAATTTCCCTATTTGACTGTAAACTCCTTGAGTGCATGAACTGTCTTTTGCCCCTTTTTGTATCCCTAGCACAGTGACAACACATAGTAGGTACTTAATAATTGTTGTTTGAATATTTAACTTGATTGAACTAGATGCTGTTATTATTCCCATTTTACAGATGAGGAAACTGAGATTGAAAGAGGTTAAATGACTTGACTGGATCAAACAACTAAGTATATGAAGGAGAAATCAGAACTTGGGTCTTCCTATAAATCTATGTAAATCTATAAAATCTATCACCCTATGATCTTAACAATATGATATTTTAAGTATCAGTAAATCAGGGTAAATCAGTAAACCATATTCCTATGAAGTGGGCAAAGGATGCCACTCACCCCCTCCAAAGATGAACGTAGACCTTGATTTGTTTCTCTGTACCCCACAACTCACTCTACTTGCTCCCAAGATAGTCAGGGGTCATCTTGATAAAGATTAGATCACAGTCTTTGAATACCTCTGTCCTTATATATGTAAGAATGACAAAGTGGATTGTGAGAAAATCTCTCAAACCAAAGAATTCAAATTATCTTCCATTAGCAGCTATATTTTATGTTCTCCTAGTTGAAAATTCCCCACTCATTTTAAGACCCATTTGCTTAATCATTCACTTTACTTTCAATTTAGTAATAATTTTAAATATGTGGATATTTCCTTCATACATAATGGTTTCTCCTCTCAGCTTCCTACTATCCTTAATATTTTCTATAATTTTAAATCTTGATATACCAGGCATAGGATGATGCTTCTAAATCTTCCCTTCATCACCTTCAGTGACAAATAACCTCAAATGAGTCTATTCCAGGGAGGACTTCAGTGTAGGTTCTTTACCCTGAACAATATTTTGTTTATATTTTCTTTCAGTATAATGGATCTATCTTTAGAACTTAATAACATGGTCAGAATGCTCTTGTTTTCTCTCTCTCTCTCTCTCTCTCTCTCTCTCTCTCTCTCTCTCTCTATCTCTCTCTCTGTCTCTCTCTCTGTCTCTCTCTCTCTGTCTCTCTCTCTCTCTCCCTCTCTCTTTCTGTGTCTCTCTCTCACTCTTCCATTTTAAAAGGAAATGCTAATCATTCAGCTATATAATATTAAGTATCCCAAACTAGGCATGCCTTCTTGTCATAATTTAGGTCTATAGTTTTATTTTTTTTGTTGTGTGTTGTTTTAAACAACTTTCTGTTCTGCAAACCCAAATGATACAAGTGTTCAGTGGTATAAAATAGCCATGCCAAAGTATCTCAGTTTTGTTTGAAAATACACTTTTTTAAAAAAACGACTGCATTTTTAGTAAGAATTCAGTCATTCTAATTCTCTAGCTTGCTGTCTTCCCATTTCAATGCACCATAAAACATTCATTCATCTAGCATTTGTTCATGGCCTGTTATGTGCAAAGCATTGTGCTCAGGCTTATCCCTCTTCTCTATTCTCAACTTTGCTGAGCATTTTTGTGCTTTCTTTATTAAAGTGGCTGGTTCTCATGAGATAGACATCCAGTCAGTGACCATTCAGACTATCCAGGACCTGTATGATTTTCATGCCATGGAGGCCTTTAGGGAGGACTTTAGTGTAGGTTCTTTACCCTGAACAAAAATAAACAGTCAAGTAGCTAACAGCCATTTGAGCATTCTCTTCTCCGTTCTTTTCTCATGTTCCTGGAAGAGCTGTGTTGCCACCCAATTGTCAGAATGGCTGGCTGCCTCCAGAGGACACTGGAACTTCTGCTCACTAAAATCTATTGACCAGGTGCCAAGCTAATTAGGGCATCCTATGATCATGGTGATACTTTCTGCCAGTCCTGAACTCTTCAGTGATTTTGCAGTGATACAGAGCTATGACATAGGGGTATGGGATGCTACTAAGCCGTAAAACATTTTTAAAAAATATTTTCCACATCAAATTTATGTTTCTGCTGCTCTTCTCTGAGGCAAACCACCTTGTGCACATGGTTACAAAGGGAAAGGCAGTTTCTAGTGACTGTGTATTTCTCTCTGATCATAGAAAAAGATTTAAGAAACAAGGAGTTTGCGCTAAAGCCAAGGAGGGAGACACTAATACCTGCTTTCTCTGCCTGAATAGTGTTGGGCTGGGCTGGCGAGGTGGGAGTGAGAAGAAATGAGGACAGAAGGGGAGGCAGATAGTAAATCATCATTTTATCCAGGGCAGGGGTGGGGGACCTGCAACCTTGAGGTCACTTGTGACCCTCTGGGTCCTCAAGTGATTTGTTTGGATTCAAAGGGCTGCACTCGAGGACCTAAACTAGGGCCATATGTGGCCTTGAGGCTGCAGGTTCCCCACCCTGAGGTTTCTTACTGAATCCCCTCCTCCTGGCTTAATCATGATGGAAGAAATTCCCATGTTATTCACTGTTTCATTCATCTTTTGCCTTTATTCTCTCTGTCAGAGTTGGATTACTAACCAGTAGTCAGTCTGGCTGGCTTCCCCCAAAGAAAGACAGAAACTCCAGTTATAAAGCCTACAGGCAAGATGCCAGACTTAAGGCACCAAAGATCTCATGGGAAAATATAAATCTTATGTGGGAGGGGTAATTCCATTAGACCATTACCAGACACAGACACCTTAGAACTTTTAATTTTACCAAAGTAAAATAGCTAGATACCTAGAAAAACCCTAGGGAGTCAGACACAGGAAAAAAAAGCTTGGATGGGTAACAAGAGGAGGACAAATTTAGGTACATCCGCATTATCAGTGTTGCCATTTTTACCCATATTTATACAGCCCTTTGTTGTTTACAAAGAACTTCTTTCTCTGAAGTTGGAGGTATAGGTTTTATTCCCCTTCTTTTACAAACGTAGAAACTAAAGCTTTGCAATGAATTGACTTGGCCAAGGTCACACAGCTAGAAAGTATGACTCAAATCCAGGCTGTATGATCCTAATTCTGCTGCTCTTTCCCCATACCACATTGCCTCTAGTCATTGATGGAGACATGGTTCACAAAACTGTGCTCTAAGGTTAAATCCATGGGGGATCCATCAAAATGTGGAAGTAACTTGGGCAGCCAAGGATAACACTAGGGCCCTTGCTGTTTTTAGTGTAGACAGTACTGGACTGATTACAGTCTCAGGAAAGTTTGGGCAAAAGTGTTTTTTAAACCTTAAATCATTATCCAGGGAGCAGCTAGGTGGCACAGTGGATAGAGCACCACCCCTGAAGTTAGGAGGAACTGAGTTTAAATCCATCCTCAGACACTTGACAGCTACTAGCTGTGTGACCCTGGGCAAGTCACTTAACCCCAATTGCCTTGCCAAAAAAAATTAGAAAGAAATTAAAATCATTATCCAGATATGAGTTATTACAATGCATAGGAAAGAAGTAAATCAAAGGATTATAGAATGTAGAATAATGAACAAAGGCACTACTTATCAGGAAGACTATAATAATTATTAATTACTATTATTAATAATTATAATGTTAACTACCATTATTCTATCACCTATCATGTGCCAAGTACTTGTCTAAGTACAATACAACAACCCTTCAAGGTAGATGCTATTATTATCCCCATTTTATACATTAAGGAACTGAGGCAAACCAAGATTGAGTGATTGCTCAGGGTCATTGTCGGTAAGTGTCTGAAACCAGATATGAACTCAGATCTTCTTGACTCCAGGCACAGCCATCCTCTTCCCTGTGCATATAGTTGACAATTATCTTCTTTATTTATCTCATTAATCAAAGTTTTATAGGCAGAAAGCTGACGGTGAAATCAGGAAGAACGGTATTCAAGTTGTGCCTCTAAACTATACTGGTTATGTGTTTGTTGGTCAGTCAAGGCCTAGAGTATCTTCACAAAGGGAGCACTGTAGACTCAGAAACTCTCTTCGCCTTTTTCTATTCTTGTCTCAAGATTTTAGTTCACTCATAGAACTCAGCACTGGAGAGGACCTCAGAGATTATCTCATTACTCATTTTACAAATGAAGAAACTGAGTCCCAGAAAAGTTATATGACATGCACAAGGTCACGTAGTAGTAAGTAGTAAGTAGTAAGGGGAAATTAGTACACCTCCCTGGGCCTCAAGACAAGGATAGCTAAATAGGGATTGAACTAGACGGTCCAGAAGGATTCTTCTAACTCTAAATCTAAGATTCTTTAAAAAGAAAAAAGAAAAAAAAAACTTCATCCATTTCATAAGTCACTTTAGTATACTTATAAATATCATTGGTAAATTAGGAATTGGCAGGGAGGGTAGATTTCATTGGATAAAGGAATTCCCAGAATAGAAACTCCTTCCACTGTTACAACTAGGCCACTTTCCTGGATCTTAGAGTTTTAGAAGGTCATTTCTAGGGGACAGAGAGTTTAAGTGACTTGTTCCTGGTCACACAAATCTATTATGAAGTGTTGACAAAAAAGCATTGGTGTTTATTTATTTGTTTTCCCCACTTTCATGCTTCTGCATTCAAGTCCTATGCTGATGAAATCCCATCAGCGATATGCAACTTGTCAGCAGTCACTTTTTTTTATTACTTCTCCCTCATGAATACCACAAAACTACAATCGCTAAAGATTGTATGCAAATTTATACACCATACCTATGAACATAAACGGGACATTAATGCAGGCAGAGAGTACATGCCCATTAAAATTTCATAGTTCATCTAGATTTTGATGAAGTTGCCTCTATCAAAATACATTTTCCTAAAAATCAAATAAAAAAATATAATGCAGTACAATAGCAAAGCATAAAAATAAAACCAGAGCTAAGTGTGACTCACAGCACCATATTCATTCCAATTCCGTTTTGAAAGGAACAGTTTTTAGCCTATAGTAATACTGGGCTTGTTTGGAAGGACCATAAGTCATAAAACACTATATCAGAAGGATCACATGCAATGTTTGTTGCTAATATATGGTATGTTTCCTTTGTTTTTAAACAGTTTCCAAAAGTGTTAGAGGCCTATTGCTCTATATTGATGAAATATCTCCTCTACGGAGGTATCAATAGCAAGTGCTTCTGGTAATGCCCTAAACGATGCAGAGGACAGCATATTTATTGGTTGTAAAAGTATGTTCAAGGGATTAACTTTACAACCTTAATGGAACAATAATTTAGAGGCTGCTGAAGCCTGGGAAATAATTCATGGTTTGAGCCAGATTAAAGCAACAATTGATATTGAGAACTACTGGCAAATTCTCCAAACAGTTACTGATTGCAGAGATCTTGAAGAGATCTTGCCAGTGTTTATCAAAAAAAGGAGGGGGTGGGGAATACAATGCAGAGCTGGCTTTATTTTTCCATGCCTGCTTACTGTATGAATATTCATACTGCTCTAGAATCTTATTGTGCTTTTCACTAAAGGATGTCTCTACTGGCAAGAGAAGATACACTAATTGAGTTTTAAGTAAGGATTAGTTCATGAAAAATGCAAAGATAAAAGTCAAATATTTATGGTTCCTAAACAATATTCATTTCAAGCAGAATTGTGTTCATTTTTAGTAGAAAATACTACAACAACAACTACTACTACTACTACTACTACTACTACTACTACTACCATTACTACTGCTGCTGCTGCTACTTCTACTACTACTACTACTACTACTACTACTACTACTACTACTACTACTACTACTACTACTACTGCTACTACTACTACTACTACTATTGCTGCTGCTGCTACTACTACTACTACTACTACTACTACTACTACTACTACTACTACTACTACTACTACTACTATTACCTAGCTCCCTAATATTTATATAGCATTGTGAGGTATGCAAAGTGAATTACAAATATAATCACATTTTTCTTCACAACTCTGAGAGATCAGTACTATTATTATTTTCATTTTGTTTATAAGGAAATTGAGGAATTCAAAGATTAAGTGATTTGCCCAGGGTCCCACAGCTAGTAAGTGGCTAAAACTGAATTTGAATTCAGGTACTCTGGCTCCAGGTCCAACTCTATCCAATGTGTCACAGAGTTCCTCTTTCATTCATTCAATAAATAGGTAAGCTCCCTTTGCTTATACAGCTATGTACTACGTACTGGAGAATATACAAAGTTTAGACAGACCACAGTCCCTCTCCTTGTTTATAATATACTGAGACAATAAGACAGATACACAGATGAACAATAATTATAATTCAATTCAACAAACATTTATTAAGCACCACTATGTATAAGGCATTGTTTGATCTGCTGAAGTCACAGTGGAAAACAAGATATTTATGTTATTCCTTGCCTTCAAGGAGTATTCATCCTACTGAAGAACACCTATATATTCCACTGAAGTAAATATATAACAGACTGTCTCTCCCACTGGGACTCCAAGCTCCATAATGTCAAGCACAAAGCCTTAGTTAGAGGCAGAAAAGTGATTTAATGGACAGAATGTGGGACTTGGAGTAAGGAAGAACAGAGTTCAAATCCTGCCTCATACACTTACTAGTCGTGTGACCCTGAGTGATTCTTTCAGACTCTCTCAGCCTTAAATTCCTTATCTTTAAAGTGAGGATAATAATCACACCTAATTCATAGGATTATTGTGAGGACCAGATGAGTTTATATCATAAGGTATTTTGAAAATCTTAAAGCAATATGTAAATGTTTAAAGTAATACATAAATGTCATTATTATTTATTATTATTATTATTATTATTATTATTATTATCCCATGTCTCTCTTCCATAGCTCCAAGACTATATTGTTTTTAAATATTATGGTTCTTCAATGAACATTGAAAGAATAGAATGGTGTCATAAGGCTTTCATTGTGTGATGACTTGCTACTCTTCCCAATCAATTCAGATAATAGTTTTCAGTACAGATTATTATATTGGAAGATCAGCAAAGAGATATTTTTTTTTGTGTAAGTAGACTATAAATCAACACATTCCTTTCTGGATGCAAAATAAAATGGTATGTGGGACACAAGAAATGAGGTCTTTATTGACAGAGAGATCCACTCTGTGGAGGCAGTGGAGTCTGAGTTGGACTCTAAAGAATGGACAAGAACTCAAGAGGCAACTAAGAAGAAAATGAAATTCTCAAATAGAGCAGAAGGACATAAAGATCACCTTCCAGAGAGGCAGAGAATAGTCCAGTTTGGCTGATGTGGAAGGAAGATGTAGAGGGAAGTGGTATTAGATAAGATTGGGAAAATAGGGTGGCATCATATGCTGCAGAACCTCAAACGTCAGGCAAAAGAGTTTGAACTAAGCAATAGGGAACCACTGAAGATTTTTGAGCAAAAGAGTGATATGAGCAGATCTGTACATAAAGAAGGTAAATTTGGCAGCTATATGAATAATGAATTGGAGAGTGGAGAAGACAAAAGAAAAATCCCTTAGGAAGCTATTATAATACCAGTGAGGTGGTATGAAAGTCATACAGGAAATATTGTAGAGATATAAGAGTTCATTGCCATTTATTAAGAACCTGCTCATTGTCAGGCACTGTGCTAAGTGCTAGAGATTAAAAAAAAAGATGCAAAGTAGAAAACATTTAAGAAGCTAACAAACCAATAAAGGAGACATCATGGAACAGCTGAGTATAAACAAGCTAAAACAGCTCCATACAAACAAGAATTATAAAAAATAAATTGGGGGTAGTATCAGAGAAAAGGCAGTAAGATCGAAGAAAACAGAGAAAAGCTTATTGAGAATGTGAGACATGAATTAAGACAGACAAAAAGGAAGCTAGGGAAGATAGGAGGCTGATTTGAAAGGGCAGAGCATTCCAGGCATGGGAGACAGCTACAGAAAAATCTTGGAGTTGGAAGATGGAGAATACTTCTGATATTTCTTTATATTTATGAATGTATAAGTATACTTTGTAAATATATTTATATTTCTTGGTATATAGTAGATTCTTTTTTTTCTGTCTGACCCATTCTAATTTTAGGACATTCAGTTCATTCAATTTTTTTGTGAAACTTTCTAGTCTGTTCTATAGAGTCAATTTTCCTAGCCTTTCTTTCCTATTTAGCTCCATTCTGTAGCTTTTGTTTCCTTTACTCCATAGCAAATGAGATAAAAAGTCATAAAAAAGCATTTATCACAGTTCCTGACATATAATAAGTGCTACATAAATGTTAATTCCTGTTCCCTTCACTTTCATTTCCTGTGGCCAGGGTCTTTTTTTTCTTCCCTCTGAGGATTTATGCTGATTTACTGTGAGGTCACTATGCTCTTCAAGGTGGTCATCCCCTGGGCATCTCTCAAACCTAAGTATTTCTTCATGGTGGTCAGAATTTTCTTGACTAGTCCAAGTTCCCTTGTTGAAAAACCTGTGCCTCTCTTCAACATCACAACTGAATGGTGTTGACAAGGCCTGTACAGGCCTAGGATAGTGGGACTAGACTAAAGGTTACTTGGAGACTAGGCTCCAAGCATATCTGCTCGATCCTACCCATAACACCCTGAAACTCTTTTCCTAATTCGTGTTGGCAGCCTGTTGGGATGGGCAGGCCTCAGGTCCTATTTCATAGATGGCTGAACTAGAACTACCCAGAATAGAATGCCCTCA
>CM053601.1:117349055-117367977 GCA_028646575.1 Pseudocheirus occidentalis | reverse complement strand
GTGCTACTGGAGAGCTCAGGTGGAAGTGCTAAGACAGCCCTAGGGTTCCAGGAGCAGATGCCCCTGCACTGTCCTCTAAATTTGGCTCTCACTGTCCGGCTTGTCCATCCTGGGATATATATATATATATACCACTCTGAGTGAAAGGAAGGGGAAGAGGAAGTAGAAAAGGAAAAGGAAAAGGAAGGCAAAGCAAGGCAAGGCAGCATATGTAAAACATGTATGAAGTTCCAGGTGCTGTGCTAAGCACTTTTTACAAATATCACTTCATTTGGTCCTCACATCAACTTTATTGTTACTACCCCCCCATAGTTGAGGAAACTGAGACAAATAGAGAAAAAGTGACATGCCCAAGGTTACACGGCTTGATAATACCAGACAAAGGACTGGCATACGTGTCTTATGAGCCACAAACTAATTTTCTTTCTACTGTACCATGCCCTGAGCAAAAGGGACATGAACATATTTGTTCTGATTAGAAGCAGAGTTGGGTAAAGAGTCAGGGTTGGAATAGAAGATGGGATGCTTTGTACTCACTAATAACATGCTGAGTAGAGTGTCACAGTCTCAAGTCCTTGAGCATCTAGGGTTAAATAAGAAGTCTGATGACCTTTGGAATGAAAAGGGCTCTTCAAATGAGGAAAGATATAGAGAAATGATGTTCACACTGTTTAATTCACTGTTCACACTACCATATTGGACTGATTTTGATAAGGACCTGTAACACCACCTTCATTTACTCCAATAGTCATAGAAATAAAAGAGAATGTATGAATGAAAGTGTCTTACTATTTACTAAGGACACTGTGCTTAGCAAGTGTAATGGCAATGGAATTTGGAGATGCCCCTGTATTGGCTTGACTTTGGGGTTGTGTTAAAACACAGAGCTTGTGAATCCTACTTGTGGGATGGACTTGTTGATGTGAAGAGAGAGGGCTGAACTGAGAATAGCTGTGAATTGAGAGAGAAGGACAAAAGGACTTTTGGAGAGCAGTATCCAGTATCAGGGAGTCTGAGCTGCTGAAAGAAAGACTGCTGAGGGCCCATTGGAGCTGCCCAGGACTTTTGAGAACTGCCACCCAGAGCTGCTGAGAACTGAGGAGGCATGACTGTGATGCTGGTATTTCATTTGTCTGTTTTGACATTGTTTTTGCCAGATTCACCAGCTGGTGAAGGACAGTGATACTGTTGTAGAGGTCCTGGAACCTTGCTGTTGGTTCAAAAGCCCTGAAGGAGGGTTTTCTTGTAGTATGTTTACAAAAATACTGGAAGATGGCCTTGCTGATGTTTTCAGGGGTTCTGGGACTGTTCTACAGGGAGAGAGTGACTTGAGGACACTGGCTATGGCTTTGTTGAGCCTTGTCTCCCCAGGAACTGAGATTGCTGAGGGCTTGCCTGGAGTGAAGATGAAAGAAGGGACTTTCCTTGGGTTTTCAATGCTGAAGTGATATCTTAACCTTATTGTTGCTTAAGGGTGGATAGCCTTTTGTGCTCTCCTGCCCTTTTTGAGAAAGTGTTTAGTGTTAATGGTTGATATTGTAATTCAGTAGTGTCAAGGGGTGGGAAATCTTTGGTCTTTTTGTGCTCTATGACTGACTAAATGAATGTACTTTGTTTAAGATTAGAAATTATTCTCCATTTGAGAAGAGACTAAATGAATATACTGCCCAGAAGTGGGCTACTTTGACTACTGATCCAGGGGTGGGATACCTTGGACCTTGGTACTTTGCCTTTGAATTGAGAACTTACTTGCTAAATGAATGAGTTATGCTGTATTTTGACTTTCTTTGTTCTGTGAATATTTTGCTGAATAAATGGGATTTGCTATGCTGGTAATCCCAACCTTAGAAGTTGCTTTTGCTTGGCATTACAGCAAGCTACATTACCTTTCAGCCAGTTTTTTTGACCATCTCAGCCATTCACTAGAGAAATAGACTGCACACACTCAGTATAACTCTCTTGATCCTACTTATAATTTGAGAATAGGATACAGGTTAAGTAAGGTTTACTTTAGATTGAATATGGAGGAAAAGTTCCCATAATGCTAGTCCTGTGAAATATTTTTAATAGAAAGAAAATAGAATTTGACATTCTATTAATTACTGCATTTGGCTAACCATTAATTCACAAAAAAAAGATCTCTTTTCTTTATAAACACTCACAAGGCTGTGTGAAAGAATGGTATAGGTATAGGTCTCTAGTCACTGAGGACCAAAGTAAATTCTCATTTTATAGAACTGTCTCTGCTTATCTCAGGATACCCATTGTTTTGGGGCATTTTTCATTTGGATTTCATTCAAGACAGAGACCTAGATGTGGGGATTCAACTTAGCAGTTTGATCTGTACATAATTAAAATATTAGGGGTTATAGGATGCTCAAGGAAGACTAGCACTTCTAATGTGATGGCCTGCCATGGCCTTTCAGGATTGCTTATCCACCCAATAAAACCATCTTGACAGGACAGCCAAGGGTAACTAAGGTAGCTAAGGAAAGTAACCACCAGAACTCACACCTGTCAGTGATTTAGGGGAATATCTACCCCAAGCACGTGAAGACTTTTCCAGGTGGAATGGGTGGATAAGAATAATCTGAAGATGGCTGAAGCAAGCATTTTGGAGTGCTTACAATTTGGCCAGACATCAAAGATGCCAAGGTCATCCACTGCATCTGGGCCATAGCCAGTCATCTTGACTTTTGTCTTGTCACTGGACTTTGTTGCCTCTGAAAGAGTGAGGCTGATAATTTCACAATTCTGCCTTGCTTAATTCCAATTCACACACAAGTCAAGACATTAATTCCTCACATCATAATCCTCTTCAAAACAGGACAAACAACAATAATTAAAATGTTAGCTCCTTAAAAATACTAAGAGACTTGAAAACAAATGAATTCATGTGTTACAAAAATAACAACTACAGGTCCTGAGGGAGCAAAGTGCAAGATGAAATCCACAAGGTAACATCTCTTTATGCTTTGGCACCTCACCATCTTCATAAGACATGAAGAGTTACCCCTGTTACATAAGAATTAATAAAGAGTTCTCAAAGTTATTTTTTTGCAAAAAGGACACTTTTACCCTCACAAACCATTATTAGGTGTGAAATTTTGATGTTCATAGGACATGCGTTGATATTATGGGTCAATACATGCTTATTTATACATGCCATAGTATGATGCAGTTTAAAAAAGAAAGAAAGAAAAGAACATTAGACAAGTTGAGGTTTTCCTTCTATCAGCTGACCCTGAAAAAGGTGCCTTAATTTCCCTCAGTCTCAAATTCTTTATCTATCAAATTGGCTAATAATACTTCTATTGCCTGCCAGTACAATGAATATTAAGTTGGTGTTGGAGTCAGGATGACTCAAATTGAAATCCTACCTCAGATTCTCAACTGTGTGACCTGATCAAGATACACCTATGCCTCAGTTTCCTAAACTGAAAATTGAAGGAGGTGCTGAAGAGACCTTAGAGGTCATTCAGAAACTGAAGACACCAAGGTCATCTACTGGATCCTGGGTCATTATCTGACATCTTGAATTATGTCCTGCCACTGGACTTAGATGACTCTGGAGGACAGAGTGAAGCTGATGACTTTGTGCAACTCTGTCTCACTTCAATCCACTCACAATTCAAGACATCATCCTCATGATGCATTGATCTTCTTTGAGAATGAAGGACAAACAACAATTACCTTTCTTGATGATCTCATCAACTTCCATGGATACAATTGACAATCCAACATTTTAAGCATGTGTATGTAGCACTAATGATATAAATGAGAAATCCCAAATTTATGTAATGAACCCTAGTTTTTCTCCTGAGTTCAAGTACCCACATCACCTACTGCCTACTAAATATCTCCAAATGGATGTCCTGTAAAAATCTCAAACTCAATATGTCAGAAATAAAATTCATTATTTTCCTCACCAAAAAAAAAAAAAACAATCCTTTGCCATAATTTTCTCTGTCCAGAAAACCACTGGCCTTCCGGTCATATGAATTTCCAACCTCATGGTCATCTTCAGTTCTTATATTTACTTTAGTCCCATTTCCCAATATCTAACCAGTTGTCACATCTTATTGATTCTACCTCCATAATTTATCTTGCATTCATCTCCTTCTTCTCCATCATATAATGACCTGTCTATTTCAGATAACCATCACTCCTGGAGCGGATTATTGCAAGTTTCCTATTGGACTGGATGTCCTCTTTTCTCCCTCTCCAACCCATCCTCCACATAGCTGCCAAAATGACTTTCCTAAAGGTCAAGTTTGAGCATATTATGTCTCTGTTCATAAACCTTTAGTAGTTCTCAATTGACTCTAGATTAAATTGCAAACTTTTCAGTTTAGTACTTTAAAGTTCTTTATCGTATGGCTTTTGCCTGCCTGCCCAACTTTATGGCACCTTATTCTCCTCTACACACTCTAATTTCAAAACACACTGATTTACTTAATGTTCTCTGAATTCATCATTCCATTTCTGCCCTCTGGACCTTTTCACAGGCCTTTTATGTGTAATGCCTTTCCTCCTAAATTCTGCCTCTTAGAATCCTCTACTTTAAGGATAAGCACATTTGACACCTCCTACAAGAAGCCATTTCTAATCCCCTTAGCCACTACTGTTCTTTCCTTGCCCAAATCATGGTTTTCTCTTTGTGCATATTATATCTCTCCATTAGATTTAAAGTTTGTTGAGGGCAGAGACTGTTTTTCCTTTTGTCTTTCTAATCCCATTGCTTAGCATTTTGCCTTGCACATAAAGGAGGAATAGTGTTTGTTGGGTTAGTTTGGTCTGGAATGGATCAAGTCACATCTAGGTATTCCATTGCTGACTGTATAATTCAGGAAAGGAACAATAATGAAATAGTGTAACACGTCACTGAAACAGGAGTTAATTTAAAAATGCAACAGAGAATGATCTAAGCCACATGCCCAAATGAGTAGTAGAGTTTCATTTTCTTGCCTCAGAGTAATCTGGAAACAGCACTCTGTCAAAACTTAGAGAAGGAAAAGATAAAGTGTAAGTAAAATTTCTATTCCCTTAATTGTATCCTTTCTGGCTTGGAAAGTCATTGAATATTTTATCTTGTTACTTTAGTCCAGGAAGGCTTTTCCAAGTTGAATTCATTGTTCAAAACTCTAGTGTTGCCTCTACTCCTTCTCAAGAACTACAATGCTCCATCTAATAATCAATTTTTATTTTTAACATTTCACTGCCTTAATCCTTCCTTTCCACTCCCATCCCTATTCAATCATCCTATCATATAAATAGACACATATGCCTCACAGGAATTGGAATTTTTATTCCCCTAATAAGTGTCCATATATTAAACCCATGTATACTTAGAAATGTATTTCCTTCTTACTCACATGCATTTTATTAGAGACCGAGAAGATGCCATTAGTTTATACTGTCAGCCCTTAGAGGAATCCTTGAATTTAGAATCAACGTTCTTCAACAAAAACAACAACAAAATAGGCATCTAGGAGAACTTTGTAGATGTTATCTGTCCTTTGAAAGTACCAATACAAGAAGAAATGATAGGTAGAATAAACAAATTTATAGTCCATGTAGTATTTTGAACTTATAGTCTCTTTTTCTGACACTACTTTCAATGACAGAAGACATTTATTGAGAGAAATCCTTTGGACTATGGACATCATTTGTGCCAGATTCCCTGACCTATAAATCTGTGGTAGAAAAACTCATTTATACTCCTTGTTTTCCCATACTTTGAAAGGTACATAAATTCAGAGGCATGGGTTTGTGTAGAACAAAAGAGTCATAAACTAAAACATGGTGGTGATTACTACATCTTTGCAGTACCTCTATTTCATGCACTATCATAGAACTGAAGTGATCCTTCAAAATATTCGAAAATATTTTGTTACCATGTAAAGTTGTGCTCCTAGATGAATGCCAGTTTTTGCAGCAATAATTTTGACTCATTGATATCTAAATTTCACATACATTTGAAAAATCTGAAGTATGCTAAATAAATATGCAGATGATTAAGATATACTGCTTTAATCAAGTCAATTAAAGTAGCGATAAGATGATGCTGATTGAGATTAAAATTGCTATCAAAGACCTAGCCAATGCCATTTTGTAAATATACTGAGTTTTATTAATGCTACAAAGAGATATTATTTCAAAGTGAAAACTACTATTCATGAGGCATATGTCAATTTCATTTTGTTAAATCATTAAGTTAATTAGAATGTAAAATTATTTCAGCCCATTGTATGAGTAAAGAAATAGAGTGATGATACAATATTATACTTCGCTCAGGCAACTTGAACTAAATCAAAATATAAGTCATTTTCAGTTCTTCATTCTGAATGTGTGTGTGTATGTGTATGCCTTCTCTCTGCTTCATGAGACAAAACTTCTTAGTCTCATTAGGTTATAACAATTTTCATACCAAAATTTTACTCTTGAAAACCCTCTGTCAATTATATTAAAAGTGAAAAAATTCACTATATTAGACTGCATATTACTTAAAATATTCAAATTCTATCATCAAGATAATGAGATTGAGTGAAAACCTTCTACTTTCACATAGCGTGCATTATTATACAATAATAAAGTACCTTCTTTCATAAGTAAAAATGAGCCTAAGTCCCTCTCAGTAGGACATGCTCTTCAAGTATCTTTTTCAGAAAATGGAAGCTATTTAATGAATTTAAGTTAATTCTATCACCACTTTCACCTGATATTTCCTCATGTCCAGTGGCACAAATTTGCAAAAACTTGGCCCCTGGATATGGCAGAACTCCTGAACACAGAATTTAGCAAAGCATAAGGATGTCCAGCCACAATGACTTTACTCAAAACAGCCCAATTAAGCTATCATGGCTATATTCAGAATCCTTAGGAAGGGGATTGGTTGTACTTCATGAGGTCCCATGCGTTGAGATTTCTTCTCTGCCAGATTTTACATTTAGATTTGTTCAAAAATAATATATAGCATTATACCTGCCTCCCTTATTTGCAGAGGTAGAAGATCTGGGTATGGATATAGAGTTAGTTTTGCTTCTTTTCTTCTCTTTTAAAATCCTTGTTATAATGAATGGTTGTCTGAGTAAGAGAGAAGAGGAAGAGGACTATATTCAGAACTGCAAGTGAAAATATTTGGAGGAGGTCATAGCATTGAAGAGATGTCAAAGATCATAAAAATGGCACCCCTATGGTCTTGAGCACATTTGTCCCCACCTGGGCATCAATAATTATGTATGCATGTGTGTATATGCATTTATACATATATACGTGTGTATATTCACATATATACATGTGTATAAGGGTGCATATATGTGTGCATATGTATATGTGGTTTCCTGAGATAATTGATTAGTAATTCTAAGATAATCCTTCCTCCCTTAATCTGACCCATCCTAAAATATAGTATTCAGTCTAAGACTAAAACAACAAAATAAAAATTTAGAGATTTCACTGAAAGGTCAGGGTGTAAGGTGGAGGAAAATGCCATAGGGACTGGAAAATAAAACCTTTCGCTCTATAATCTCTTAAAATATCTTTATAAGAGAATACTAATGATTGATAATAACTCAATTAAGTGATATCTAGAAAATGCTTATAGAAGGTAATTGATTTCTTTGTAGGTATGGGACTGTACCATGTAATGCACCATGCAGTAATGCTCTCCTTTAAGTTTATGCATTTTCTAGAGTACCTAATTTGTTGTTCTTTATCCTTTATTCTTAAAGAGGAATGATGACATTATGAGGGTGATGTCTTGATTTGCAAATGAATTGAATATGATTAGGTCAGAGCTGTTCAAAGTCATAAACCTTACTTTCTCCTCCAGAGTCACCAGGTTTAGTGGAAAGACAAAGGTCAAGATGATTGATGAGGGCCCAAGATGCAATGGGTGACCATCTAATTCATATGCATGACTGTAAACTACTCTCTCAAAAGAGTAATTTGCTTATTTGTAAGAGCTGGTCCATCGCTCTCATTAACTAGCTATATAATCGTAAGCAAGTAACTTGGCCTCCTGGGTCTCAGTTTTCCCCTTTGTAAAATAAGGAGACTAATTGATTACTAAACTCATTTCTAGTTCTAAAATTCTAAGTGTCTATGAATTTATTTAGCCTGTAGTTTAAAAAAATTCTTAAAAGTGTTCAGTGTCCAAGTTCCGAATTTCATAGTGCCTACAAACTAATCAGGCATGGAAAAATTAAATCATTCTAAAAAGGGAAAGGATGTAACAGAGAAACTACTCCTGAGGATCTGATTCTCATCAGTAAGGAGGGACTGAGTGCTAAAATAGAATAAAATCGGGCACCTTGTGTCTATCATCCATATTATGATACAGAGTTTGATAGATCATGTATAGAACTCCATCATTGTATATTTGAGTGAGACAGTATAAACAGACAATGAACAGGGTCCTGCAATAAACAGGACAAAGAAAGTGAGCTGGATTGCCTTAAGAAAACTAGAGACCTAAAATTTCTTTCAGAAAAATAACTATCTTTTTAATATCAAAATTTGATAAATATTGTTGTATGGCTCTGAGACCTGGGACACAACAGCCTCAGGAGAGTTGAAAATCAATATCACAAAAAGTACAGTAGAGAGGTACTAGAAATAGCTATACATACGACAAAGAAAAAAATTAAAGGAATAAACATAGGTAATGAAACAAAACTATCACTTTTTTCTGCAGATGATCTCATCATTTACTTAGCTAACCCTAGAGAGTCAAATAAAAAAAACTAGTCAAAACAATTAGCAATAATATATAAATAATGAGTATCTAATTCTTTTCCTTTCAATTGGTGGGGAAGGGGGGATAGTGATTTTTTAAAAGAAAGCACATCCTGTCAGATCAATATAAGTAATTTTTACAACCCAATACGTTGAGGTGGGGGATCTGCCCACCCAAAAACTGCTGAGGTTTTGTGATGTGTTGTGGTGGATCTGTCCCAAAAAATTCAGTCAGACCACCTCTAATCCAAGTATAGGCATTTATTGATATTGACGCCTCTCATAAAGCAAGCTAAGTTCCAAGAAAAACCAGCAACTTCAGAGAGAGCAAGATGGATTTTTATAGGGTAAAGACACTGTTTACACATTCAAAATTTACATAAAATATAGGAATATGATTAATATCAAAAAGGCAAGAGGAGTTTATTAAGGGATTAGATAATAGAGCAGGGGTCCCATCTATGGTTCAGTAGTTAAAAATTCTGGCCATGCTGCCCTTTGATTGGCTAGCCGTTGTGGTTCTGTCTTGGGCTAAATGAATGGTGTGATTGTGATTGAGTACAAGAACACATCTGTTTCTGGAGGAATGGGTCTGGAGTCAGTGACTAGGTAGAGGCAGTGACTGGGATCCCATCACATGGACACACCTGCTGTTTTGTAAGAACTATGAGTTCATGGACACACCTGCTGTTCTAGTGAATAGTAAGGCATATATGAAGAAGTTAGGACACTGGTGGAGGTGGGGAGGGAGCTAGGTAGGTACAGTGGGGCCTATAATGAAATTAGAATATTGAGGCCGAGGGCAGCTTTATTAGGATTTCATCAAATAAATGACATACATTTGGTGAATTCTTTTTGACATAGATGCAACCTAAATTTGAAAACCAAGTCTGAAGAAGTCTTAATTCTAATTAAGGAACAAAACCTTGTCACTCTTCTGAGGGCAACTAAAGCCTTGAGGAAGTTGGTGTATTCACCATTTGTCCTATGATATATTAAATTAGCTAATATGGTAGTACTATACCTAAATCATAAAACCACTTCTTAAAAGATGGCTTAATTTGTCATTGATTGTTTCCACAATTGTTCATGACAAAGGGAAAAGAGCAATAACTTCTCAGAGGTGACTATGACAATTCTTGGCTGCACACTTGGCAGTGAGTTGGAATCATTTACCTTGGCTTGTACAAATGCTGTTTGGTTATGAAACAGCACATGTCATAAAGTCACAGAGTGTCAGAATTAGAAGGGGTCATAGAAATAATTTGGTCCAGCCCTAGCATTTTCAGATGGAGGGAAGATGAACTGAATCCCAAAGAGGTAAATTAATTTGCCAAAGTTCAGTGGTAGAAGAAAAAGAATCTGATTCTCCTGGGCTCCTAGAACATTATTCTTTGTGCTTTTGAAGAGAAGAAGCTACTGGTTTCTGTTAGGACACAGCCTATTGAGTGACCTTTGGCAATATAAATTCTGATTGACATCTCATTACTTTCAAGTTTTAGAGAATGAGGGGCACATTCACAAAACCCTTCCTGGAATCCTCTGTTCAGTTCTAGCCACAATAATAGGTCTTAGAGAAGTAGGTGGAAGGGAATTGCGTGCATGAACTGAGATGGAAGCTGTTAATAGGGTAAACATACAAGTGAAGTGTCTCTTATAAAAGGACATCATTCCCTCCTCCATGACCCTCACATCTGACATGGAGGGCTGGAATGTAGAAGGGCTGACATTGTGACCAAAAGGAGCAAGCTATATGGTCTCTAACCAAAGGAAGATTAAGGCTGAAAAAATCCATGATCTAACCTGCCTGGAAGTAGTGAAAAGGAAGTAAGGATAAACAGGATTTCATCTCTCTTCTTAAGCTATTCAGGATCTCTTCTTGAGACAGGGCAGCAGTTGGAAAGAGGTTATTTTGTTGTTGTTGTTGTTTTATTTGGGGTGGGAGGTATTTTGTTTGCTCTGCAAACTCAATCTGTGATTTCATTCATATGAGTTTCTGCCATGCCTACTGGCACCTGCTTTATATCATATAGTCTTAAAGGGTTCAGTGGAGCACTGAGAGGTCAAGAGTCACACAGCCAGTATGTGTTTGAAGTAATACTTGAACCTAAAAAGCCTCCTAATTCTGAACCCATATCTGCCTTTGAGGCTGTATCTTTATAGTTACTGTTAAAACTTAGATGTTCATTTCAATGAAGTTGTTTTTCATTGTTACTTGTTTTATTATTAAACTAGATATTTCCCAAAACAATGATATGATTACAAGTCATATGTCATCTCTCATAAGCAAAGTTTTCTCCATTTATTCAACAGAGATCCACCAATCTATCAAAATATTTGCTAACTTGCACAATGGAAACACTTGTATCCCAAATTTCATCACAGAGGAATATTATTAATGATTGGTATTACTATAGCTGCCTAAAGATTTCAATCCTGTCTTTTTGTTGGATTTTAAAATGCTAATCTTAATTCTACAATTAAGTGATTAATCAACAATACTTTAGTGCAAGCAGAAATTCATATACCTTCAAGTGAGTGGGTTTTGAGAGGGTGAGCATGAAGGCAACATTGGGTAGCAGTGGAGTCAGAGACAAGGGAACAATATAGTCAGAGTGTAGATCTGAAAGGCAGAAAACAAAAAATACAAAATTCTCTCTCTCTCTCTCTCTCTCTCTCTCTCTCTCTCTCTCTCTCTTTCTCTTTCCCCCTCTCCCCCTCTTTTTTAACAACTCCCAAGTTTACTTCTTAAATTAATGTGAAGACAAACAATGCATCATTTCAAGAACAGAAATGAAAGTAACTCCTTTCTCTCCCAATTCTAGATTTTGTTCTAAAGTCACTGCTTCAAAGCAAATATTTTCTTCTTCAAGTATTTTTTCCAATTCTGAAATTTATTTGTACATTTTTATTATTAATTCACTTATTTTTAGTTTTCAACATTCACAAAATTTTGAGTTCCAAATTTTCTCCCCATCTCCCCTCCCCCCAACAAGTCAGTGTGCATTTTGATTATCTTTTTCCCCAATCTGCCCTCCCTTCTGTCACCCCCACTGCTTCTCTTATCCCTTTCACTTCTATTTTCCTATAGGGCAAGAGAGATTTCTATATACCCCATTACCTGCATATCTTATTTCCCAGTTGCAAATAAAGAATAATTTTTAGCATTTGTTTTTAATGCTTTTGAGTTCCAATTCTCTCCCTTCTTCCCCACCCACCCTCATTGAGAAGGCAAGCAAATGAAAATAGGTTATACATGTGTAGTCATGCAAAATACTTCCATAATAGTCATGTTATGAAAGACTAACTATAATTCCCTCCATCCTATCCCCCCCAATTTATTTTGTTCTCTCCTTTGATCTTGTCCTTCTTCAAAAGTTTTGTTTCTGATTACCCCCCTCTCCCCATTTTTCTTCTTTTCTATCACCCCCTCTCTTATCCCCTTCTCCCCTACTTTCCTATAGTGTAAGATAGATTACCATATCGAATTGAATGTGTATATTATTCCCTCCTTAAGCCAAATCCAATGAGAGTAAGGTTCACTCGTTCCCTCTCAACTCCCCCTTCTTCCTCTCCACTATAAAAGTTTTTTCTTGCCCCTTTTATGTATGTGAGATAATTTACCCCCATTCTACCTCTTCCTTTATCCTTCTCCCAATACGTTCCCCTCTCACTCCTTAATTTTATTTTTTAGATATTATCCCTTCATATGCAACTCACCCTGTGCTCTGTCTATACATACATATATGTATATGTGTGTATACATATATACATACACATGCATATATACATGCATATACATGTATATGCATGTGTGTATATGTGTGTATGTGTGTATACATACACACATGTGTGTATGCATGTATAACTTTCAACTACCCTAATACTAAGAAAGGTCTCATGTAAACAGTTCATCTTTAATAAATCCCTTATGATTTCTCTTTCCTGTTTATCTTTTCATGCTTCTCTTGAGTCTTGTATTTGAAAGTCAAATTTTCTTCCAGGTCAGTGGTTTTTCCAGTGAGATATTTCACATTGCCTTCTATTTTTTCATTTGTTTGGATCTGTTTTATAGTATCCTGATTTCTCATAAACTCATTAGTATCCATTTGCTCCAATCTAATTTTGAAGGAATTATTCTCTTCAGTGAATTTTTAAAATTCCTTTTCCATCTGGCCAGTTCTGTTTTTTAAGTTATTCTTCTCCTCGTTGGCTTTTTGGGCCTCTTTTGCCATTAGAGTTAGCATATTTTTTAAGTTGTTATTTTCTTCAGTCAGGTTGTTAACTTGCTTTTCATGATTTTCTGGCATCATTCTCATTTCTCTTCCCAATTTTTCTTCCTCTTCTTTTACTTGATTTTCAAACTCCTTCTTGAATTCCTCCATGGCCTGCAACCAGTTCATACTTTTCTTGGAAGTTTTTGACGCAGGAGTTTTAACTTTGTTGTCTTCTTCTGGTTCCATGTTTTGATTCTCTTTGTCCCCCAAAAAGGGTTCTACAGTCTGGTTTCACTTCCTCTGTTTGTTCATCTTGCCAGCCAATTTCTTGAGTTTTGAGCTCTTTGTCATGGTAGAGTTCTGCTTCCAGAGCAGAGACAGAGATATTCCAAATCACTGGGGCTCACATAGCTGTTGTCATATCAGAGCTGTTGTCAGATTTATGAGGAGGGCACCCTCTTTACAGCCACCACAAGTTCTGGCATTCTGGCATTCTTCACCCCAAAACCACCACACGAGACTGAAACCCAGATCTAAGAAGGTCAATGCAAGAGTGATTACTCTCTGAATGGTAGCTTTGGTCCCCCTATAATCTATAGGCAAGGAGCTCTGGAGACAGCCACATGGCAGCATCAGCAGCTGCCACACTGCCGCATACCTCTCATCCTGGGGGCAAAGGCCAGACCATACTCTACTCTCACTCTGGATCAACAGGGTTCCCCACTGACTTTTTACTTTCTCTTTGGTGTTCATGGGTTGAGAAGTATGGAAACTGCCATACCTGTCATTCACTCTCCTGAAGTCTGCTCCAGCTAGGCCATGCTGCTGTGCAGGACCACCCTGTGTCTGGGCCTGCACCTCATGCAGGACTGTGCTGGGCTCCTAGCTTGGTGAGACAGACCCTTCCTGTTGGCCTGCCTGGTTGCCTTCAGCAGCAGATTTGTTTCTCTGTGTCATTTTGTGGGTTCTGTAGCTCTAAAATTTGTTTAGAGTAATTTTTTTACAGGTATTGGAGGTGGTTGGAGGGGGAGTTGAAGCAAGTTCCTGCTTTTACTCTGCCACCTTAGCTCCACCCCTGAAAGTCAAATTTTTATATTGAGCTCTGATCTTGTCATCAAGAATGCTTGAAAGTCCTTTATTTCATTGAATATCATTTTCCCCCTGAAGGATTACACTCAGTTTTGCTGGGTAGGTGATTGTTGATTTTAATCCTAGCTCCTTTGACCTCCACAATATCATATTCCAAGTCCTCCAGTCCCTTAATGTAAAATATGCTAAATCCAGTATTATCTTGTTTGTGTTTCTACAAAACTCAAATTGTTTCTTTCTGGCTGCTTGCAACATTTTCTCTTTGACCTGAGAATTTTGGAATTTGGCTACAATATTCCTAGGAGCTTTCCTTTTGGGATCTCTTTTAGGAAGTGATCAGTGGATTATTTCTATTTTACCCATTCATTCTAGAATATCAGGGCAGTTTACCTTGATAATTTCTTGAAAGATGATGTCTAGGCTTATTTTTTTTTAAGTATAGCTTTCAGGTGGTTTACTAATTTTTAAATTCGCTCTCCTAAATCTGTTTTCCAGGTAAGTCTTTTATTTCCAATGAGATATTTCATATTGCCATCTATTTTTTATTATTTTGGTTTTCCTTTATAATTTATTGATTTCTCATAGAATCATTACTATCCATTTTCTCCATTCTAATTTTTAAGAAATTATATTCTCCAGTGAGCTTTTTGAACCTCCTTTTGTATTTGGCTAATTTGGCTTTTTAAGGCATTCTCTCCTCATTGACTTTTTGGTCCTCTTTTGCCATTTGCATCTGTCTATTTTTTAAGGTTTTGTTTTTTTCAGCATTTTTGGGGTCTCCTTTAGCAAGCTGTTGACTTGTTTTTCATGATTTTCTTGCATTACTCTCATTTCTCTTCCCAAATTTACCTCTACTTCTCTTACTTGATTTTTGAAATACTTTTTGAGTTCTTCCATGACCTGAGATGAATTCATATTTTTCTTGGAGGCTTTTTAAGATGTAGGAGCTTTGACTTTGTTTTCTTCTTCTGGTTGTGTGATTTGATCTTCTTTGTAACCAAGTAAGATTCTATATTCTATTTTTTTCTGTTGTTTGCTCATTTTCCCAGTCAATTACTTGATTTTTTAACTCTTTGTTAAGGTAGAACTTTGCTTACAGTATGGAGAGTGTACTGTCCCAAGCTTCAGGGGCTTTGTGCAGTTATTTTTAGTGATACTTATAGGGACCTGCACATTTTCAATTTTTCCAAGGTGGCATGATCAAAGGAGAGGTGTTTGCTCCTTTCCTGGCCTGTGGTCTGGTCTAACAGTGACCACAAACACTCTATTCTGCCTTGGAACTGTAAGGAGGACTCCCTCTCCATTTCCACCACAAACTTCACCAGGCCAGAACTCTTTCTTGCCCCAGGACTTCCACCCAGGACTGTAGCCTAGATCTAAGCAAAACAAAGCAAGAGAGTCCTGCCTTAGAACCAGCAAAGAGATCCCTGCAATCCTCTGATCAGCTGCTCAATTCCCCTATTGTCTGTTGGCAGAGAATTTTGGAAGCAGCTGCTGCTACTGCCATCCTGGGGCTGGGATCAGACTTTGCTCCTCTCTCACCCAGATCCCATCAGACCTTTCCTACTGACTTTTCAAGTTGTCTTTGGGATTTGTGGGTTGAGAAGTCTGGAAACTCTGCCACAGCTGTCAGTGATTCAATCCCCTGCTCCAGGTTTGCTGGGCGAAGCTGGTCTGTGCTGGTACATTTTTTCACTGGACAGTGTCCTTCTCTCAGACTGGTACAACAGACCTTTCCTGTTGACCTTCCAGCTTTTCTTGGACTAGAAATTTGTTTCACTTGGTCGTTTTGTGGGTTCTACTGTTCTAGAATTTGTTTAGAGTCATTTTTCAGGTATTTGAAGGGGTTTGGGGGAGAGTTCAAGCAAGTCTCTGCTTTTACTCTACCATCTTGACTCTGCCCCCCACACACAAATTATCTTATTGTACCTCTAGCACCCATTAGAAAAACAAAAATATTGTTCCATTGATTGATGTCTCATGATCACAAGCAGTTGGTATATTATCTGTTTCAATTTCTATTAATTCTCCCTACTACATATTGAAGAATTAAATTGACAGCAAAAGGCAGAAAAGCTCTCCACTGCTGAAATGTTTGTTTTATTCCAAAGATTCATCAGTAGCATCCCAATCTGAGTAAATCTTAATTAGCCATTTCTGTCACTAGGATCTTTGCCCACAGGCTTTGAATCTTAAGATACTGTCCAGCCAATTTTATGTATGACATCTTACCCTAAATAGTTCAGGAATGAGAAGTGAGCTCTATGTGTTATTGGACAGAAAAATGCAGCAGGCAGAATGAACTTGATGAGTCTTTCAGATAGCCAACCCTAAAGTGTTGGTCAGCCAAATAATAGGTGCTGAGTTTGAGGATTCTGTTAGAAAAGGTAAACAAAACCATAAAGGCAATGGATATTTCAAGCAAAAAGGTCAATCGCGAGAGGCTGATGGAATCAAAAAGTAGATCTTTTACTGATAAAAGAAAAAAATGAAAGAAGAAAAGACAAGAAATAAAGTAAGATAAAGAGTCAAAGAAGACAAAGAGAAACACTCAGCATGACATAAAATTCTTTCTATGGACTCCAGACAGGAGGGGGTAGACATCCAGCATTGTCCTGACTCACACAGTTAGACAATATTTTGTCTGCTCAAGCATTCAACAAAGTACTCTGCACACAATTAGCATTTTTAAACTGTTGAATTCATTGAATAGGCTGTGCTCAGTTCTATGAGGGTAAGTAAGCATTTATTAATTGCCTTTTATGTGCAAGGCAATTAAAATACTGGGCTACCTCAAACAAAAGGGCAAAATAAATCTACAGGCTCTGATACACTCTGCAAGCTTTGTGAACAAATGTCATTCCTCAATTTATTCCTCTTTGGAATTTATCTTACAAAGTAATTCTCAATTACTTTTATTTGCCTCATTGAGAAGTGTCTGTGATGAAGAATATGTATTATATGATCACATAAGTGACATAAAAGTTATTTGGGTGATTGTTTTAATCCAAGCCCATTCTGAATTGAAGTTGGGGTTTAGGTTTTTTCCAAAAAAATCTTTGATTTAGGGAATGCTATTAAAAATATCAAAATAAATTCAGGCCTTCTACTTAAACCATAAAACTATGGAAAGAGTTATTTGAACGTAATTAAACAAGTAAAAATCATCTATACAGCAATCCTGGCAGATGGCTCCCCATTCTCCAATTGAAGACCTCTATAACAGGGAGCTCACTTTTTCAGGAGTCAGCTCCTTACACTTCTAGATAGAGCTAATGGTTAAGAAGGTATTTTTTTCCTTTAATTGAGCTAAAATCCCCCTTCCTATAGCTACTTTCAACTAGCCCAAGCAGACTAAATTGAATTCCTTTTCCAATATAGTAAGTCTTTAGGAGGTAGACATTAAGATAACAGATTGAGAGTGCTAATGATTAAATTAATTTTTGTAGATTCTCTTAGAATCTTATGAGTAGCCTTCTCTGTTCTACTTTCTGCTACCACATCACTATCCCTCTAGAAGCAGAGAGGAGCTGCTTAAGATGGAGAGGCAGACTGTACTTTTGTTTGTTTCGTCAGGTGACATAGCTAAAAGTGAAAAATGAAAAGTACATAAAAATCACTATCTAATGTTCATCTTTAATGGTACTTAGATAAAGTAATCTCAAGATAATAGAAACATAGTGTATTGTTTGGTTTGTAGGGGGTCAGGTTCTTGAGAGTAGGCCTTCCTTTCTTTGTCTTTCTAGCAGTTAGCTAAGTGCCTGGCCCAGAACAGATATTTAATAAATGCTTGGTAACTGGCTTTAATAATAATAATACAGAGAACATTTATAGTTGTACTATAAGACTTAGTAGAATGATAGATGTGTAATCAGGAAGATCAACATTAAAATCCCACTCCAATGCTGACTGACTCTGTGGCCAAATCTCAATGGACCCCAATTCCCTCATCTGTTAAATGGGAATAATAATCCTGTAGCACCTACCTTATTGGGCTGCAATAAGGCTCAAATAAGACAAATGTGTGCTACTGTGAATATAGAGAAATTTCAGCTAGTATTAATTACATCAGTATAAAAAGTAGATATATTTGATGATGATACAGCTGGAAAAAAAGTATCTTTTGAGTTTTGTTTTGTTTGGTTGGTTTTTTTATCAACAAATAAATACATGATCAGGGAGCCTAGAAGAATGCCAAGCCCAAATAAGACTTTTTCACTGAATTAGATTTTAATGATAACTGAGCTACTTACATGTTAGGTCTCTGATACCTCACATGGGGAGGAGACTCCTAAAGAGGGTCGTTGATACTCCACGTGAGATGGACGGGTTGAACCGGTCCTCAGCTAACAGGAGTACAAGTGATCACCTGGAGGCATCTGCACCTGCTTACAATAAGCAGGATAATCTCTCGGCCTTCGGGGTGAGACACATTGGCTCGCTGTGGAGGGGCCCTAAGGGGCCCTGGAGAAAGGACTTAAATACAGGCTACTTGGAGGCAGGGGCAGTCCAGCCAGTGCAGTGGAGCCAGGCCAGTTGAGTCCAGCCAGGCCAGTCCAGCCACATTAAGATAGAGGATGAACTCTCAAATAAAAGCTAGAAGCAAGTCCTGTGTCCTGAGTTTCTCTGTGCAGCTGTTTCTCCCAGAGTGGACCAGGAGCCGGGGACGCCCGAGGCCTGTTGAGGTGGGTATAGGTAAGCCCTATACATCCTGACCCAAAAAGATAACCCTCACCTGAATAAAAAACCACTAACACTTACAGCTGTATATAGTTATCATATTCATCTAAATAAAATTAAAAAAAGGAAAATCATGAATCAATTACCAAGAAAAAGAATGTCTTCCAAAGTTAATTACATTATATTTCTCACCTAGG
>CM053601.1:117316529-117348555 GCA_028646575.1 Pseudocheirus occidentalis | reverse complement strand
AAACAGGAAAATGACAAGTGCTGGAGAGGATGTAGAAAAATTGGAACTCTAATGCATTGTTTGTGGAGCTGTAAACTGATATAACCATTCTGGAGGTCAATCTGGAACTATGCCCAAAGGGCTATGAATAATTGCATACCTTTTGACCCAGTAATACCACTTTGGGGATTGTATCCCAAAGAGATCATAGAAGTGGGAAAAGAACCCATATGTACAAAAATATTTATTGCATCCCTTTATGGTGGCAAAAAACTGGGGGATGCCCATTAATTGGGGAATGGCTGAACAAGTTATGGTATATGAATGTAATGGAATACTATTGTGTTATAAGAAATGGGAAGGAGATGGACTTACTAATTACCTGGAGAGGTGTATACAAATTGATGCTAAGTGAGAAAAGAAGAACCAGGAAAAATTTGTACACAGTCACAGATACATCATATATGTGATGACCAGCCTTGATAAACTGAACTCTTCTCAGCAACACACAGTTAAAAGACTACTCTACAAGTCTCAGAATGGAAGGAGATATCTATACTCAGAGAAAGATCTAGAAAGACGAGAGTTTAAAAGGAGACTGAAGCAATACATGCTATCTTTCTTTTCCATGTTTGGTTTTGTTTCTTTTTTTTCCCCATTGTTCACTCCATTGGTTGCAATGCTTCTATACAAATAGACTATTGTACAATGTGAAAGTGTTTGCAGATCCTATACATGATTGTATACCACCAGGAGGGGTGGGGAGGAAGGAAGGGGAGAAAAATCTGAAACTCAAGTGATTCTGGAACTGAATCTTGTAAACTAAAAATAAACAAGTCAATAAATAATAAAAAAAGAAATTATTTTTTAACCCATATGCTCTTTCATTTATCTCAATTCAATTTTGATCTCCACAAATTCCACTTCAGATACCTTACCATGGAATAGAAGTGACCCTGGATTCTTGAAATCTGTTACACTGGAACACAAACTCTGATAAGTTCTCCAATAATGCAAAAGCTTCAGGTACAAATAGTCTGTGTCTACTTTCTGAGGACCAGGTTAATTAAGTAGAGACTCATCCCAAAAGGTTTACAATGAAGAAAATCATGGAACAGGGAACAAGCAGGCCATTCAAGATTAAAGCTAATGTTGGTGGGTTTGTTTTTCGTTTTTTTCTTAACATGATCAAAGTGGAAATGTGTGTTACTTGATTATATATGCTTGTAATGGTTTTATTTTCCTTCCTTTTTTATTTAACAGTTTATTATTTTAGCGCTATATGTATGTATGTGTATATATATATTTATATGTAGAGAGATCTATATATAGATATATATCTATATCTATCTATCTATATATATATGTATGTATGTATGTATAATGTACTAATATTGATGGCATTGTATGATAGGAGTAGCAGAGGTTTTAAAATTCTTTCCTCTTCAGTTTGAAATGTGTTGTCTTGAATTTTAAAAATTTATTTAATTTTTTATATTTCCCCAGTTAAGATGTAAAAACAGTTTTCATCATTTGTTTTTAAACCTTTGAGCTCCAAATTTTCTCTTTCTCACCCCTATCTCTCTCATTGAGGAATCAAGCAATTTGATATATGTTATACATATGTGGTAACATAAAACATTTCCATATTAGTCATGCTGTGAAAGAAAAAATAGACAAAAACTCTCAAGAAAAATAGAGTTTAAAAGTATGCTTCAATCTACATTAAGACACCATCAGTTCTTTCTCTGGGGATGAATAGGATTTTTCATCATTATAAAACCAAGCACAAGCAGCTTTCCAGAGGACAGCTGCTGTGAACAGCTTTCGAGGTTCTGATTACATAGTATGGTGAATACTCTATTCAGTAACAAATCAAAACAAAACATTTACAGAAAATCAGCGTACAGCATTCATAATGTTACAACTTATCACAATAAAATCAAAATACAACATTCACCATGTCACAACTCAACAACTTATCACCAAAATGCCCACATAGTTTTCACCAAAGTGGTCACATTGTATTGAACAAAGTACAATCATTTAGTCAATAAATCACTTAGTAACTCAATCATTCAATCATAAAGTACAAAAGGTCAAAGTCCTCCATTCATGGGGCACACTAACTTACAAATCAGTCACTATTCAGTCATTAATCACTATTCAATCATAAGTCACCATTCATCAGTCACTACTCGGTGTCCTCTGAAGGGGTAATAGAAAATACACAGGCCATCCACCCCTCAGTCACAAGTAAATTACAATTTCATCACCCTATGGAGAGGTCTTTTCATCTTCACTTGGGCCTGGCTTTCAGCTTCCATGATTCCTCTTCTGTGGTCCCAGCTCCTGCCCAAATCTAACCAACTGCCCCCTAAGTTCAAAGGCAGACAGCTACCAGCTCCTTATTTAGCTCTCTGTCCAATTCCTGTTCCACATTGAAGCTCACAGTGTTCAATCCACCTCAAATTCTTCAGTCTCAGTTCCTGGGAAGACAAGGCTTAACAAGGCCATAATAACATTCGTACATATTAACAAAGCCACAACAACATTTGTACAAAATACTGGCACCACTGTCATGTTTCCTCAGTCTTTTGCAGCTCCAGCTGGCCCTTGGAAATCCTCAGAAGCCTCATCCTGTTTCTTGGAATTTCTCAGCAGAAATTCCCAGAAAAGAAGTATCACCAGAAAAAAGGCTCAGTAGAAGATTCAGCCTCCAGATGCTTACACCAGGAAATCTGGACTGTCCAACTTGCAATCTTCCTTAAATATGGTGTAGCTACACCCTGTTCAGCCCCTTCCTGTTACATCAACAACATGAACTCCCTGTTCAGCCCCTTCCTGTTATGTCAGTAACAGGCGTTCATATCTTCTGTTTCTTTAACAGAGGCTTAATTTGAAACTGGGTGCTAAGTACCTCTTAAATTAGCAATACAAAGGCCTCTTAAAATTTCATTACTATTACAATCATAAGGCCTTCAGAGTTGTCTTGGATCATTGTATTCCTGATAATAGCTAAGTCATTCACAGCAGATTGTTGTTAATTTATACATAATACATTTCACTCTGTATCAGGTAATATTTAAGTCTTTTCAGGTTTTTCTGAGATGATTCTGCTCATCATTTCTTATAGCATAATAGTATTCCATCAAAATAATATGCCACAATTTGTTCAGTCATTCTCCACCTGATGGGTATACCCCCAATTTCCAATGCTTTGCCACCAGAAAAACAATGCTATAGTTTTGTACATATAGGTCTGTTTGCTTTTTGTTGTTGCTTTTTTTTTTCTTTTGGGATACAGACCTAGTAGTGGTATTGTTAGGTCAAAGAATATGCGTTGTTTTATGGCCCTTTGGGCATAGATCCAAAGCGTTTTACAGAATGGTTAAATCAGTTCACAGGTCCACTAACAGTGAATTAATATCTCATTTTTCCCACATCTCCTTCAACATTGATCATTCTTATTTTCTGGCCTATTACCCAACGTAATGAGTATGAATTAGTACCTGGGAATTATTTTAATTTGCATTTCTCTAATCAATAGGGAGTGAGAGCATTTTTTTCATATGGCAATAGAGAGCTTTGATTACTTCATCTGAAAAATATTAATATCTTTTTTATCATTTATTAGTTCAAGAATGGCTCTCATTTTTATAAATTTAACTCACTTCTCTATATGCTTGAGAAAATAAGCCTTTATCAGAGAAACTTCTTTCAAAAAACTTTTTTTTCACAGTTACTATTGCCAACTGTATTTCCCCAATATGACCTTCTTTCTATCACCATCCCTTTCTCTTATCCCCTTCTCCTACTACTTTCCTGTAGGGTAAGATAAGTTTCTCTGTCCAATTGAGTGTGGATGTTATTCCCTCTTTGAACCAATTCTGATAAGTTCATTTACTGCTCCTCTCCTTCCCCCTCTTCCCCTCCACTGTAAAAGCTTTTTCTTGCCTCTTTTATGTGAGATAATTTACCCCACTTCCACCTCTCCCTTGTCCTTTGGACTACTGCATTCCTCTTTCTCATCCCTTAATTTTATTGCTTTAGATATCATCCCTTCACATTCAACTAAAACCTGTGCCCTTGTATTTATATATACTCTTACTAGCTGTCCTAATAATAAGAAAAGTCTTATGAGTTACCAGTGTCGTCTTTCCATGTAGGAATGCAAACAATTTAACCTTGTTAAGTCCTTTATGATTTTGCTTTCCTGTTTAATTTTTTATGCTTCTCTTGAATCTTGTATTTTAAAGTCAAATTTTCTATTCAGCTCTGGTCTTTTCATCTCTCTGGAAACAGAGCCCTACTTTAACAAGGTTTTAAAAGTCAAGTAATAGGCTGGGAAATGAGCAAACAACTGAAAAAAACCCTCTGACTGTAGAAAGTTACTATGGTGATAAGGAAGATCAAAAGACACACTCAGAAGAAGGTAACAAAGTTAAAGCTCCTACATCCAAAGCCTCCAAGAAAAATATGAATTGGGCTCAGGTCACAGAACTCAAAAAAGATTTTGAAAATCAAGGAAGAGAGGCAGAGGAAAAATTGGGAACACAAACAAAAGTGATACAAAAACATCATGAAAAATAAGTCAATAGCTTGGTAAAGGAGGCACAAAAATTACTGAAGAAAATAACACCTTAAAAAGAGACGAGGCCAAATGGTAAAAGAGATGCAAAAAGCCAATGAGGAGAATGCTTTAAAAAGCAGAGTTGGCCAGAGAAAGGTAAAGGTAGGAGAGATACAATTCAGACATAAAAATAAAATTGTTTTTTTAATGTGTCTAAAGGGCATGGCCCTGGAATCAGGAGGACTTAAGTTCACATCCAGTCTTAGACACTTGACACTTACTTGATGTGTGACTTCAGGCAAGTCACTTAACCTCAATTGCATTGTCTTTCCCCTTCCAAAAAAAAGTGTTGAAAGGACATGAGAGAGAATGAAAATTGAAATATAAAGTAAAATTTGGAAGGGATCCTTACAGACATGGTAGCTGAAACTACAGTAGTGGATGAATTCACTAACAGAAAAAATTTGAGAAAAAAAAGAAATGATGAAAAGGGAGATAGTAAAGCAAATTAGAGATGCAGTAAGAGAAATAGAAATGTGCAAGGCCTTGGAAGCCAATGGAAGATAGAGTTCCAAGAAATGCAAAGTTTCACCAAGGAGCATGAAGTCATCAGTGATGAATAATGTGCAGTTATCAAGAAAGATGAGGTCTGAGAAAAGAACATGAGATTTGACCATTGGATTGGGGACCTTCAGGAAAACCATTTCAAGATGATGGGCTGGAAGTCATATTTCTAGAAGTAATAGAAGTGATTGGGTGATGAAACAATGAGTATAGATTATTCTTTCTAGAAGTTTGAAAATATAAGGAAAGATGGAGACAGAGTAGTAGATTGAAAAAAAAAATCACACAATAATTTTTTTTTTAGTTCCAGTTCTTGTTTTGTTTTCTTTTCAGACTAGGAGATACCTGTGTTTGAATGTGGAGTGAAAGGAAAGAACAAGTTGTTACATTAAAGAATTAACCTAAAAAAAAAAAAAAGCAAAACCTAATGTGTGACCATTTTCCTCAGTCTAATCTCTAAGGAGGGGTGTGGAGGCATTGAAAAAAAGAGGATATAACTTATGCAATAAAGAATACTAAACTCAGTCTCAAAACACAATACAATAAGGAAGATACCAGACCTCCCAGAAAAGAAGGGAAGCAAATGGCAGACATTTTAGACAAGCCCCAAAATGTTCCCGCCTATGGTGGTGAGCAAAGGAATAAGAATTGGGGGTTGGGGGCAGGGCAGAAGGGAGAGTCTTAATTTAACCCAGAAAAGCAGTGTGGGAGTCATTTTCCATTTGTTTGTGAGAAAAAGTTCCTAGCAAAATACATTTTCCCTTTCAAAAAGGTGAATCAAAAAGGTACAAGTGCATGCATTTGGCTGCTCTGAAATTACCACCTTTCACCAGGTCCTGTAGTTAATTTGCTCATTCCTGGTATAATGCGCCTCATTTAGTCCCACAGCACATCATTATTCATATTACTTTACATTTATAAAATAACCCTTCTATCCTTTATTAGGGTGGTTGGGTCTTCAGTTCTTTTAAAAAAAAAAAAAAAGATAATCACATTTACTTAAGATGATGTTAGAGTCAGCCCTAACTTCTAAGCTTGAAAAAAATGTACAATTTTGTTTCTTAGTACCAATTAGAATTAAAATCAAATGTTAATATATATGTATATATGTATATGTATATGTATGTGTGTATATATATATATATTTTAAGAACAGTGATTTGTGCCACTTTGGAAATGTTAACATCAGCTATACTTTGGCTTAATTTGAGAGTTAGATTGAAAGATGTTATAGAAAATAAAATTCCATTTTAAGATAAGAAGCCCATTTTTGCCCATCAGACTACCATAAGCTGTTCCGCAGAGAATGAGTCATTTTTAAAGCACACAGCACTACTAAGTGCTGTGTGTATCTCTTGTATAGGGTAGAGAATTGCTTCCCCTCATTCCCCTCTCCACTGGAGCTCATAGATGTGGCTATATAAAGTCTACCTCAAAAAGTGCATCTAATAGTACTTAAATGTTGCATAGCCAGTGTGTCTCAGCAAGGAGCAAGGTCACTACCTTGGCAGTTTTCTTTTTAAAGTCTAGCTGCTCTAAGTGTAGACAGAGGTCCAGGGAGATGACGAGTCAGTTTAGCAAGATCTTTATCTTCTCTTTTGGAAAAAATCAGTAAACCAAGTCATCAATTCTAGTGCCCCTCTTAGCTGCACCCAAGTTTAGAGTACCATTTAGAAGTCACGCTCCTTGAGAAGGTCACTAAAAAATGAGATTGCTCAGGGAAAGAATGTGAAAAGAGAAGGGAAAGCTTGTCTCGAGCCCCTAACAATATTTCTCAATTCCACATCTTGTCAAATAGCTCACAAGTTAAAAATCAAAGAACAAATAATTGAAACAGAATAGCACATTGAACAAGGAACTGTATCAGGTAGTAAATTCTGTGGACTCATGCACATATGAATGCCATTTTCCTTGCTTCTCAACTCCAATTAACCTTTTTAATACCCCTTTCTTATTAATATAATGGAAGGACAATCAATTCAAACTAAAGGAACTGATAGGAAGTTTAAGTCAAGGTCCAAAGCTGTTCTAATCACTTCCCCTCTAATCTCAGTATGGCAGATTTGAAATCATATGACTGTTAAAGCCTCTTGATGCAGTTCTCATTATGGTTCACATAGGATGCCAGAGTTGGGAACACCATGGCCATGTACACGCCACTTTCTTTCTCTTCATACTTATGCCTTCCTTCTACTGCAGCCTCTCCCACCACCCATATCTGTACCACATAGATTCTCATAACCTCCTGCAAAATATTTATAATATTTTGACCTTTTAGCCCCAACTATATTCACACTTTGGGGATCAAAAATAAATAAATAGACAATGTGGTCTCCACCCTTTAAGAGATCACAGAATCTTTTTGAAGATAATAATACATACATGAAACAACTAAGGAAAAATTATGAGATTTTAAATAAGTATTATAACAGAAAGGATTAACTTTAATTTGTAAAGGACTTTAGATGAATGAATGAGTTTGAGTATTTAAGTGTTTACTATGTGCCAGGCAATGTACTAAGCACTAAAGATATAAATATAGAAAGATAATCCAAATATCAATAAGCTTACATTCTAATAGATGGAAACAATACATTTAGTGGTGAGTAGAGAAAGAATTTTTGGTCTGAGGCACTCACAGAAATGAGTTGTATGGGTAGTCAAAATGTATGCATTTTCTAAAAGTAACTAAGCAATTAATTTTGTTACTAGATAAAGGGAAAAAATGAATAGGATCTGAATAGTCATGAATGGTATCATAGAAAAGATGAGATTTTAGGTCAACCATGAAAGATGGGTAAGATTCAGATTTGTGGAGAGAATTAGTAAGTAATATGAGCAAAGGAGCCAGTAATAGTCTTGTTTGTATCAGAAGCAATCAGACTAGCTTGACTGTAAAAGGATCCTCGTGAACAACTTAGTCATCTTTCTGCCAAGGCCTTCCTTCTCCAGCCTCCACCCTTGATGGAGACATAAGCAGACCACTCCCTGGATCCGTGGTCATACTGTCTTCCCTATCATCACCGCAGGCACCATCTATATCCTCCCATGTTAACCATTTTGCCCCCAGATGAAATAATTTCTAGTTACAGCTCCATACAGAGTATCTGAGCCCTAAATGATTACATGAGAATTAAAAATGTGCTCAGGAAGTCACTTGGGGGCTGAGAACTTCAGAATACATAGAGCAGAATGAGGACATATCTGAGGATATCAGCAATAACTCACAAAGCAGGACCCTTCTAGTATTTCCTTTATATAATTCAGCTAAGATATAAGAAGCTAGAAAGAATGGGGAAGTGACTCCAGACTTTCATTTAGGAGCTTAGAAAGATATAGTGCTGGGGGGGGGTAGGTGGCACAGTGAATAGAGCATGGGCCCTTTAGTCAGGAGGACCTGAGTTCAAATCCGGCTTCAGACACTTAACACTTACTAGCTGCATGACCTTGGGCAAGTGACTTAACCCCAATTGCCCTGCTTTACCCCCTCCAAAAAAAAAAAAGAAAAAGAAAAAGAAAAAAGAAAGATATAGCACTTCCCTCTAGTACCAAACTTTGTTTCCCTACTGATCTCTGAGGGGCAGGGCTGAAAAGGTCCTTGTCAGGCTTTTGTGTCCGCACACTGATTTAGGATCAATAAGTGAGATTAGTCAGGAAAAAGAAAGCACCTATAGCCTGATAGTACTTGCAGAGTGAATTATGCAGATGTGGCTCATAAGAGAATGGAAAAATTTCTGGATTTTGAGTCAGATGACGGGTTTGAATCCTAGTCCTTCCACTGTGACCTTATGGAAGTCTAAACCTCCCTAAGATTACTCAATTATCAAAGTTAAGTTGGGCTAGATGACTTCTAATATCCTTTCCAAATCTAAATCTATTGTCTTCTGACCCAGGAAAGTAGACCATGGCCACAAAATGAATTTGTATGGCACGGACCAAATATAGGTTGGGGAATGAATATTGGAATTTTGTAGAATATCTGTGAACAGTGAGGTAGGGGAATAGATCAACTTTAGTCAGAGGGAAAAAGGGTAAAACCACAGAATCTGACTTGAGAGCTGATACAGATATTCTGTGGGAAAAGACAACTTCAGACCCTAAACAAAAAAGACTTTCTTACAGGAAAGGAGAATCTACCAGCAAGGCAGCTACCATTAGAAAACTGGGGAAAAAATACATTGAAAGAAGTAGGAGCCAAAGAGAGTTGTACAAGCAAGCATTTGATACAAGGGTTAAAGAAAAGAGACCCTTTTGAATATATTGAATGTATTGAATGTAGGGATGTATTCATTAAGAATGAGTTTCTAGCTCTCTTTCTGCCCTCTGAATTTCTTTCACTGTCTCACTTTTAATTAATTCTTTCTTCTTAAAATATTATTTCCCTTGGCAAACTCATTCACTACTATAGTTTCAAGTACCATCTCCATATGGATCATTTTCAAATCTTAATCTATAATTCAATTTTCATTCTCTTTCCTATGTTTTAAGCCATATTTCCTTTTAAAAATATCAAGATTCACAGTGAACATACAGAAGACAGAAGTGTGCACTTTTATGGGGCTACATTCCTCCTCTCCTTCTCCCATGGAAATCTGGGGAAACAAGAAAGAAAGAGTGGTCCTGTTAAAACTAGAATTGTTGAGGGGTCAAAAGAAAAGGGGTCCATGAAATATTCAAGTTAAAGAGAGTTGACCTTGGGGGCTAAGACAAAAAGAAAAAGCAGCAAGATACATTCTTGACCACTAGTTATCTCAGCAATGAAACAGGAATAACATGTCAGTCCCTGAGCGTTTGTGGGGGAGTTGTACAAAGAGAGAGAGATAGAGAAAAAAGTAAGAAATGCTTGTCCCAATGTTCATTTGCCCACCGAATAATTTAGCACGTGTAGGCTGTGAGGCTGAGCGGTTTCAGATGCTCACCATCTGAATGGCAAGGCATGTGAGACTCCAATAGCTCATCTGGAAATGTAGAGGTTATACAAGGAAACACCAAGGATCCCAGGGCAGCAGGAACACTTTGTAACTGAGTGCCTTAATCACCAACAATCTATAAGTCATTTATACTTCTCAGACGCTGACTGCCATTGTTTAACATATAAATGTTTTCTAGATGACAAGATTTTTTTGGACAGACGGCAAAGTTGTCATCTGTGTGTGTGTGTGTATTTCTTTTAGTATATCTCCATATAGTGTTCCTGTACAATGGCCTGTAGATAATAGAAACACAATATATAATATTAAAAAGTAATGCAGATAATGAAAATGAATAATGTAAACAAGAAAACAAATAAAAACTAAATTAAAGATAAAAAGAAGTAATGCAGAAAGAGAAAGCTTGCTATTCAGTTCCTCACCGAGAAATGATAGCATTAGGAAGCAGAATAAGCTGTACATTTTTGGACACCAACATGCAGGAATTAGTCTTGCTTAAAAATTCATTTTTTGTTTATTTGTTTTTTTTTAACAAGGATTTTTTCTTTCTTTTTTTTCCTAATGAAAAGTGATAGGAGGCTATAGAAAGAACATAAAATTTTGTTAAATAAAAATAAAATAAAATTTAAGGTAAAATAAAAATTAATAAAAGCAGCTAAGTAGAGGTACCTGCTTTGGTGTATTCAACGTGGGACTTGGTGCTCATTTCCCACTAGTTGCTCTGTTTGGTTTCAATTCCATAAATATCATGCTTCTACCAGTTCAAACTCATCTCTAAAAATCTCATGATAATGGAGATTCTTCAGCTTCAGGTCTCAACACCTCCTCAGGTCCCTCAGTTGCCTCTCTTCTCTAATTGGAGAACTAGAAAGTAGAGTGAAAAATACTTTCTAAAATCTTCCTTCAAAGAAGGCTCAGCATTTCCAGCCAACTTGTCATATCATACCAGCTGGTCTCTGCTTGGTTTCATCTCCACAAACATGATGTCCTACATCAGGTACCCTCTGGCATATCCTCCCCCCAACCCCTACTTTTTAAGCTGTTATTTATGTATTTTCTTTCCCCCATTAGATTGTAAGCTTCTTGAGGGTAGGAGCCGTCTTTATTTTTCATATTTCTATCCCTAGTATTTAGTACAGTGTTTGGTGCATATTACACTCTTAATAAATGTTTATTAACTAATTTATTTGGGGGAAAACCTAGATTCAAATATCTTTTCTAACATTTGCTGAATGACCATGGACAAATCATCTCACCTCTATATGCTTCATATAAATCCCTAAGATTAAATAAACCTGAGAAGATATAGTGTTTATCATAATTATATTAGTAGGTCACTACTCACATACAAGCAGCTAAAATCTGCTATGGTAAGAGGTTAAGACTTACTATGTCAGTTTGGGAATCTCCTACAAAGGTTCCTTATTCATTGTTCATAGACTTTATATTAAGTAGCATATTGGCCTTTGAAGTGTAGATGAACCACCCTCATGGAGCCAGGAAAAATGGATGCTAATAACTAACAAAGGAGTCATTTGATTTTCCTTACCTTAGAATTCCTCTCCAATACCACATTCAACTAAATTATTGATTAAATTCCTGCTATTAACAGAGTCCTGAGAGTTTATTATCCATGTGAATAACCATTTTGCCCAAAATTAACTCCTTTTCAAGAAAGAGTACCGTCCTCCAAAGGCCATGGTTCTTTTAAATGGAATAAAACATTTACCATTTTTCTTTTCAAGATAATTTCCTTGACATTTAGGCTTCTCTGTTCTTGTGGTTAGTGAATTAGCCATTTTTAAGACTGCTACTCCACACTTTCAAACATGTGAATAGTTTTAAGCATCTAGATTGAATTTTTCCCTTTTCACCCAAATGTTCAACACTGTGTCCTCAGTTCAAGGAGTAAATAGTGAAAAAGATACACAATTCACATTCCGTTTTATGCCCTGATGCCATGTTTTACTTTAGTTTCTACCTTTTATTGTAATTTTAATCCACTAAAGGCTGGGGGAAAGAAAATGGAATGAGATTTAGATGAGAAATATTGAAACTGATTTGCTGAGTCCCCAGGAAGTCCAGTCATCTTCTATTTGCTTCAAGAGATCTCACTCAACTGTTCTTTCTGCCTATAGTTCTTGAAACACCCTAATTGTGAGGACACTCTCCTACCCAAGGCCCATGAATTCACTTTGTGTTTATTTTACTTTAACTTAAATACTCATTTTATTTCTCCCCAATATCATATAAGTTCCTTGAGGAAAAAGAATATTTGATTTTTGTGTCTGTATATGCAAGATGTAACATATAGTATCTAGCATAGAGCTTGTTGAATCAACCAATGAAGAAGTGAATGAATACCATTTTTCCCTTTTAGAGCTCATTTTAGCAGCTAAGTACTAATGTAAAATAGTTTTTGTTTACCTTTTTGACATCTCTCTCCAACTAGATAGTGAGCCACAAAAGAGCAAGTTTTCCATCACTAGAAGCTGTCAATCCTAACAGTCACTTTTCAGCCATGTTCTAGAGGGAACATAGGAATCAAACAGATTGAATTAAATGACTTATGAGGATCCTCCCAATTCTGATATTTTAATTGTATTTAGCATTTATTTTGCATACCTCTCAGTGCCAAAGTGTTTTATACATAGTAAATAGTAAATGTTTATTGAACCACCACCATATACAAACCACCACCATAAGAGGTAGTCTGGGGGGTATTTTGCCCTCCCAGAAGTCACTTGGGTCAAACACCAAGACTGATGAACCATGTATTGTCCAGCATTGGAGGAAACGGAGAAGCTTTAAGATCCTTTCCCATCAGAAAGTGAACAATAGGAGAAAATAAGAAGGGGAAGAAAGGAAGGAAATTAGCAATAGAAAATATGTTAGTTACAGAAGGAAATATAGCTTCCAGATCAAGTAAAAAAAAAAGTTTGAACTTCTCTGAATAAGTATTATAGGACAAAGAAAAACAAACTTCTAATGAAGCAGAATGTCCTGTGAATTACACAGAGAGTATGGAACCACAGTAAAATGTTCCCAGATGGTATAAAATAGAAATTAGAATTGTGAAGGCAAGAATTATGGCCTGCATATCAGAAACAATTAGCGGAACAATAATAATAGCTAACATGTGTATAAAGATTTCTATGTGCCAGGCACTGTGCTAAGCAATTTGCAATGATGATCTCATTTAATTGTTACAACAACCCTTGGAAATAGGTGCTATTATCTTCATTTTGCAGTTAAAGAAACTGAGGCAGAAATTAAGTGGCTTGCTCAGGGTAATGCAAATAGTAATTGTCTGAGATCAGATTTGAATTTGAGTCTTCCTGATTCTAGGCTCTGCCCTATATCCATTATGAACAAAGAAACAAAAAAGAGAATAATTGGGAATTATCTTCTTAGAATTAGAAATTGGAAATGATAATTTATGGAAGTGAAGGGCAATCTGAAAGAGAAGCAAAAGGCAATTAAAAGAAAGAATGATCTCTGTACAAGAAAAATATACTGATCTCAAAGATAAGAAGCATAGAAACAATTTAAAAATTATATGGCTCCCAAAAGAATATGACAAATCAAAAAGAAAAAATGCAGATATTATGGTATATAAAATAAAAAAGGAAAACTGCCCAGAACTTCTGAATATAGAAAACAAAGTACCAAGAGAAAGAATTCATAGACCACCTCCTGAAATGAATATATGATCATATCTACAAACAGAGAAGTCAGGAGGTATGAAGTAGGTTGAGTGATTTTTTTTTCCCTACAGGAATTGGGACCCAGAGGTTTGTTTGGTTTTTTTGTTTGTTTGTTTGTTTTGTTTTTTATCTGTGGTGATTTCCTCTCTGAAACATGCCTAGTTTTACTAATTACTGTAGCCTAGAAAAGCCTTTGAATTCCTTTATAAGGAGGAGGGTGGGGGAGAGGGTTCCCTGGATGTGCCCAGACAGGCTTGTCCTTCCTCCCACTTCATGGTCTCTTCTTTCTAACCAGTACCTTTTTTGTATATACACAATCTTGCATGGCTGGAAATGTCTATACTAGAAACTTCTATTTTTCAGCTTTCTCCTTGGTTCCTATGTCTCCACCTATGACCTCAGATATGAGAATAGCTAAACAAGAGTCTTCCCTCCTCTACTACAAAGTACCCAGCACTTTTCATGTTTCCTGAATATCTTGATGCATGGAATGGTGATGGGCTGAGGAGTCCCACCCATCAAGTGAAGTCTTTGTACAATAACATGCAAGGAATAATAAATTTCTAGAACAATTTCTCACGAGACCACAGTGAGCTTTTTCCTTCCTCTGTGGCCTAGAGACTACCCTGCCACAGACTTTCTGGAAAAATCTCTGTTTACAGCCCTTCCATATACATATCTGTTCCCTGAAGTGGCCCAAGAGAGCCAATTGTTACATTTTCAATATGAGTATTTATTGCTCTGAAATCAGGGAACACTACAAATCAGGACCTAATTTATTATTTTGATGACTGGATTTTTTAAAATGATGAAGAAAATTATAATAATGTGGATTAAACTTAAAAGTGTACCATGAATATATTCACACACATACACACACACACACACACACACACACACAGCCCCACCCTCACCCACCCACCCTGAGAGTGGGTTGTTAACATTTACCAGCACTCCCTTGCCTGTTTTCCTTATTTTCTCTTCCTCCTCCTCTGAGGTATTTTGAGCATTTCCCACAAAGCTAAATGGCCTTCCCTGAAAGGCACCAAATAAGTGCCTGTAAGACCCCAGAAAGTCCCAGCAATACACCACAAGAGTAACTGGCAAGGGAATTCCTTTCATTTCACTCCATCATATAACAAGAATGGTGCCCTTCCCAACATGACTTGTATACAATGAAAGATGTCCATGGCCTTAACAAGGAACTAACAGGGATATCACACCTTCACTCAAGGCTGATTACAAGAAAACTGAACTTCTCCATACTACTCTAATTATCTGTAATCATTTAACATTTCATTTGATTAATTTTTCTGCTCCCCTACATTCAAATACATAATGATGTGGGTCTTCCTCACAAGGCACGTTGTTCTAATTATTGTTTCATTTTATTTAGTAACATAATGAAACCGGAGCATTCAATCAGTAGATTATCACCCATACTTTGAAGAAAGCATCATTAATTATGTAGTATAAGGACTACAGCTCTAGGCTTAGGCAGAAGACTGTCTAATTAACCAGTAATTTCAAGGCAATTTATACAGTCATTTGGAATAAAGGACTAATGCCAGGCCTGAACCCCTCCCCCTATATGTGACTCTGGATTGGCTGGTTAAACTGTTCTGAATTCCCTTGGCAAGTCTATATCACTTTGATATCATAAACCTGCCTTTTCTCTCTCTTCCCCTAATTGCTTTTCTCCCCTAAGCAGCACCCATACTTTCCAATATCTTTCCTAAAATGTCTAGGTTGAAAAAGTATGCAATTACTATAGTAGAAATTTCTAACCTCACCAATATACTAACCTCACCTTTAAGAAGTCAGCTTTATTGCTAAAGCTCATAGACAGCAGCCCCTTCTGCTATCTATGAGCTTTATAAGAAATATTGGGAAAAGCCATAAATTAAACCTGATTTTTTAAAAATAGGATGAGCTCCTTTCCTCAGAATTCCTAAAAAAAAATTTTCTGGGTATTTATAGTCTACAGAGACTTAGAATTGATCTTCTCTGAGGGATTAGCACTATCTTTCTTGTTGGAATTCCTTCAAGGGACCTCCAAGACTGTAGCTGTCCCCTGCCTACTCCTGAAAGAACTGAAATTTCTGAAAGTTTGTAGAAGTGTTAATCTCTTAAGATACACAATAGATTTATGACTCAGTTATTTCAGTATTTGAGAGAATTCTTGATACAGTTGGCTTAGGTATCTCATCTACCAATGGAAGTTATAACCTATTTGTCACCACAAAGCTTCTTAACTTTGGATCCATGAATTTATTTCATTGTTGTTGCTGTTTAAAAATTTTAGTAACTGCATTTCAAAATAATTTCCTTTGAAATCATGTGTCTTATTTTATGTATTTAAAACATTATTCTGAGAATAGGCTCATAAACTTCACTAGACTGGCATAGGTGTCCATGCGAAAAAGAAGGTTAAGAACTTCTGCCTTGGTAGATGTTTTGTTAATTAATCTGACCAAGAAAATTCATCATTCAGAGTGCAAGCTTCAGTGAAAAGAGTACTGGCTATGAAGGCCAAGGATCTGGGTTTGAATCTTGGTTTTTCCACTTAATACAAAGGAAATTAATTTATTTAAATTTACTTAAATAAAAGTATTTTAAAAAATCCAAGATAAAAAACTCCAGGGTTAAAGCCCTTGTTCTTGAATGGCAGTTTAGTGAATGGAGATGTTATGGGAGACAGGAAGATCTGAGTTTGTCTTGCCTCTGAAACATACATCCTATGTGACTCCAGCAACTTACTCCCTTTTAATGCTCTAGGCCACTCTCCAAGACTCTAAGTTGCAGAACCATTACCAATTGAAATTAGCGGAAGGAGTTTCCTCACAAAAGACTCTGCACTGAAGACTTAAGCAAACTTTTCGTAATGAGGGCAGCACCTGAAATTTAAGTAAAAACATCTTAAGATGGCTTGACACATAAATACTCTTTTCAATCCTTTTTGATGTTTTTAATCAGGCAGGTTGGGGGGGGGTGGAAGGTGACTTGTTCTAGTTTCAAAAGACAGTCTAATAAGAGGAAAAGGAAATGAAGGAGAGAGAGAGGAGTGATGAAGCAGAAAGCTGTTGGCTGTTTCATTTTTTTCACAGTTCTAAAAATATTTCATTAAGATGGTCTTTCATAATATCTTAATTGATTCTCATACTTTTGCTACCTGAAATCAGTATCCTTTCTGTGATATCATAATCATATCAGTGACATTATGAAACTAATTACTAGGAAAGAACACTATGATTATCTTTTCATTAAAATCAGCTTCCTACATAGATGAAGAATATTTAACCTTCGTAGGAAAGAGTGAGTTACACTATTATTGTCTTTGCATGTAAATCTATATTTGTAACATCCTGATAAGAGTTCGTATTACTCTCACTCAATTTTAACATTTGAGGGAAATTAGGTGGAAATTTTAACATTTATCAACCAGTATTTATTAAGCATAAATATGGGAATATTTCTTGCTGCTAGAGGAATTTACAAAGTTTGGACTTAAAGGTATGAAATAAGAAGGGAAAAAATATATATCCAGTGAGAGTTATACATGAAATATATACATACTCAAAATATATGTATATAACCAAATGTAAGAGAAAATATATAGGACATAGGTCAATCTAAGCTTTTGTGTTAATCCAGGAAATACTCATAATAGATATCAGATGTAAATTGAGTTCTACCGGATGGGAAGAATGTACGCAAGACAAGATCTGAGGTATGGAATAAGTAAGCAAAAGGTTAACATGGCCTAAAACTGCCATGGAAACCACAAAGCAGGAGGCAGTCAAGTTCTGTTAGTTGAAAGTGATGCAGGGAGCTGGGATAATACCAAACTCACAGCAGAGCCAAGTTTGCCAGTGGAAGTCATTAATGGGAATGGGGAGGAAAATCTGGCCCCAAACCAGGAAGTCAGATTAAACTGGGGAAAGAAAATGAATACAGTCCAATGCCAGAGTCCAAGTTCATTCATCCTGCAGCAAGGTAGTAAGAAAAGATGACTAAGTCAAGTACCATAGTTAAAAGAGAAAATCAGAGACTGATGGTAAAATCATAGAGAAACTAGACTAGAACTCTGAAGATGGATCACTGCCATGATGAATTGTCCAGTGAGAGGGCCACAAGTTTTTTAGGTTCTCTTGGATGGAACATACCCAGACCAATATTTAAAATCATCCATGGCCCTACATGCCTGACCCCTGATAAGAGAGAACATGAAAAACAACACTGAACAGAAGTTATAAACTAAGAGATCTAAGACAGGGCACTTATGCAGGGTGGATGTAAAAGATGTTTAGCTTTTTGGTATGACTGGTGAAGGCAAAAGCAGAGTTAGAGATGTTATTGTAAAATAAGAGTACAGGAGCTCAAACAATCCAGAGAGGGACAAGAATCAAAGAGAATCTTATAGGGAGACGGTGGTCACTGGAAGATAATGACCACCAGTGACCATCCTGGTGTTTCCCTGTAAGATAATGACAGGTTATTTTGACATGGAAAGCAAGTTGGAAAGAGGGACCATCAGTAGAGATTGGGCAACATAACCCCTATGTTCCTATGTACAATACTGTATTTGATTCTCAATGTTCAAATTCTCATAGAGGTTATAAATCAAGTTGAAAAGGTACACTATGATGATTCTGTCCTTTATCAATTGTCCTCTTCCAAACTTCCTTATTTCTATCAAAGATACAACCATCCTTCTAGTCGTTCAGTTTCAGCGGCTCATGATTCTTCCTCATCCACATATCCAATTAGTTACCAGTTTGTTTGTTTTTTTTCTATTGCCACAGTATCTCTTATACACATCTTCTTTTCTCCACTCATATAGTCACCACCCTATTTGAGGCCATCACCAGCTCTCATTTAGACCACAAGTATCCAAGACATATCTTATAGTCCACATGCAACCCATAACAATCCAAGTGTGGTATATCCCAGTTTAAAATGTAATTAGGAAATCTTTAACAAAATGAAAACAAAACTTATATGATGTTAATATGTGGTTTTCTACATCAATATGCAGCCCATAGTGACACTTATGTAAAATTTAGTGGCCTCCATTTCTATCTGAGTTTCACACCACTGATGTGGACAATCACAATAATTTTATCTGTCAGGCTCCCTCACTCAAGTCTTTCCAATCCATTTCCCACTCATTTGTCAAATTAATTTTCCTCAAGTGTTCTTCCGACCAAAACATTTTTCCTCCCCACAATTACCCTACATACACACCAAATTCTTATTATCTTTATGATCAAAGTTGGATATTTAAAGTTATTAACAACCTGTACTCCTGTATTTCCAGTCTTCTTATACACCCTTACCCTCCTTACACGTTTCAGGCCAGTTGTATTGGCCTCCTGGGAGTTCTTCACTCAGTGCTACATCTCCTTTCTCTGGTACTGGCTGTATCTCCTGCCTAAACTCCACTATTTCCTCCACCTCTGCCTCTTAAAATTCTGCAGACATTCCTGACTCATATCAAGTGCTACCTTGTGCAGGAAGTCTTTTCCAAATCCTGCAGCTGGCTACTAGAGACTTCCCCTCTAAGGTTATGTGTATCTATTTCACATGTAGCTTGTATATAACATGGTTGTTTTGGTTGTTTGTTTTTATTCTCAGTGCTTAGCATACTTCTAGGTACATAGTAATTACTCAAAAAATATTGATTGATTGATTGATTGTGAAAGATTGATATTATCAGGAGAAAAGTTTATCTAAATATATTATCACTGCTGTATTATATTTTTTCAAACCTTTTAAGATTACATATGAATACGCATGAATGATTTTTGTTTGTATATTTTACATAACTAGTAAGGCCACAAATCTGACCCAACTTTGTCATATTTTAATTTGAAGAACTTTTAAAATGACTCAGTTTTATAGAGAAGATGGAATTTAGCTAAGCTCGTATCACTGAACAGCATAGATTTACTCATTAAAGCATATGAATTTTACTCTTCACATCTCACACTCTATTGCATCTGAATCACTCATTACTCATGAGACCCAGTCCTCCCCTTTTTGTGAGAGTGTAAGCAATGCCTTTTGGGATATGGAAAATGCACCATTGGCAAAGGCGAAATCCTTGTTCATGATTTTCCCTGGATTTCAAAAAAAGGATACCTGTTAGGGCAAAAGATGTCATATTCAACAGCATTTTGTCAAAGGGTATTTCATTTGTATCTAAGAATATATAACATGTGCCTATTTTGAGATAATAAATCTGTAAAAATATTTCTTTCCAAAATTCCATATCAAGCCTCTTGTTGTATACTGCAGTCAAAAGTGGAGGATTGTTTTGATTACTAACTAGCCGTTTTTCTGTGAATTAGCAAGAGGTCTGAATACTAATTTATATCCCTCAGTTTGGGGACTGTTTTCCATGCTATTGACCTAGCACTTCTAATGGCCCTTAAAATATCTTGAATTATATATTTGAAGGTAATAAAACTAAATTTCTTTATAATTGCATTTTAATTCAAATTTTCTTTATTTGGTTTGGTCTTCCACCTAATGAATACAAAAGTTATTATGAAGTTTCCCCAATTACTCCCAAACTTTTAAAGACTAAAGATTGAGGTTTAGCATACTCAATTAGTTCATAAGTTCTTAGACCCTCTAAATTTCTAGCTTGCTTACAATATACATAAAGAAAAATAACAAGGAATAAAACTCAGGCCACACATCATCTTTCCACTCTTTTGCCAAAGTATGACTGCCCTACGGTATGATTCTCAGGTGGAGAGGTAAGTAAGATATTTAGAGTCCACATTTCCTTTATTCCTGGAACTTCTCAATGAATACTGAAATTAAGGGAAAGGACGAGGGTCTAAGAATTTGCTCAGTAGATGAATGCCATTAAAGTCAGAGGTGATTTGCACTATGTTTTTTTTTTATTACAAATAGAGGCCATGATATACAGTGGAAAAAGTGTTTGACTTGATGTCAGAGAACCTGCCAACTTTGCCTGTATAGGGCCTGCGTTGCCTTGGCAAGTCACTTAACCTTTTTGGATGTCTGTTTTCTTATCTGTAAAATTAGGGGTTGAACTAGCTGACCTCTACGGTGGTCTCTGGCTCTAAATTCATGATCTGAGCATCCTACAATCTCTGTGGACAACCTCCATATGCTATTTGGTTGTGCCTGTGTTCTTAAAGAAGCGTTTGGAAAGATTCATCTGTTACCATGTTTAATATAATACATTGAATCATGTATTTTGAGATTAAAGGCACCTTAGAAACAATCTAGTTTATCTTATTATTGCAATTGGCAAAACTGAGGCACAGAGAGGTTAAATGGACACTAACAGAGTGAGAATTTTATTTTTTTTAAATTCTCTGGCAGCAATTCAAATAATCCCCCTGCTCTTTCACAGCACCCCCATTCTTAAAATCCAAGGCCCTTCTACCTACTGTATAGTTGGTAGAGAAATGCAGGAACCATTTATCTTAATAAATGTTTGTTGAATTGAGTTGCATGTTACACCCAGTGGACAGGTTTAACTGGAGAAATGATAACTAACAGGTAAAAAGTCATTATATAAGCACTACATGAGTGCTTTCTGGTTTTTAGAGTGTTTACTTTACAAAAACTGTAAGATGAATAAACTGTAATCTCTGTAGAGGTGACAGAGTGGACAGAGTGCTGGGCCTGGAGGCAGGAAGATTCATTTTCCTGAGTTCGAATCTCACTTCAGATATTTACTAGCTGTGTAATCCTGAGCAAGTCACAACCCTATTTACTTCAGTTTCCTCATCTGTAAAATGAGCTAGAGAATTAAATGGCAAATCATTCCAGTACCTTTGCCAAGAAAACTCCATATGGAGTTTTGTGACCACAAAGAGTTAGGCATGACTGAAATGACAGAACAGCAATAGCCAAATGATAAAAAGGATTTCAACTGTTATTTTCTAGCTCTCAGGGCAATTAGATTGCTCAGTGAATAAAGTGCTGGGCCTGGAGTCAGAAAGACCTAAGTTCAAATCTAGCCTGAGATACTTAATAGCTCTGTGACTTTGGGAAAGTCACCTAACCTCTGTGTGCCTAGTAGTCAGCTAAGTAGTTCAGTGAATAGAGCTCTATGCCTAGAGTCAAGAAGACCTGAGTTTAAATCCAGTTTCAGATACTTACTAGCTATGTGAGCGTGGGCAAGTCACTTAAAAACCCTGTGGACAGTATGATCCACAGGTCATAAAGAGTCAGACACAATTAATGACTGAACAATAACAAACCATAGCAGTCATTCTACCATGCCATTTTGCTTGTTTTTTGTATTAAAAAAAAAAACCTAAGGTCTTTTATCTAAATTTATTTGAAGTAAGTCAATAAATGACATTTCTGAAAGTTACAGTTACTGTAATGAGGCAGTGATCACTCTATTAAAGGACCTAGAGTTTTGAACTGTGTGGTAAATGATATGGAATGGAGAATAAGTAATTTATAATAATGTAACTATAATAAATATCTTATTCAAGCATGTTTTACCAGTTTAAAATAATTATCTAATTAGCAGTGTGCAACTACAGGATGAATAGGTCTTGGGCACACTAATACACAGTTGGTAGAGCTGTTACTTAGTCAGCTGTTCTAGATAACAACTTAGCATTTTGTAAAAAGTTACTAGACCATTCAAATCTTTTTGCTCAGCAATCTTACCACTGCACAAAGACCCCAGGGAGGTGAAAGACAGGAAAAAAAGTGCAACAAACCCCAAAATATTTAAAGCAGAGAGAGAACAAGAGAGAGACAGAGAAACAAAGACAGAAACAGAGAGGCAGAGAAAGAAAAAAATGGTTTCCTTTTCTACTAGGAAATAGCTGAACAATCTGTAGTTTACAGAAATAATGGAGTGCCATACAACAAGAAATGACAAATGTGAAAAATTCAGAGAAATGTGGGAAGCTTTGCATAAACTTATGTAAAGTAAAGCAATAAGAATAAAAAGAGTAATAGATACAAATGACTACAAAAATGTAAAGGAAGAGATTACTTAAAGAAGCTAAACTTTGAGTAATAAAAAACTTGTGGAAACAATAGTGAATACCTCTTTCCTTGCAAGAAAATGTGATGTTATAGGCTCCATTAGATGTAAACATTATTGCTGTGACATAATTGTTTTTCTTTGTCACAAAGGAGGATTTAATCTGGACAGTTTTCCTCTAGAAATTACTATGATATAAAGATTAAAGGCATCAATGTGACATCATTCTAAAAGGGGAAAGAGATACAAAAAGGGGAAATCTATAGTTAAATATGGAAATACAATCATTTCTGATAATCCATTTTCAACTGCAAGAAAGCATTAATTCTCTATGGATTGTGCTACCTTAATGAATCCAATTAACATTACATATTGTGCATATGACTATGTAACCAACTATCAGTAGGAGAACAAGAATAAATCAATCAAGAAACACTTAGTAAGCTCATACTGTGTGTAAGGCACTAATGATAAATCCTGGCACTGCAAAGACAAAAGTGAAACAGTCCCTGTCCTCCAAAGACTACAGGCTAATGGGGAAAATAAAATGTATATGGGTGGTATGTACATGCAAAGTACTTTGTGCAAGGAATGTCCTAGAGTGGGTGGAGTGAGAGGAACCAGGAAAGACTTTGTAGAAGAAAATGGCTTGAAGGACTCAGTCTTGAAGGAACCAAGGATTCCAAAAAGAGAACATGAGGAGGAAGAACATGCAAGTTATGGGAGAACAACCAGTTCATAGGCCCAGAGATGAGAGATGGTGCATGTGTGCAAAAACATAAATAGGTCTATGTGAATTTAATACAGAGTGAGAGGAGAGCAGAATGTAAGAAGATGGAAAAGGTAGAAATGGGGTTGGTTGTCAATTTGAAATACCAAATAGGAAATCACCAGAGCTCACTGAATGGGGTGGGAGGAGGTAGACAGGGAGCAGGGATGGGAGGAATATGAACAATGCTATAGTGGCTAATTTTTGGTTCTCCAAGATATCTTCAGTTATTTTGGTGAGGAGCTGTGATGTTCTCAACAAATGATTTTTTAAAAACATGTAATTTGGTGGGGGATTTTTTTTCCCTTCAAAATACTACATATTGCAAAACATTTGAACTTTAGGAAATAGGAAGATGTAACATAGCTTTTAAAATAAGAAGGATGCAAGATATTTGAAAAGTTTAAGTTTCACAGTTGTAGGCCCACAGCTAATTTCATGTCTAGAGACAGTTTGTGAAGAATTCAAGTAATTATCTGGATAAGTCAGACCCAATAATTTAGCCTCATCCAGGAAATTCAAGTCAAACATATTTTTTTCTCTGAGTAGTCCAGAAAATTGCTTTGGTTTTCCTCTATATTTTGCATGTGGAGACTCATTCTTAAATTACTCTATGATGTTGAGTTCTAAAGGTGTGGGACTGAGGAATTCCAACTCCATGTCATTTGTAAAAGAAAAGTTACCTAACAGTGTTTTTGAGCAAAGTAATTATAATGGTTCATTAAGCCCAATTTGGGGGAAATGAGGAACTTAGAGTTCACTTGTCTCTGCTGTTATTTTCTCTGTAAGATGGTTAGTGGCAGAATTAGTTGAAAAATCTTTATTCCCAATGAATCTACATAAGGGAAAACTCAACTATTATAGCTTGGTGATTTTTTGTAAGGTCTCTGGTGAGAAGGAACTTTTTACTTTGGGTACACAAAGGTTTTGCTTTAACTGTGACTCCTCATATTAATGGTGTGTCCTGTGCTTCCTCAGGAACTACTTCCTCTCTCTGGATTGAATATAAGTAGCCTGATCAATTTAGGTTTAAATTGAAGTCATCCCCTTGTTCTCTCTCTCCACTTGGCTATTTTCTGTCTTCCCAAACATATCTAAGTATCCCTTCCATTGATGATAGGACTTAACTTAAAAAAAAAGTTTCACTGAGCCAGATTTCTCAAGAGACATTAAGTATGTAAGAAGTAAGAAGCCAAGTTGGTTATTGGATTCTAATGAGGGTAACACCAAATATTAATTTATCTATTACTTTATACATACATATCATTTACCACCACAACCCCAAGCTTGAACAGTGCAATGAGTTCCACTGAACTGTGTCTTTCTTACAAAGATACCATGACAAGTTGTATACCTGTTTTTTTTACAAGTGGTGCAGTAGCAAAAGCTGATTCAATAATTATATACATATATATGTGTGTGTGTGTATACATATATGTATATGTATATATGTATGTGTATATATGTGTGTATGTATTTGTGTGTGTGTATATATGTACATTAGAGTTACGAGCGGCTAGAGTGACATTGTTAACTTTATGACATTATACTGCAGAATGCATTCATCTGGAAAGGTAGGGTTTAATTTTTGTCATTGTAGATGGATCTTAGATATATAATCCAGACTGAATTTCATCTGCTGTATTCTATTCCCCTATTACCAACTGCCTCTTGGATATTTCCCATTGTATGACTCATAGGCACCTTAAACTAAAGATGTCCAAAATGGAGTTCTTTCTTTTTCTCCAAAAAAAAAAGCAGTCCTGTTCCCAAACTTTCTTTTATTTTTTAAGACATCTATCCTGCCTCTAACCACTCATATTCATAGTCTTGGAATCATTCTGAACTTCTCACTCTCCTAGCATTCTCACTCTTTATTTCACCCTGCATATCTAGTCATTTGCCAACTCTTGTATTTTCCCTCTTTGGTCCTTCTGCATTATTGTTGGATTGTTTTTCATGGTTTTCTTGAACTTTGTTTGGATTTTTAAATTTTTAACATTTTTTTAAGTTCTAAATTCTCCCCCTTCCTCTAACCCTTCCCTCACTTATTAAAAAGGCAAGCCATATGATATCTGTTATTTATGTGAAGTTATGCAAAACTATTTCCATGTTAGGCATATTGCAAAAAAAAAGCAAAAAAAATAAAGTAGAAAAAAACATGCTTCAATTCCCATTCAGAGTTCATCAGTTTTCTCTCTGAATGTGGATAGCATTTTTCATCATGTGTCATTTGTGACTGTTATGGATCATGGCATTTATCAAAGTAGCTTAGTCTCTTATAGCTGATTATCATTACCATATTACTGGGTACAATGGTGTCCTGGTTCTGATCACTTCAATTTGCATCAGTTTCTATAAGTCTTCCTAGGTTATTTTGAAAGCATCCTCTTCATTGGGTGTTTTGTTTTTGTTTGCATGTTTGTTTTTTGTTTTTGTTTTTGTTTTTGCAACTCAATAGTATTCTGTCATAGTGTAAAGCTACACACAAGCAGCTTTCCAGAAGAATGCTGCTTCAAACAGCTTGCAAGGTCCTGATTACATAATATAGTGAATACTATATTTATTCAATAACAAATCAGTGCAAAACATTCACAGGAACTCAAGGTACAGTATTGACAATGTTACAGCTTATCACAGAAAATCAAAATACAGCATTCACCATGTCACAACTCAACAGCTTATCACTAAAATGGCCACATAGTTTTCAACAAAGTACAATCATTTAGTAACTCAATCATTTAGTAACTCAATCATTTAATCGTCCTTAAGGAGGCTTGCTTCCTTAAGGGACACAAAATACAAAAGTCAAAGTATTCCACCTCTGGGGTAGTCTCAATTGGAGATTAGTTTCCAATCATAAACAAAGTACATTCATTTAGTCAATCACAAAATCCTTAATTCAATCAGTCTAAAGGAGGAGAGTCTCCTTAATCCTTAACTCAGTCATCCTTAAGGAGGCAAGGCCTCCTTAAGATACACAAAGTACAATATTCAAAACTCTCCACCCATGGGGTGTAATTAAGTTACAATATCAGTCACTACTCAGTACTCTCTTAAGGGGTAGTGGGAAATACAAGGCTATTCACCCCTCAGTCACAAGTAAATTACAATTTTATCAGTCACTACCATGTCAGTATCCATGGAGAGGTTCTTTCAGCTTGACTCAAGGCTGGCTCTCAGCTTCCATGGTGCCCCTTCCTTTGTCCCAGATCTTACCTGAATTCATCTAACTATCACCTGGGTTCAAAGGCAGACAGCTCCCAGCTCCTTGTCCAGCTCTCCATGCAGTTTCTGTTCCACACTGAAACTCACAGTGTCCAGTTCACCTTAACTCCTCCACAGTCTCTATTCCTGGGAAGTCAAGGCTTAACAAAGCCACAAACAGACGAAGTACCCACACCACAGTTATGCCTCCTCTGGCAGCTCCAGCTGGTCCTCAGAGGTCTTCAGCAGCTTGACTGGCCCTTGGAAGTCCTCAGCAGCCTCAGCAGCTCCAGCTGGCTTTCAGAAGTCCTCAGCAGCTTGGCTGACCCTCAGAAGAAGCTCTGCCACCACAAGTTTCCAGGAAGTTCTGACTTTCCCAGCTGGGGTTTTCCTTATATACAGTATTCCTACTCCCTGTTCAGCCCCTTCCTGTTATGTCAGCAACAGGGGTTCATATCTTCTGTTTCTTTAATAGAGGCTTAATTTGAAATTAGGTGCTAAGTACCTGTCAACTTTCCAATACAAAGGGATCTTCAAATTTCATTACCATTACACATAGTCATATAACACAACTTGTTCATCCATTTTCCAATTGATGGTCATTCCTTCAATGTCCAGTTCTTTACCACCACAAAAAGACCTGCTATAAATCATATTGTAGATACAGATTCTTTTCCTTTTTCTTTGATCTCTTTGGAATATAGGCCTAGTAGTGGTATTACTGGGTCAAATGGTATGCATGGTTTTTATTTTTATTTTTGGTTCTTTGGACATAGTTCCAAATTATTCTCCAAAATTGTTGCATCATTTACAATTCTACCAATAGTGCATTAGTGTCTCAATTTTTCCATATCTCTTTCAATATTTGTAATTATTTTTTTCTTTTCTGTCATGTTAACCAGTCTGATAAGTGTGAAGTGGTAGCTCAGAGTTGTACTAATGTTCATTTCTCTAAGCAATAATGATCTACAGAATTTTTTCATATAACGATTGATGGCTTTCATTTCTTCTTCTGAAAACTCCCTGTTCTTTTCCTTTGATCCTTTATCATTTGGGAAGCAGCTCTTATTATATATATTTGGCTCAGTTGCCTATATATTTGAGAAATGAGGCTGTTATTAGAGAAATTTGCTGTAAAATTTCTTTCCCAGTTTCCTATTTTCTAATTTTGATTATTTTAATTTCATATAATCAAAATTATCTATTTACCTCCAACGATATTCTCTTTTATTTAATCATACATTCTTCCCTTATCCATATATCTGATATACTCAATTTTTCTCATGCTTCTATAATTTGCTTGTGATGTCACCTTTTATGTCTATGACATGTAACTATTTACCTTATTTTCATATTTGATGTGAAACTAATGTCTATGCCTAGTTTATGCCAAAGTGATTTACAGTTTTCCCAGCAAGTTTTATTGAATAGTGAGTTCTTGCCCCAACTATCCATGAAGACTGAGGTTAAGTTACTTGCTCAAGGTCACAAAACTAATAATTAGTTGAGGCCAGATTTGAATTCAGATCTTCCTGATTTCGGGCTTAGTATTCTATCACTATAATACCTACCTGCCCCTATAGTGTAATCAATAAATATTTAAAAAGAGATATTTGTACCTTGTATTTGTATATCACCTTTAAAATTTTTCAAAGAATTGTCACACCGATTGCAGCATTTTATTTTCACAATAATGCTATATGGCTGATATTATCTATACAGAGGAAAAGATAGAAACACTGTGAGACTGAATGATACATATAGCTTTACTGATGGAATTGGACCAAAGGATACAAGTCCCTTCATTTCCAGTCTATCTTTCCATTAGAGAGTGGTTAGTTCTAGCACCAACTGTTGGATTCTTCTGATTCAGGCTACTCTAGTGCATAAATTTCTTCTAAGGATTAAATTAGGTATCTTGGGAGGGGAAATGATTCATTTAGGCTGATAATATTCTGTTGCTGACATATTTACTGGTGATATTTTTGTGTCAAGAAAGAGTTAATCCCCCTTTCCAAATGACCAATTTACAGCAGACCTACGGGCACAATTGGACATGCAGCCAAAAGATTTGTTTCATTAAATTCTCCAGAGACCATCTTAATGGAAGCCAGTGTTTCCCAGTGTGTGCCATGCTGCATAGTCATTTAGTCCAACTTCAGTAAATTTGACAAGCACATTTTCAGCTCTATATGATCCAATCTTTCTTGTATGGACAAATTTATTCACAGGAAATAATTTTTGACTAGGAGCTTCTGGCCGATTGTGAGATACTTCCTTACACATGCTTTCTGTAAATTTTATACAAATAGTGAAAAAATGAGAACACGACCTGTGGAGCCATTTCCCGTGGCTTGGAAATTTATAGAAATTAATTATTTTTTAGTTGGTCCAAAATTATAGTGCCCTAGGGCATGTAAAATAATACCTCTTAAGATGACATTTTTGCTGGAATGTGTCAGGGCAAGTTAAAGACACCCTTGGGGATAGAATATTCAGTATAAAGGCATGTGCACACACTCTTATATACAAATAGTAAATTACTCTAGAAGTAAATTACAGGAAAGCGTTCTACAATAGTAACAGCATTTAGTTTGGCTTCTATCCTGAGTTAGATGTGGAAGATCAATTGTTAATATCGTCTTGATTATTTTTAACAGTGCCCAGAGGCGTACAAGCAATAGACATCGTGTATGTACTAAAACATAAATAAGAGAAGGGAGGGAAAATCCGGGAAGGAAATTGCCTATCTAAATTAGACCTCTTTTTAAAATCTACCCTTTGTCCCAAATGAATTGTTCTAGATTTCCATTTGACCAACAATATGTAGTGTCAACAGAATTTTACTTTAAATGGATAATTTATTGTTGTTATATGGGAGAGAGTGGAATTATCCTATAGGATTATTGTGCTTTGGTATATAAATTTATATATACAGAATAAATTTGAGGATTGGATCATGAAGTTTCAGAGTATTATGAAACCTCAGAGGCCATCTATTACAGCTGAAACTGCCAAAAATCCCTTCCCTAGTATACTCAAGTGGCATTCCAGCCTTTTCTTGAAAGATTCAAGAGAAGGGGAGGTCTAGCCCATTTTGCTGTGAATAATGCTGACTATAAGGAAGTGCCCCATAGACTTGATAGTTTGTCACATGGTAAAATAGAGTGAAAAAATAGAAGACCTCAGAATAGTGGTCCTATGTTTTTTCGTCCCTAAACTTCCAATTTTTACTATTTTTACCTTAGGGGCATACAATGATAGGTGTAGAATTAGCAGGAATCTTGGAACACATCAAGTTCATCCATTTATTTTGGAAATGAGCAAACTGGCGCAGAATGAGATAAACTGACATCTCTGGAGTCCATACTGCTAAGTTTTTTGATGCAAGCTTTGAGCCCAGTTCTTCCTCATTTCAAGAGAAGTACCCTATTCACTCTGCTGTATTTAGATTTATTTACATGTCTCTAACTTTTTCTTGATAATCTCATTAGGTGTCACATATTTAACTCCTTCCTCTAAGCAGACGATTCCAAAATCTGTGTTTCTTGCCCTTACCTCTCTTCGGAGCTTCAGAATCACATCTCTAAAAGTCTAGGGAAGTTTTCAATTCAGTTCTACTAAACAAGCATTCGTTTCCATCTAAAAGTCAACATGCCCCAAACTGGAATTATTACATTTCTCTTGAAACCTATTCTTTTTCCCATTCACTCATTATCATGTTCAAAACCAAATGCTCTCTTGGATTTTTTCCTCCACCTCTCATAGATGTAACCACATATATAGTTGCCAAGTGCAATGTTCCCATTTCCGTAGTGTTTTTCTCATTCTTTATTTCCTCTTTGTTCCCAACATCACCAAGACCTTTCATTACAACCTACCTCGATTATTTGAATAGCTTCATTAGGAGTCTTTCTACCTCCACTTTCTTTCTTCTCCCATTTATCCTTCATATTGTCTCAAGACAATTTTTGCTATTGAATAGCCATAGTCATGGTAGGGCTCAAAAATCTTCAGGGGTTTCTAACTTCCAAACAAACAAAGAAAAAACAAAATAATTTGAACTGGGGTCAGTTCGGAGGGGGAATAGAACAACCTTTATTAAGTGCCTATTATGTGCCAGGCACTGTTCTAGGGGCTTTACAAATATTATCTTATTTGATGACCTGGGTTCAGATCCTGATTTGGCTGTTTATTCCTTGTATGACGTCAAGCAAATGATTTAACATCTCTGGGCTTCATTGTTTTCAACTGTAAAATGAGTGATCTGGACTAAATAACTTTTAAGGACCCTTCTCCCTCAAAATCTGTGATCCTTTGCTTGGCATTTAAGAGTTTCAACTTTTGCTCTAACTCTACCTTTCCAGCCATCTCACATGGTAGTTCTTTCCAACTAAACCAGACTATTTTCTGCCCCTCAAATGTTTTCTGTGCTTTATCCACATTGTTTATTACGCCTAAAATCACCTTGATCCCTATATTACCTCCTCCTTCAAGTTTTCTCTATATCTGCTCAATCTTTACTTCCTGCCTCTCACAAAAATAATCTCTAAAAACAATTTATTGGCCCTTTACTCTAATATGCTCATATATTCTACTAGACTATAAACTACGTGAGGAAAGGAAGCACTTAAACAAACTTTGCATCTAAACGAGCATAGTATTCTACACACATTAGGCACTTAATGCTTGATGAATTTAATTCTATAATGGAAAGATTATTGAATTTGAGATCAAAAGACATGTGTAAATCCATATCCTAGCATTTCAGCATCACTATTTAACCTTCACTAAATAACCCAATTTCTCTTAGAGTAATTTTTTTCGTATGTACAACAAGATCAAGAATATCTGCCCCACCCCCCAACCAGACTAATAAGGTTGTTGTAAGGACCAAATGAGATAAAGTACTTTATAAAGTACTTTAGAGGTATGTTAATGTTGTTGTTTTTGTCATTTTTTTAAAAAAAAATAGAAATACTTTGGCATACTTCTGTTATACTAATGTAGGGGGATTGATCAAAGAGGTCCTCTTATCAAACTCATCAAGTTACAGAGGGTAAGCATTTATTTGAGATTGATTATCTGTCCCTATGGAGACTGAAGGAAGAGTCGATTGATAACTCCATTGAGATTAATGGCATCTCACAGACATAAGTAATAATTTGATTGGCTAGGACCCTTGTGGGTGGGATTCACCTCCTTTGTGTTATATCTATAAAACAGAACCTTTCTTAAAGCGTTCACCTTTTCATTTATTTATATTTTAATTTGCTATTGTTGGCTTTTTTTTCT
>CM053601.1:117305234-117316029 GCA_028646575.1 Pseudocheirus occidentalis | reverse complement strand
ACACACACACACACACACAGCTCACAATCCCCTATTTATAAAAGGTGCTTAATGAATATTTTCTGAATGCTTAATGATCAAATGTTGAATTTGTTGAACAATTGAATTGGTAAAAAATAGGTAAACTGGAATGGAGAATGCAGATTGGTGACTGAAGGAAAATAAGAAGACAAATGAATTTTGGGGATCATTGTTAGATATTAAATCTAATTGGTTAAAGAAGTCATGGTTGAAATAGTAGGTGTTATAAATGATTGGGCAGGTATATGTAGAATAGTTTGGGGTGGTAAATGTCTGACTGGGAAACCCCCAAGAAGGTGATTATAGTAGTTTATGTATAAGAGTACTGTGGCCTTCACAAGAAATTTGTTATTATGGAAAGAAATTATAGTGATGCCTTTAAGAAGTAAGTGACTCAGCCTAGCAATTAGCTGGATTTGGGGAATCATGAAGCAAGGCTAAATTAATTGTGAACTTAACTCTAGTTGCAGAACTGAGAGACAAAACTGTGGTAGTTAAGTTTGAGGGGGAGGGGAATTATATTTATGGAAAAAGACAAAGAATTTTATATTTACAACATAAAGGTTGAGGTAACAATAGCTTATTTAGTTAGACATGTCCTAACATTAGCAATAATTCTGCACCAGATAAAAGAAATCCAGTCAAGGCTGGTGAAACAGATTTGAGAATTGTCTTATAGGTGATGTTTTTAAACTCAGTAAAGAATTTTATCTTCAGATAGACCTATTCCTCCAAATTATAATTTTTGAATGGGCATTCTTATTTGGTTTCTGGGTTTTTTCTTATATTTTACTTGTGCCAAAAGTTCCATATAATATAATGAATAAATAATATCTTCAGCACTTAGTGGTTCTGAATAAAATTTCTAAAATAGCCCAAATTACTCCAATTTCAAGTCTGTTTTTTTAACTAAAGCATACTAGTCAGTTTCTATGAGGATACATCTGCTTGCCTACTTGCTGTTCCTCCTCATGATGTTCCATGTCCTGTCTCTCTGCCTTTAAACTTGCTTTGTCCACTTATCTCTTAGAACCCCTAGTTCTTTTCAGTGTTCATATCAAGTGCCACTTTCTACTCCTGATACAGTCACATGTGAGTGAAGTGTATCCTCACTCCTCCAGGAGGCTTTGGTCTTAAGAGTGAGAGAGAAAATGATAAGACTCAGATGCTAAAGAGAAGGATGATCAACATCAACATAAAAGGGGAGCAAGGCAATAGGATGGCCAAATCATCTCCCTCTGCTCCATATGTGAGCTACAGCCACATAAGTACAGAGATCCCTACCAGCAACCAGACAACTGAAATAAGGAGAGGCACCCACCTTTGTGACTTCCATTTAACACTGAAGCCCACATTCTATGCTTCTATGCCACCAGTAAGCCAAGACCTAGTATTTCTGCCTGTGATAAGAAGTATGAATTAAACCATCTAAGAACTTGTGAGAAGTATGATTTGAACCAAGTATGAGAACTGTTGTTACACCTGGTTTATTGAGTATTCACACTATCTATTGCCTGGAAAGCCTGAATGCTTATTGATCTCATATTTAAGGGGACTTCTGGGAATTAAGAGAGTGACTTGTAGTCATTCAACTGATAAATGATTTATTGTTGATAATTATGCACTATATCCTCAAGTGCTTAAGTATTTTTTATTTAATTATTGATCTGTCTGCAGCATTCTAACATGTATATCTCTTTTGATGGAGTAAATAAAGAACATTATGCTAAGGTGACATGACTAGCACTCATTCGAATAAAATATATAGAGATAGCCAGCAGGTGGGGGCATAGAGCTAAATTATGATTGATAAAACCACAAATCTACATACATCAAGACAATGAGTCACCACTGGGGGAGTCAGAGCTAAGGGATACAAATTCTCACACTGGAACATAGAGAATGACACTTAGTATTTCCATCCAAGGTCTCTGTTACTTGTTTGTCAAAACAAGAAATTTGGCAGATAAAAAAACGGGTCATTGCTATCAGAAATTATTGAAAAGAGTCCAGACTCAGCAGTTAAAGTAGATCATGAAAGAAAATAATAGACCCTATGGGACACATCATAAGGTGAATAGTTCTACCAAAACAAAATCCATTTCTGGAGCAAAACCTAAATAAAACAAAACAAAACAAAACTCAAAACACAGTGCTAAAAAAAATAGTACTCAAAGCATAAAGTGCCTAACTGCTGGAAAGTGGAATGAACCATAATCATGTATGTTGAATTAATATAGTATGTTGAAGGTTACAAAGCATGTTCATATATAGAATGCCATTAAGTCCTAACAGCCCTATGAGGTTAGAAAGCCTAGCATTATTCCCTCCATTTTATAGGTGAGAAAACTAAGACTTAGTAAGAATAGGAGTCTTATCAAAGGTCATAAAGCTCTTATGTCATAAAGCAGAACCTAGAACCCAGGTTTTCTGTCTCTTAATCCTTTTGTCTTTTCACTATAATGCTTCCCTCAGGCTTATCCCTACCTCAACCTTGGAGAATCTGAAAAAATAAATGAGCCAATCACTGAGCATAAATCTATTAATGTCATATCGTACTCAAGAGTCATAAATACAGTGTTTTGTTTTTCTGGAAGCTATAAAAAATCATCTGCTCTGTTTTGTCATTTGTGAATTCCTATATTAATTTCTTTCCAAACAACAAAAGCCTTTGGAATAGGCACAAATTCAATGTATAACCCTAAGCTAGAAGGCTATTTAGGTTTCAAGGATACTGTTCCAGCTGCCTAACCAACTTAACCCAAGTTTGTTTTCTTTCAATAACAGACAAGCAGTGCTGAATAGAAGAAAGGACATTGTATACATTTTTCCAGGTAATCACATGTCTTCATACTTAAATTATAAAAGGTTTCTCTCAGTCTTGAGTTACTTGTGTTGTATCAATAAGCATAATTCCTTTGACTAATTCTTCTGTAGTCAGATCATTCTAGTGGGGACTTAATACAAAATCTAAATGCAAACGTATTTGCTTAATGACTATAATTTGCTGTCAAAGGTGTAAAAGTGAAATACAACACTGTGTTCATAACAATACTAAATAGTCAATGATATTTCAGAAAACAACTAGAAAGATGAATTGCTACTGAATTATTTTATAGTTCTAAAGATGCCAGGGAAGGATTTAGTCATTAAATATCAGAAATCTATTTAACATAATTGATATAAGTGAATATGCAACACTTTTGATTATAAATGATTCCATAAATAATGTGTGCCATTTAGAAGAACATCATTCTGATTTGTTTTTTATAACCATTTTAAAAATATACATGGTTCTTATTTCTGTAATTTCTGGAGGCCATGAATTGAGCACTTTCATTATTTATTTTTTATTTGATGTCTTTTTTGGTTGAGATTTATGATTCCCACAGTGCCAAGATGGCTCTTTCAACATTACCTAATAGCTACTTAAATATCATCCCTTTCATGAGCTCTATCCATGAGACTAAAATCTTCAGGAAAAAAAGGAAGGAAATTCTACTGAAATGTACTCATTCTTATTAAACAAAAAGACATATTTTACGAAATTGATGTGACTAAAAATTCATACAGCCTCAAATGCTTGAATTTAGACATTTTGTGGGGTTTTGGGTTTTTGTTGTTTTTCTTCATTGAATTGTCTAGCCAATTTCTTTGGCACTGTTTTGAAAGTGACCTGAAAATCTACAGTAACTTAAAATAAAACCAGACTATAGACTTTAAAACTTGCATAGTTAGAATCAATAGTATTATGGTGCTTTAAAGTCTAAAATCTACCACTGTCTTCTTTCCTTCAGATTATCCAGAATGTAAATGAAAAATGCCAGATTCCCCTACTAGTCATTTTTTATGAGTTGTGTGTGTGTGTGTGTGTGTGCATTGTTGTTGTTGTTGTTGTTGTTATTTTGATATTGGATCTCTCTATTTGGGTCTGGCTGGAAGTTCTGTAGCCACTCCTGGACTGATTCCACTACTGATTAGCACAGAAGCTTTGACCTGCTCTGTTGCTGGTCTGGGCCGGTTCACCCCACTGACTGCAACCTGGTGATCCAAAAATCCTAGAGATGCACCATCATGGTGCTGGACTGAATGCAGACATCATATTGGCTTTAGCCCTACTGCAGCTCAGAATCACAATCCTCAGTTTCCCAGTAGCAGAGATTTCAGGCATATTCCACCACACCTGGCCATCAATAATTATGTGAAACAGCCGATCTGATAATAATGCTATACATTTTCCTTTTTCTATTGAGCAAACCCCAGGATGATTAAAAATAACTAATCTGACCATTCCCCTTGTTTACCTCTTCCTGGAGCCTCTGCTGGCACCCTGGACTTTGACAGGTGACCTTTGACCTTAACTTGCAGGAGTTTACAACTATTCCCTAGTATCTATCGCTAAACCAATGTTCTTGTCGATCATGTTTAGCTCTCCTCAATATGTTGCCTCCCATTATAATACAAAATCCTTGAGGTCAGAACCTACCTTTTTGCTTGTATTTATATCTTTAGTACTTTTTTAGCACGGTATCAAACACATTATTAATAAGTTTAATAAACATTTTATCATTGTTTCAATCAACTGAAAGGAGTCTACAAACCGCACTATATAAATAAGTCAAGTGAAAATATAACAGAAGGCAATATCTTACGTGTCTGCTTCTTATCTCTGAAGAGAAGAAGAGAGGGCAGAAATAAGAGTGAAACAGGCTTAGAAGCAAAGCCCTCCTGAAATGGCTTTCCGAGAGTTAATTTATGGAGATGAATAAAGAGGTTGAATTTGGCCTGCTTAATTAGGAAAAGATGATAATGTGGCCTTTCTTGAAGGAGGTATCACCTCACTTTAACTCCTCTTTAGCACCATTATGGTTGATGAGTTTATTTTCAAGTTTTAAAAAAATAGTTTCTTCATGAGATGAATCAAGTTCAGAAGAAGTGATTTAATTTGAGCTTGCATCCACCAGGTGTTTAATACAATAAAATCTCATTATAAAGCATTTTCCTAACCTAGGATTCAGTTTTACCACACCTTCAATCATTTTTCCCAGAACTGTAGTGATGTTTAGTGTTCTTCTCTCACTCTAGAATCTCAGAAGCCTGTGAAGGTGGAGAAATTCAATTTTGTTCAAATCTTAATGTTTTGTTTATATGATTGCTCCTGTACTAAGATTTGGCATAGTGAAAGAAGAGAAAACTGCATGCCTGGACTCCTGAAGGAAATTGACATTGGAAATATGTCATTTCCCAAAATACAAACACAAAAACAAAACGAAAAAATGCAATCTGTCAGATTATCTCAGAGGTGGACAATTAAAATCAAGAGAAGGGCTATCTGTCTTTGTTAAATTGAGTGTATGAACCTCTTTCTAATCTCAGTTTTCCAACCATGGACACTAACTGGGAGTAGATCAAAGTTCTGGGTGATAAACTTGGAGAACAGGGAAGGGTAAAAGACCTAGGAATCCCAGTGAAGACAAAATTTAAGCTGAGGAGGAGGGAAACAGAGAAAACAAGACAAGGCTAGGAAATTATTATCTGCAAAAGAAATTAGAAAATTCTAAATGACAGAGTAGCAGTAATATATGTAGTTCTAATAAGGCTTATGGGTAAGGAAATAAAATTAAAGTTTGAATGCCCTATGAGAGAGTGAATGAATGCTTACCACCTACTGTGGACCATCATCTCAAATAAGTAAATAATGAGGCAGACCCACTGCTTGTGGAACAAACACACCTCTCTTTATCTCTGAATCCCTGAAGCCTTAGGTGGTCCCCTCAAACATCTCTTTGCTACTCTAGATGGATAGAGCATCCATCATCTTGTCATCAGGGCAGGCTTTCTACTACCTCTGATGCCCTGAGTCAAGAGATTTTGCATAGTTCTGAGGCCCTGCTATGAGGTACCTGATAACTGTTGTGAAAGGGAACTGAAGGCTGGGCTGAATTTATCCTTGGCACCAGTTCCTTCAGTATTAAAAGCCTCAGTGATAAATCCATTCAGTGAGAGGAATTAGGAGATTTTCTTCATACTTATACTTGGTGTAGGCACTTCTCAAATTTTTAGCGGCTGGTTAACCAATGAATAGATTTTACCTCCTAATGGCCTTTTCTACATCTTCCTGCTTTCTAAAGATATCATCACAAGTTAACAATAGATTTGGAACTGGAACTCAGGTTTTCTAACTTCTTGTCCAATATTCCTTCCATTACCATACATACATTATGTTGTGTCTCACACTGTTATTTAATGTGTTGGTCTTGTCTCTTAAACTAGATTTTAAGCTCTTTGAGAGCAGCTGGATAGCATTTGTGTAATGTTTTGACATTTGTAAAGCACTTTTAAAATATTATCTCACTTCATTCTTAGGTTTGCCCATCTATAAAGTGGGGATGATAATAGCACTTTCCTTCCAAGGTTATTGTGAGGATAAAATGACTTGCCCAAGGTGATACGACCAGTATATTTCAGAGGTCACATTTGAACTCAGGACTGGTTGACTAGAGGATCAGCACTCTATCCACTGTATCACTTACCTGCCCCTGTTTTATGCTGCTTTTACATCTACCACATAGTTGACATTTATTTTTTAAAAAAATACTGCTGAAATTTTAAACAGCACTAAAAACCACAAGTAAAGTATTTAATCAGTTTCATATTTATTCTCTGAGAGATACTTTCCACCTTGAAGTTTTCTTTTCCCATATGGAAAAGTAAAATATAATAAAAATCACAAAAGTACATAATTAAATGTAGATTACAAAATGAATTCTAGTCATTTGAAAGATTTGTTTTTCATTTTTAAATATTTGTTTCCAAATAGAATATTAGCCTACTTTCTCTTGACCTCTGGTGGCTCCTCACTGGCAAGCTAAGCCTGGATTCTCAAAGGTGATAACTAAGGAATCCAAGATCTGTATTTCTCACAAAGATCCATTTACAAATTCCACATAAACACGGCAGAGAAGAATCATAGAACTGTACATTTAAGCTGAAATCAATTCTTAGAGACTATCTACACCAGCCCCTTCCTTTTACAAATATGGAAACTAAAATCTAGAGAAGTTAAGGATCCTGCCCGAGATCACAGAGGTACCAAGTAATAAAAGTTGAATTTGCACTCAAGTTCTCTGAATTCAGAAACAGCATTCTTTCTCTCCTTCCTACCTTCATAAGTGGAGGAAATACACAGAGAGATGAGATCACAGATCTTTGAAGCATTGAAATATTGTACAGTTCTATGTTTTTTTTTCCCACAAGAGACAAAAATGGGGCCTAAATTATTTAAAGCTTCTTTTGTCTGACAAAAATATCCCCAAAAAACCCTTCATTTTAAAAATCTTGTTTTATTTATTCAAAAATATTTCTCCATTATTTTTTTTCTTTCCAAATTTTACAAGTAATCTCTGAACTTCTAAAGGAAAAGCTATCCAAAGTTTTAACTAAAGCAACAGTGATAACAAGGCTCTACCATCAAGTGTGTTAATTATTTATTCACACCTGGTTCACAACTGATTAACAAAACCTATTAAGGCCTTCCCTTGAAGACCTTGCTGTTGACATGCATTTGCAGCTGTTGTTGGTTTTTTTCCAAATTAGCACATTATGTGTTTGGAAAACAGACAAAAAACAGCTGCACGGTCTGAATGCATTCATTATGTACTCTTTTCAAAATGCCATTTAGCACTACAACTAAAGGACGAAGGCAGAATCCAATGCACTGAACTCTGCTTTTAGCACAACCTGGAGGCCCAAGGTAGACAAAGGGAAGTTTATTTGAACTTCAGTCTTCAATTTGAACTGAATTATGAAGGAAGGGATACTGCTCCTCCATGGATTCTCCATTTCTTCCTGTATAGCCCAAGTTTAGACTGTTTGTTAAATACGCTCTCTGCACTTTGGCCAAGTCACTGAGCCTCAGTGTTCTTGTCTGTAAAATGAGTGGAGTTGGACTAGATGACCTCTGAGGCCCCTCCTAGTTTCAGAACTAGCATTGTATGGTCCTTCAAAGATGACAAAAAAGGAAAACTTCTAGATCAGTGGTTCTCAACCTTCCTAATGTCGTGACCCTTTACTACTCATATGTGGGTGTATCTGCATGTGGGCGGACCCACCTGGAGGCAGAGGAGCAGTGTCTTGGTTCCTAAAACCATTGAAAATACGTGTTTTCCGATGATCTTAGGTGAACCCTATGACCCTTGTGAAAGGGTCGTTCGACCCCCAAGGGGTTGCAACCCACAGGTTGAGAACAGCTGTTTTAGGGGTTCAACCTAGACTTCAATATTTATTCAAATATACAATTCACTGATTATGCAATTTTGGAAATTTTATTAGATTTACAATTCCTCCTATTGCCCTTGTCTTCAAGTCGTACTATCTTGGGATTTTTTTTAATGTTAAAAAACCTTAAAAAATATATTTTTTGAATATAAAAACTTCCTTTAAAGTAGTTATGTATGTTCATAATAATGACAGTTAGCATGTCTGTGGTCCTTTAAGATTTGGAAAGCAATTTAAATATTTTATCTCATTTGATGCCTGCAACCCTATGAGGATCTATAATTATAAAGGGGTCTATTATTATCATCTCCATTTCACAGATAAAGAAACTGAGGCTGGAAGTAGTAAATGAATTGCACAGGATCACACAGATAAAGATGTTTCTGAGAAAGATATGAATTCAGTTCTTCCTGACATCATATGTCACACTCTATCCACTGGGACACCCAGCTGCCTATTTATATCAATCACAGGCTCTCTCAATTTAAACAGGTTTTGTGATCCTCCCTATTAAGGTGAAAGCTAGAAAATCACTTCTTCCTGTGGGTCAATTACCTATAACCTGAACTCAACCTTCTATCTCCTACATCTAAGCCCTGATTCACAAAGTCTATCTCCCTTGCCTGGCATTCACTACTTCCTCATCCTCACCTCTCACAATCTTTGACAGTCTCCCTCAAAGAAGTCTTTCTTGACTCTCCCATTTGGTGGCCCCTCCCTCATTTTACCTTGTAGTACAATTGTGCACACATTATGGTCCCCCACTAAAATGTAGGCTCTTTTAGGGAAGTGGGAGTGATCCCTTTGTATCAATCAGAGAGAGAGAGAGAGAGAGAGAGAGAGAGAGAGAGAGAGAAAGGGATGGATGGATAGATAGATGGATAGATAGATAGATAGATAGAGCTAGAGACAGAGACAGAGACAGAGACAGAGACAGAGACAGAGACAGAGATAGAGATAGATAGTAGGTGCCTGAGAAATGGTTATTGAGTTGAATTGAATTTTACTCCAACTGATCTAGAGCCCCAACACAGACTCGGCTGCTAAAGGGGAACGTATTTTTAGTTTCTCCTTCCTCAGGGACAGAAGAAACCAAAGGCCAAGTTCTGCAGAAACTTCCTAAATGTTTTCTCTCTATCTGTTCTCCTCTTTTTCCTCCCACAAGTCTGTATGTTTTTTTTTCCTTTTCACTGTATCATGTCACTTCTTTATGTAGAGAGACCAGAGCAAAGGACAGACAGACCGAGTAGCAGCTGGAAATTCCTGACAGAACAACACATGTTAAGTGCTGAAAACTCTGCATATGCCGACTCACAGCAAAGTCTCAGGAACTATGGAGTTGCTCAAAGCTATGCACATACTAAAATCTGTCCATTCATCTTATCAGAGGCAGGTGTTCATCCAATTAGCATTCCCTGTTTACTTCATGGTCCTCGTCACAAATACACTTACAATATATGTACAAATACATTCACATCTGTCCATGTCTCTTAATTATCTTAAAGAGATACCAAGTATTTAAAATCATCAGTAACATACCAAAATGTCTTGGACCCTTGATCTTGGCCCTCCCTTCACCTAGAAGGTTTTTTGCTTTCCCTTCAGTCTATCTGTATTCTACTTGTCCTTCAAATGCCCCTTGAAGATCTAAGGCCTTGAGATCCCAGTATTAGAATGTCTGTAGGGGGCACAGAGAGTTCAGAGTACATCTTGTGTGAAATCCTTAACTGCCTCACAACAGGAAGGATAAATGCTCTCTAGCTTTGTACTGCAGTTAGAGAGATTGCAGGACCAGCAATCAAACTACAATTGGTTGATCCAAATGATTAGAGTGACTCTAGACAACCATCTTTTGTCACTGTATCTTCAGCTCTACAAGAAATAGAAAGTCTCTCACTCAGAACTCATCTAGTCAATCCAGAAGAAAGTAGCAGAGGATATTGGAAAAGTGAGTACAAAAACTAGACAGGGAAGGGGCAGAGGGGGTGGGGAGTAGAAGGGACAACTAGGTAGTGCAGTGAATAGAGCACCAGCCCTAGAGTCAGGAGGATGTGAGTTCAAATCCAGCATCAGATTATAGTTTTGGCTTAGCACTTACTAGCTGTGTGATCTTGGGCAAGTCACAACCCCAATTACCCTGCCTTCACCCGTCCAAAAAGACAAAAAAACAAAGTTGACAGGAGAGAAATGGCTACCAGACACTTACCAAATCTGCCAGTAGTAGATTCACCAACAGTGAGATTCATTATTCTATCCATAAATTGTTATTTTTGCCTTGGAATACTCTTGAAAAGCATCAAGATTATGTGTATGAGGCTCAGTTTCAAGTACGGACAATTCATAGACCTATATTCTGACATGTGCCCAAAAGAATATGACCAGACACAGAAAGCAGTCTTAACCAATATAAATTCAACATTCATTCCTGGCTTTAGAGAATCATATTATTATAGATTGCCCTAGTTCTTAGGTCCCAAGGACCCAAAAATCATTGTGA
>CM053601.1:117275050-117295797 GCA_028646575.1 Pseudocheirus occidentalis | reverse complement strand
CATTCATTTGTTCATTTATTTGTTTTCGTTTGTTTATCCAATCATTTTGTTTATTTATTTACTTGCATGTATTTGTGTCTCCATTTATTTCTTTTATTTATTCATTCATTTGTTCATTTATTTATTTGTTTTCGTTTGTTTATCCAATCATTTTGTTTATTTATTTACTTGCATGTATTTGTGTCTCCATTTATTTCTTTTATTTATTCATTCATTTGTTCATTTATTTATTTTCTACCTTGCTTGATGCTGATATTAGTAGATCATTAAACAAAATTAACCCCGTTGTGACAATTCATAAAGAATTTTATAAAAGGTCAACCTAAGTTTTGAGGTGACCTTGTTTGAGTCTTTAAAGAATCATTTTCAATAATCATTAGAAATAGAAAAATCATATTCTTATATTATATTTTTAGCCATTTGTGTGAATATGAACTTGTGAACAGCTATAGAAATTTGGATCTTGACCACCTATGTCCTTAGTTTTTTATCATGTTGAACCTCTCTGTCTTCAAAGAGTAAGTGAGAGAGTTTCAGTATGGCTTCTCAGGTAAGTCTAAGGCCATTTACCTTAGGAGTCCCTTTTTGTTCTTTGTTCCTCACATTTATAGTCTATTCCTTTGAAGAAAATATTCAGAATGTAATAAAAATCAGCTTATCCTTAACTGGAGACAAAGCCCATTAAAAGTACAGACGATAAATAAATAAGGTTTAAAAAAGAATAGGACACTCCCCAATGATCATGAATAAAGGGAGAAGTGGAGAGTGATTAAATTCATTAGGTCCCAATAGCAGTGAGGTAGGCACAATCAGGAAAACAGCAAAATCCTGTCCAGCCAATGGCTTCCTTAAGTGGGTCAGTGAACCTGACAAGACTACAACTGCTCATAATTACATTCAGTTCCACCTAGCGGTGCCCTTCCTTTGTAATGGGCTCACTAATAGTGAAGATCCACACCCTTAGACTCCCCTTCTCAGAGTTCAGAAGGTCTGTAGGCTACCCTCATTTAGCACACAGCTCCTGCATCCCAGGATCCTTTAGTCCATTTTTCCAGCTGAGAAAAACTATACTTTCTATTAGTTGCATTTCCTATAAAAACCTACAAGAATACTCTTAAGACGTACATAAACATTCTCATAAAGATTTTTATAGAAACGAGAAACTAGACACAATGCACTAGTGTTTGTAGATATCTTCTCTATCACTTTGTTTTTGGCAATAGTGCCATCTTTGATCTTCTCCATGCATTTAGTATATTGTCCTTTTTAGACATCTTGAAAACTGATCCCTTGGTGCTTTTAAAATGTTGTGCTCTCCAACATGGATTTATTTCTCAAGGAATGGAGTATACATAGTTTTACTTTTAGCAATTATAAGTTGTGTAGGAGTAAGGCTGTTTTGTATATTTTTAATAAACAATGAATTACATAGTGCGGAACATAGTGTATATATGTGTATATAAACACACACATGTATGTTTCTATGTGCAAACATATGTATAACATCATATAAACAAGCCTTTATATTTGTACAGTTCACAACTAATAATTGTATTTTAATTACTTAAAAAGTTTTGTCTAGCTATAATAGCTCTTTGAATAGACATGTAAAACTTATGAAAAGAACTATAAGTTAGAAATGCTGACACTAGCTTAACAAAAGTGGTACAAATTCTGCCAATAAGTTATTCACGTAAATTAAAAGGAACTTCAGTTTGTTGCTGGTCATTATAATTAGCAATAGAAAACAAATATCCTAGAGGTAAATGTGAAATAATTTACAACACCTCATTAAAAATGCTTTGTCAAAGAAAAATAGTATCTTTCAAATGAAAAGTAATTGGAGCAATGAATTAGTCTAAGTTTTAATTAAAAATTGAAAATTCACTATAACTGGTACCTAATTACACCACCTAGGAAAATATAGCACAATAAAATTCAGTTAAACTAGTATAATATTGAGGTTTGCTAACATAAATACCTAACCATAGAGAATACCTGGTGTATTAATGTATCAGCTCAGCTTTTCACATACTTTACCCACTTCTTAGAATAATTTGAAATTAAGTTGCTAAAAGAAAGAAAAAAAATCTCTATTTTTAAAAAAGTTTTTAACAGCTTACAAGTCAAAATATCCACAAATCTGTAATAATCTGTGTTGATAAAGCTTTATGGATAGATGACCAAAAGCCATGTAGTATGGGGATCAAAAGGAGACAGAACAGAGATGTCTAGACCCAAGCTCTTTATATAAGGCTTGACCCCTTTCCCAACAAATAGTAGTTCCCCAATAAATTCACAAATAAATTCCTTTATCCAAGATAACAGCAAAATAGAAATGAGAAGGTATACATAGAGGAATATATACTAGACAATACAGAGTGAAGGAGCTCTCTCATTTAGAGTGAGATAACTCAACTTAACTAAAAGTTCTAGTTCTCACCTAAGGGAAAATTTCCGAAGAAGTCTCTAGTATAGCAAAATGGGGCTAGGTATGTGATAGAGACTGCCACTTCCTCTCATGTCTTCCCAGAATCATTTCTTTCAGCCACCTGAAATGTGAGTGGCCGCTTCCATCTTCCTTCTTGAGGCTGGAAGAACTGGAAGCCAGAAGTACCTGAAGCACCTGGATGCTAGAAGCTTGAAGGAAGCTTAAAACACTCTCACTCTCACTAATTCGACAGCACCCCTCAGACAAAGCAGAGTATTCATCTCTGCCAATAAGAAGAGAGACCTCTACCAATGAGTTTTGAGACAGGAGTTACATCCAATGCAGAATAAATTATAATTAAGAGACTTAATACAAACCTTTAAAAATGCCAATCTTTACAAGATTATTCATTAATATCCTTATAATTAAGGAGTTTGCCTTGAGTTTCTCCACAATACCTCATCTGATTTCATTTTCATTCCACTAGATTTTTATCAATTGTCTTTGGCACACAGAGCCCTAGGCTTCAGGTAAATAGGCCCAGGAGGAAATTCTAATACAAATATATAGCATAGTAGTAGATTTTAAGTTTTGCCAAGGTTGCCTGTCTCTTCAATAGGAAAATCTAGAGTCTCTGATGTTCCAGTTCCACTATCACCTCAGATTCCTGAGCAAAACTTCTGTAAGGCAAAGTGTTGACTACATCAGCCTATCCATCCAAGTACTGGTCAAACCAGATTAAAATGAATTTAAGAAATATTTAACATAAAAATAAAATGAAGATAGATAATGTTAATATATGGTTTTCTAAATCAATATGTGGCAACAGGAATGCTTATGTGTGTTCTGATGGCCTCAGTTCTATTTGAGATTGACATCCCCAGTGTAAGTGCTCTTTCCCAATGAGAGAGAGGTGAGAAGTATAAAGGTGCCTAGAGTACAAGCATATAGTAGATATGGAGCACACAGTTTTTATTCTCATGCAGAAAGTGAATGCTGAGCCATAAAGAATCATAGAGGCTAATATGCAAGCGGAACTTCTGCAATGGGACTGCTTAGTAGCTATCTTACTTTTACTTCCTCGGATACAGCCTAATCAGTGCCAAGTATGCTCTTTTCTTTCCGGTGGTTTTTCTCTCTGTGAGCAAGTCTTTTCATTTCAGTCAATCTGCTGTTGTTTCTCCTACTGTCACTCTTACTATTCTTGCCCTGACTATTCTTGTGACATTCTATGCTACTTGGGAACCTTGAAACGGGGAAGATGCCAGATGCCTTTTGAGTTCTCACAGGGCCCTGTACTGAAGTAAAGAAAGCACAGGAGGCAGCCCTACCCCAGACATAAGTTTGCCTAGGAAACCATTCACTCTTGGACTGGACTGGTAGGGGAAAGAACATCCTATCTCCAACTGTCCTTTCACAGCCCAGACAAACATTGTAATACCTTGAACCAAGGAGGAAAGAGAGGGCTGAAGGGAAAAGATTACCTCTCTAGAATATCCACAAAATTCTGGTTCAGTCACTAATTAAATAATTTCTTGCAGATAACAGGAAATAGATGATATTTGTGACTTCTTGGAAGTGGATAGGAGGAAGGGGTTTTCTCATGCATCCCCAAGGGGGTACTACACAGAGTAGAGATAAGACTTGGTCCTTGTTCTCGCGGAGCTTAGAATCTCTGCAACCATTCTCTCTTTTCCATTCCTTCTATTTAGTCCAGAATCTTATTGCCTCTTCTTATCTGCAATATAACAATAGCTTCTTCACTGTATTTGATGCTATTCTCTTTCTTCTCCATTCAAAGCAGTAATCAGAACTGATCAATTCTGCAAAACATCAAATGCGATCACCTTTAAAAGTTACCAAATTGACTCTACAGGTCTGTGCAGAGGAGCTAGAGGTCCACAGATAGGAGGGAGATACAAAGGGATTGGACTGCCAATATTTTATGCTCATTCCATAAAAAAGGTTCACCCACATCCTACCCCCTCCACTGAGGTCTGATGAGTTTGGAGCCAGGAATTCTCAGTGCTTACTACTAGCAGTCATAGCTCCAAACACTTAGGCATCACACTATTTAGTGCTGATTAATCCCTTGCTACCAATTTCACCACTCAATTGAAACCAACCTCAGGTTAAAGAATTATTCATTTCTAAATCAGGTAGTTTTTTTTCCCCCCCACTATTCATTCTTCTTGACCTCTCTGCAGATTTTGACACTATTAGCTATCTTTTCATGCTGTGTACTCTCTGTTACAAGTTGTCATCACACTACTGTTTTCTGATTCTTGTTTTACCTGTCTGACCACTACTCCCTTCTTCGATTCATTATTTATGTCCCTTGTCTTAAGTATGAGCATCCCGCAATGTTCTGCTTTTATCACTCTTCTTTTTACTGATTTTATGTCTTATAGCCTCAACATTTTTTTTTCTTTTTCAGAAGACTTTCAGATCTACACATTGAGCCCTAATCTTTCTAGGAGTCATGGTCCAGAATCACCATCTTCCCATGGGAATCTACAACTGGATATTCTATGAGCATCTTAAATTCAACATATCCAAAGCTGAACCTATTGTCATTCCTCCTAACCCTATCCACCCAGAATATAAACTTTTGGAAGACGGACTATTTTCACTTTTTTTGCTTATTAATCTCAAGCACTTAGCACACCACCTTTCACTATACATGGATTTAAATGATTATTTCATCTGATTGAAGTAAATTGGAAGCCAGCAGATAATCCCTAGGGTAAACTCTTCCCCTTCTCATTCCAGCGTCCAAGAGACTCTCCCAAATGAAGGTGCTAATCCTACCTCTTGCCCAAGACCAAAAACCCATGTAGTTATGTCTACTTCTTTAATTGTTCCAGCACTCAATAGCAAAATGTCTATGTCACTTTCCTGAAGAAAATCCTTTAATGAGTCTCCATTGCCTGGATGGTAGAGTCTCATTTTTTTTAAACCTTCATTCAAAGTCTTTTGTGATTTAATCCTCAACCTACCTTTTGATCTTATCTCACACTACTCTTTTTTTCCCTCAAAACAGACTACAGTTATCCATTCTACATTAAGACTTTCCCTACCATCATTTTGATATATCACTGTTGAGCATAAAAATTACATGGTATTTTTTTTGGAGTTTTGCAGAAGCTGCAGATGACACAGGAAAGGTAGATGATTAAAAATTCAAAATTGCACAAAATATAAGTATAGTACTATACAATAGCAACCCAGATTTTACCCCCCAAAAAGGTACTGTTAACATCCCATAAAATAAAAAGAACAAATTCGGACTTCTTCTACAGTATGATGAGACGGCCAAAAATTTTATCATATTTTCCTGATTGTGGGGGCACTGTTCCCTCACCCCTATGATGTAGAAGGAATAATTATACTTGGCTTTTCCTAAACATGCCCTCTGCTTTTCCTTGCATAAATTTTGACCACCTCCTCAGCCTAAAATGCCTTTTTCCCCCTCCCAATCCAGAAAGCATTTGTTAGTATGCATTGATCTTTTCCATGTAAGTCATACAAAAACAAAATGGAAACCAAAGCAACACAATAAAACAGTTCCTTCCTTTAAATTAGTTTACATTCTACCAGAACTTATATCTCTTCTTTCCATCTCCAGCTATCTAAATCTTTTCTACCATTCCAGGCTCAAATCAGATGTCTCCTCCAGGTCCATTCCTGATTACTCCAGCGATAAACGATCGCTTCTTAAAACTTCTACAGCAATTTTGGCATTTCTCAATGGTCTGTTATTATACGTATTTGTAAACATGCCTATTTCTCTTTTTAGACAAGGACCACATTTTATTTATCCTTCTATATTAAGCCATACTTGTCACCATTCTTTGAACAAAGGAGGAGGTACAGAAGTTATTATTCATGAATGAGTGGGTGTTTATCCTGGTGCTAATATATTAAATTTTAAATTATTTAGATGATATTCAACAAAAAGAATTTTTCATTGTTTCTCTTTGGAGTAGGGGGTTAGATACTTAGCAGTGTGCATGGCCAAGATCTCCATATTTCTCTTTTTTCTTAACTAACCAGATATATCCAGACATGCTGACACAAAACTCTAACCTATTCTAAATCATTCTACACAACAAAATAGGATGACAATAGTACAGAAGTTTACTTGTCTCACCCAACATTTCATTGCTTCACAAATCCTTTGAAAGATTCTCATCAGTAGAAGCCTGAGATCATTTTCTTCCAAGGGCTGTTAAGTCTTTATAGATCAGCATGAGGAGAATATAATTCACCTTTTCAGACCCCTGAGTTATCACTTAGTACAGTAAAACATGTAAAAATGTTTTATAACTATATTTTAAGACTACACACAGCTCTAAATTTGGCAAAAGAAACTGAACATGTAAATAATAATGGTAGTAATATATTTACTAGCTTCGAATTCGGTAACAAATTGTTTTCTCAAGAAACAGTTTTCACAAGCACTACAATCTTTGTGCTACCAGTCTTTGTTTCACTAGTGGGTGGTTAGTTTTTAACTGGGTCAAGAACACATATGTTTATAATAGGAAAAAAATGTCTACTGTAATAAATAATAAAGCTGTGATTTAAAAGTCATAAAGTCCACAAAGCTTTAAGTCTAAGACTTCAGTTATTCCCAGAGTGACCTCTTATGGACCGCTGCATTCTCAGCTACAACACAAAAACCCATCTGCAGTCTCTAAAATGTATGCAAATGCTAGGAAATGTAATTGAAGAAGCAAAATGTTAAATCCATGATGTGACAGGTAGGAGAGAATAAATTTGTTTTCCTTTGGAGGATCAAGGACTCAATTCTTCCCTGGGGCATTGTTTTCTTTCTTTTGTGAAATCATTGGCTCTTCTGAGGACCATTAACTCCTTTGGGCCACTGGAGAACCATTTCATGCCCCAGAGCACTAATGTACTAAATCGTACTCCAGTGGAATCCACAGGCTCCAGATATAAGATTAAATTCACTGCGCTTTTCTCTTGGAAAATGGCTATTCCTTGCATGCAAGGGAGAATTCAGCACAGGAAGATTTGTACAGCATCCCAGTGAATGCCCAGAAAGGAATCTTATTAAAGGTACTGGCCCATCATTAAGTGAGATAGGTAAAGTAACAAGCTGGATGAGCAGGAGGAGTTGGGAGACATTGGCTAGACAAGGAAGAATTCAACGTCAACCCCTCCCTATAGGCTTTGAACTCTTCAGAGAATTTGCTTCTAGTCTATAAGTTCCTTTGGCCCTATGATACTCCTTTACTGCTAACTCTGATTAATATACATTTATTTATTCATAAATGTCTTCTAGGCTTTAAATCTTTGATGCCAAGAAAAAAATACCTTCTTCCCCCCTTTTAATCTCCAGAGACTGGTTGAATTCTCTATTTAGTCAGTTAGGATATAACAACATTATTCAGTAGAATAACAAATTAATGAGAGATTCTCCAAAGTGTAGCTTTGATTTCAGGTACGTATTGAAATATTTCCCTTCTCATTAAAAGTTATAATATGTTTCTTTTCTTTTATTAGGCTTTAGGCCGAAGTTCTACCTTCCCTGATGAGATAATAGAAAATTTTAAAAATATCACTGAAGAGTTAGGTTACTTTTGCTCATAATGATCAGTCTATGAATTTCATCTCAGAAAATTCTTGTTATTAATGTTTGACATACATTGTGCTTGTAAACATTTATTAGTGTAAAAAATCAACATATGATGAATGTGTTCATAAATGTAAGTAGGCTTTTAAGTCTTCAAAAAGCAATACCTTTAAAATTTTTAAATTTTTATAAATTTTTAACTTTAAATGTAGTCTTGAGAAAAATACAAAGTAAACCCGAAGTGTATAAAAGTATAGATATGTAGAGAGAGGCATTTCACTGCAAACATGCTATAACATAACTCATGTCATAAGGGGAGCCTATGTCTTACTGTTCCCTTGTGTGACAAAGAGCTTAACCAGGATGAAAAATGTTTATACCTTCAAATTTGTATTAGAAAGGAACATAATGCTTAATCTATGGATTTGGGACTAGATGTTCACTTTTTTTTCTTCATTTAATAGAAAATCAGATAACTAAAAAATAGTAGCAATAGATGGTGCAGAAAAAAAGTTAAATTAAATATGAGAGATGCAAATTGTCAGGCATAAGACTTTGCTATTACCCTTGATTTAATGAAGCTTGGTTGCTAGAGAAAGACTTCTGACTCACCAGTTTGTTCTCCATTAGCAGAATGTTTTTGTTGCAGTAGCTTGCTCTTTGTCAAAGATGGGGTTTTAATCTGCTCTGTGTGCTCATTGAAGCTTTGAGTTCCAAAGATTTGCAGGCCACTAAGAATACTATTCAAATATATGAACTGACAATAATAAGAAGAGAAGCAAGTATAATAAACCATAGAATTAAGAGGATTTCTGAATGGCTTTAACAAGCATTTTAACTGTGGTTGTAGTGGGAAGCTATACAACTTTAGGAGGTTTGACTTACAAAATGCACTTGACATCTCTGCCCCTAGATACATGCAATTTTATAATAGAGCAGCTTGATTATCATAAACCCTCTAAGCGAAGCACTCCCTGGATTCACATGAGGGTTGGGAAATTTGCCTCATCACCTCATGCAGAAGCAGTGAAGGATGGAGTTTTCTTTGGAGCAAGAATTTTTTATCTTGTGGGAATGTTTTTGTTTTTGTTTTTTTAGCTCAGACCTGTGATTTTTATCAGTGTAAAGAATTTCCCCTTGTTGATAAGTCTCTAAGTCTCTCCACTACTCAAATCAGCAACTCATTTGTAACTTATAGAGTTCTCCTGGGCATGGAGAAGTTGCATACATTGCCCAATACATACTCACTGCTAGTATGTATGTGATGCAGGACTTTAATCCAGGTCATCTGAACTCCAAGGACAGTCCTCTGTACCCTATACTATGCAGCAAAGCCTCTCCTAAAGTCTAAAGTTCCTGAAAGAAACTAATTTAAATAATCATAGCAAGAGATTACCTCATTGCAAAAAAAAAAATCAAGTTTCTCCCTTCTCCAATCCATCCTCCATACAGTTGCCCAAAAGATTTTCCTAAAGTAAAACAGATCTGACTATGTTATTCACCTCACTATTCAATGAATTTCAGGGGTTTCAAATTGTTTCTAAGATTAACTATCTTAAAAGAGTTTTCCTTCAGTATTTAAAAGTTTTCCCACCCTAGCCTTACAGTCTTATTACATTACCTCCCTTTCTCCCCACCAAGGTCCAGCCAAATTAAGCTTCTTGCTATGTCCATCTTCTGTCCACGAGCCTTTGGAGAAATTTCTGTTACTCTCATGCCTGGAATGCATTACTTGGTCACCTCTCTTGCTTGAAATCTTTGGTTGCCCGCAAAACACAACTTAAATGCCACCCTCTGCCTCAGACCTTTCTCTGATCCCTTCTCCCCCAGCACACACTAATCTTTCACCGGGTTGTCTCACCCATAGAATGTAAGCTTCTTGAAGGCAAGAACTGTTTAGCTTCTATTTTTGTATACTCATTATCTAGCATAGAGTCTGACACATAGGTAAGTACTTTAAAAAATGCTTGGTAATTGATTGATTGGCTGCCTTATGACAACAAAATTCAATATCCATTCATTCCCCAATATCAGGGATTTGGTGTTCCTACCTTGAGTTCATGACATGATAATGAACTATCACAAAGCAAAATTTTTCATTACCAAAAAAATTCAAAAATTACATCGAAGTTACCTGTCATAAGTTTCCATCGGAGAGTCTTGGTTATATCATTCTAATGTGATTTTATTTCTTTCTTAGTATATTAAGTAATTCAACAAAGACCAACAAAAGTGTTGTCTAGCAGCAATCTGTAGGGTACTTGGTTTGAAAAGATAAGAAACTGAAATGAGATTATCTGCTATTTGCATGGACATGCATGCCTCTGAAGTATCTTGGGGATTTATGAAAACAGTTGTTCTCTTAAGTGATTTAAATGGTCCCATCCCTCCTGCAATCTCTCTAGACCTATTAATTTGCACTTCCTAGGATGAAAAGGTTTGCTTTGAGAAGAGCAAACTTTAACCTTTCCAAATCCCACATCCAGGCACCTGAATTAATGAGGTTGTTCAGTAGTAACTAAACTAAGAATGCTTCAGCCCTGTCAAGCTAGAGGCAGCAGCTTTTTTTTCCCTTGGTTGAGCCTGTGAGGGCAATTTTTTGTCAAGTACCTTTCAATAGACTTCTCAGGAAGGTTATAAAGGTCTAGACAGATCTGCCAAAATGTGAAAAAGTTGGTCCAGTACCAGATGCAGATTCCATAGCACAGTTCACATCCTAACTCTCAGATGACAAAGTAGCATAAGTAAACTTCACATATTTAAATTTTAATCTGTTCACCGCTGCTGAAGGTAACTACAGAATTTATATTACTATCATTAATGAGTGCCAACAGCTATATCAGATTTATTTCTCTATTAAAGACAAATGGGAGGCTGCTATGAATTCTGCTTCTAGTCTTCCTTGAGATATGCAAGCTATAAAATAATTACAGGGCTCCTACACCAAAAATTATCCACACTGACTCTAAAATCCATCCCACAAATTCCAGTTAGTTTCAGAGTGGACACTATTAGTAGCACCATTATTTTGAAACATAGATTTCTGCAGAGGTAGTGAACAAAATCAAGATAATATCATAAAAACTTTTCTTAGTTCCCGAATACTCCAGATAGTGGCCTTTCTTTGTCTCCTCTGAGAGCTATAATAAAATGTGTTATTGGTACCTGATTTAGGTTTCATGAAGAATACTGTTAAAACGCAATATTTATATATACTGGCAAACTCTACAGGGAGATTATTGGACAAATAAAGATGCTTATCTTCTTGCTTCTGTTGTAAACATCTGGTATGCAACAAATTCTGTTTTGTCTTTTTCAAAGTCCTGTGTTCAAAGAAATGTTTCCCAATTCCCCTTTGAGCTGTACTCTGACTCTCTGGACTTTACCACTCTGACTTAGTTCCCTTCTCACCTGGAACCTCCGTCAATTATGCTCACTTTCTCCCATTGCTAAGTTCCATCCGGGGTCCAGCATTTGGGGGACAGACTTGGGAAGGTTATATTTATTCCTTCTTTCTGGGTTTTGCCACCACTCCTTTCCAACCCTCACAGTGGAGCCATCTATTCTTTAACTCCCTTCTATATGTTGTCTTTCGCCATCAGAAGTAAGCTTCTTGAGGGCGGGAGCTGGCTTTTTGCTTATATTTGTATCCCTAAAGTTTATCCCAGTTCAGGTCACAAAGTAAGTCCTTAATAAGTGTTTGCTGCCTGCCTGCCTGCCTGCCTCAGATGACTTCATTAAACTGTAAACATATGCCTGAAAGAAGCAAACAACCATCAGCCAGAGTCTTTGCTGCCAAAAATAATCTGAACATTTAGGAAACAGTACTATTTAGCTATAGCCTGGCTATCTTGTTGATAAGCATATGCTGAAGTTCCTCTAGACTGGCAGCCTCCATGTTAAGGATTCCTCTGCCTCAGAGGATAGAATCATATAAGACCATTTCAGAATATAGAGGTCTGTAGTTAGTGAATGCACTAATTGAAAAATGAAAAGGTACCCTTTTTGCAAATAAGTCAGTTCAGCCAGTTCAAAACTAGAAGAAACATGGAATCAATCAAAAGCAAACAGCATCAATCCAGGGATAAGTCAAATTATTTCTGAATTGCTATTAAGCAGGAAAAATAAAACAAAGAACTTGTTAGATTAACATACTAAGATGGCATGAGAGATTTTGAAAAGGACCATGAAAGATATAGAGGTGACCCTTACTTCTCAAACCTGTGTAGAGTACAAATTATGGCCACGCTTAGAGTTTGTGTCCTGCAACCGAGGGCCAGCTTTGCCAGAGACATTTGGAGGGGTAGGCCACTAGGTAGTGATCTTTTCTTTCAACCATAGCCTCTTTTGGTGACTGTCTGTCTACAAGCAGGGGTGGAGAACCTGTGACCTTCTAGGTCCTTGGGTATGGCCTTTTGAATCAGTCCAAGTTTTACAAATCCTTTGTAAAATCTTTTACAAAGATTTTAAATTTTTTAAATTTAAAATTTTAAGATTTGTAATCTTAAAGATTTAAAATATTTAAAAATCCTTTTATTAAGGGATTTGTTCTGTGAAGTCTGAATTCAGTTACAGGGAGGCACTTGAGTTCCAAGAGGCACACATGTGGCCTCAAGGCCACAGGTTCCCCACCACTGGGATTGTGTTTTTCTCTGGTGAGAGGAGTACCCATACTTAAAAAAATAAAAAAAAAAATCAAAGATCCCTGATATATTGAAATAAAATAATTTGGAGCTGATAAGCATAGAAAGCCAAAAGAACTGGTGGAAGAGGTTGTTTTGTTTGGCTTATTTCAATTAAAGGCTAATAATCCTAAGGGACTGAGTAACACTAAATGTGTTTTTCTTTTCTCTGAATTTGTGCAGAGCAAATGGGACTGTTTTCAGAGACACATGGTATTTCAGATATTGGCTTTCACTTTTTTTACCGAAGGTGGTTTACAACAACCAAAAAGCTTTGTGTTGATAATCTTGTTTTTTTAAAAATCTCATTTTAAGTGCAATAAGAGAATTTGATATGTAAAAGAATCCTTAGCAAACTTTCTTTTGTTTCTTTTTTTAAAACAAATAATGACCCACTAATTTCCTTAACTTATTTATTTTTTAAACCCAGATTTCAGTCAAGGTAACTCCAATGCTTATATTTTTTTTATGAATTTTGTTCCCAAATGAATAGAATTTTTAAAACAATAACAAATAATATCTGACAAAATTTAAATACAACCAGGAAATCAAAGAGAATCGGCCAGAAACATGCATTGTAATAAAATGTCACTTTAATTCTAAATTCATTCTTATGGATACTCTCCCATACTCACTAAATACTTCTGAAATGTCATAGAACTCAGAACAGAAAGGACCTTAAATATTGTCTAGTCCAGCAAACTCATTTTATAAATGGGATAACCAAGGCCCAGAGAGGGAAATTGCTTTCCTGAGCTCACAAAACTAGTATGGAGAAGAACTGGAACTCAAGTCCAGATTCTCTAATGCCAAATTCAGAACTCCTCTTTCCAATGAATCAAACTTTAACTCACATTCACACACACACACACACACACACAGAGAATATACACATATATAATCATAAAAAGCAGTATTCATTTTATTTTTAATATTATATATATGTGTGTGTCTTTATATTAAAATTTCAGGTGAGCTAAAAAAAAATTAAAAATCAAGTTTTCTTTTCTGAATAAACCCCAAACTAAAATTTAGTTCTCAATGTTTTCCCTAGAACATTTTGTAATACTCGCAAAGATCAGCCTTTTAAAACAGTTTGAAATTGGCACCAAGTATGATCTCATTTTCTCTGATATTTCTCAAGGACTCTTAAAGTTAAACAAGAGGAGCAACCGTTTAATTTGACATTTCTTAAATTTAAATATTCATAAGGTGATTGATATTTAAAGTTATTTCCTGAAGAGTTCAATTTGGCCAAACCAATCAAAAAATTGAATTCGCATGCTATGCTGGTAGTGGCTCTTTAGGTGCTCCAATATAACACAGGAAAAGTTGTTTTCTCAGAATAGATTATATGTCAATGTTTATTTTTAATCTGTGAAAACTGGTTAAAGAAATATGAATGGCTTCTTGTTGAAGCTAAAAAATGTTATTGACCTACAACTTACACTGTTTTAAACATACGTAGTTATGCCTTTAAAATTTATATTTTTCCTCTACAAATTAAGAAGACATTTTAGCCTTTAGGAGGGAAGTTTGTCATACTTAATATTTTTTGTTTTGAGAACAAAATAATAATAATAATTTTAGCAAACCAAGAAGCTTTCTGTTGACCTTGAAGATAAATAAACTTGGCATAATTTACCATTTTACCACACCTTGGAAATGAAGAGGAAAATCTAAGACTTCAAAATATCTTTAAAAGTTCTAAAAGAACAGAAGTTAAGAAGATAAATGAAACCCCCCAAGCAAGTTCCTGTTACAGTTTCAAAGCACTTAGTATTAGGGAGCAACTCAACTGAAGAAAGGTCATGATGGAAAGGTTGTTCTTACCTGAAAGTCAGGGATGTTTCTATTATCTCTCTTCTAGCTCAGGAAGAAGAAAATTGAGAAATAGTCTTTCAATGAAAAAATGTAATAAATAATTCATCTTTAGAAATAGTATTTGTTTGATCAGAGGATATAGTTAAAAATCCATTTAAAGTGAGCTCGATTTCTTATCAATCAAGATGCTAATATCAGTAACAACAGAAATTAAAATATTTAACTCCCCCAAAATTCTAATTCTTCATACTAAAGCAAGAGTACAGTACAAGTTTCAAAAAGTCCGAGGTTACAAATCCCTAATGGAGGATTCTTTTATGAGCATTTTAGAAGGCACATTTGGAATAGAATGATTAATTCTCAGAAATCAACTCATCCTAGCTTACTTTTTTTTTTTGCCTTTTTTTTTTTTAGAGGGCAGTTGGGGTTAAGTGACTTGCCCAAGGTCACAGCTAGTTTTTGTGTTAAGTGTCTGAGGCTGGATTTGAACTCAGGTACTCCTCACTCCAGGGCTGGTGCTCTATTCACTGTGCCACCTAGCTGCCCTCTAGCTTACTCTTAATACCAGAATTTATTTTTAGAGCAAGCAAGAAAGAAACAAGCATTTATTAAGTGCTTATTATGTGCCAGGCACTGTGATAAAATGGGGATAATAATAGCATCTACTTCACACATTGGGAATATCAAGAGAGTTAACATATATAAAACACATTGCAAACCTTAAAGAGCTGCATAAAATTATTATTATTATTATTTTGGGCTTTTTTTTTTGAAGGAGTAGAAGTACCCTGGGAATCTTTTTGCTACCATTACGACTCTGAAATATTCTTCCTGGAGCCAGTGTAGATAATACACAAGACTTATATCGTGAGGTGGGTCTCTATAGATGGCTGTATAAGGCTTCCTCAGGGAAAAAAAAAAAAGGACATGCAAAATTGCTGAAGATAAGATAATATGGGGCCAAGATATTTCCATAGGCAGGTATTTATATCCTCCAGCAACTAGGCAATAGCTAACAAGTCAATGGAAATGCAATATGGACAGCCCTTAGGAGTAGTCTCTTATTCTTTTTCAGAACTCCTAATGTATGTTTCAATCAAATTTTTAAATGCAGATCATTTTTTATTGATCCTTAAACTTTTTGCTTTCTGTTTATGTGAAATTCCCTTTCTTTTCTTTTCTTTTCTTTTCTTTTTTTTTTTGGTAAAAAGGCAAAATGTATTTTTCAAATATGATGTTAGCTTCAGAATCAAATCAAGAAATCTTTCTTGAGTCCATTGAAGGAATGATCCTATGGGGTATACAATGATGTGTGACCTAGCAGTCGGCCTCAGTGATTTGGCAACGTCACCACCCCTCTAATCATTCATGTTTCAATTTATGGCTCACAATTAGCAGCAAACACAGAACTAAATTTGAACATACGGTGTCTTGCATTTTTAATACTAAGAACCTTTTTTTTTTTTCTGTAATCAGTCAAAAGAATTTGGAGGGGATACTCAGCAGTCCTCCCACATCACAGCGTCTGAATGTAAATCAAAACAGCTTCATTTTGGGAACAATTTGAGTAATTGATTAACAATGGCTACAAATCAAAAACAAAAATTGGTTAAATGGCTTCTATTTTAAATGGCTGTATGTGGTGTGAAACAAGGTATTTAAATGTGTTTCTGATACTCTAGTGGCTTCCTTGGTCCCAGCATAAATTCAATGGAACCAATAACCTTTTTCACACAGCTTTAATTGTGCACAGTATGTATTTTTTCTGTTGCCAATTTTATTAAAGAATAACAACTGTTGCTTTACACACAATAGCTTTGATTTTGTTTTTAAGCTCTAAACTGCTCTCCTTTTTCCCCCCTACAAATGCTGAACTTGTTTAAATTCCACAATGTCCCAGCATGATCAGTCCTCTCCTAGGACAGCTAAGCTAGGGGTGAAAATATATATATATATATATATATATATATATATATAAATTTACCTCTCATGCTTCTAATCTTCCCCCTCCCCAATTATCTCTTAAGGATTAACTTCTAAATATTAATCCAAACTGAGAATTGTGAGAGGAATTATTAATCCTTATAGAAAATGTCCTTTTAGTAGGGATCACTGTAATTTCTGTTTTTCTTTATGTCTCTTCTTTAGTCTTCTATGTTTATATATTTGTTTTGAAGTGTGGTATGTATGTACTAATTGATTTATGATGAGTTCTGATTAAATACCATCATTGTTTTTGGATTCATGCAGTCTTCTAAGGAATATATAAACTTTATACTTTTTCTGGCCTAAAGCTTCATTGTAAACTCTGGCAGGTAAATGGATAAACAAATACTACTTCCTTCCTACCTTCCTTCCTTCCTTCCTTCCTTCCTTTTTCTCTCTCCCTCTCTCTCTCTCTCTCTCTCTCACACACACACACACACAGAGTTTGTGAATACACAAATGTGTAAATACATAAAGAAATAATATTATTCATCATATTGTGTATATTTCTTCTTCTATATGGTCATTTATTCCCTTTCTTTTCTGAAAAAAAAAATATTGTATCAAATATACATGAAATAGATAAGTCCATACAAAGTAGACCACTGTCAATTCAATACAATTTAAAATGATGTAATACTCCAATAAGAATCTAAAGAAATGAGTTATAATTTTATCTCTGTGTGGTCAGAGGTCACACCCAGTTTCTGGTATCCTAGCCTTAGAAATTATTATTCTCTTACTTAGTAGAGCAGTCCTTTCTACCTAAAGGTGACACTTAAAGGGCTGAGGTGGAGGGGGTAGGGGGCAAAGAGGGGGAAGCTTTGGGCAAACAGACCATTCTTTGCTAAAAACAACCTATGCAATGGCTTTTTACTTCTTTTAGTGGATATCGGCACCTCTTATAAGCTACATATAGGTCAACGTCTCTGAGAGGCTTCCTGTGGTAGAGTGGATAGGGGGCAATAGATTCAAATCATGATCTTGGCTTAAGACCTGCCCTGTGTGACTCTGGTCAAGTCACTCAGAAATTTTTTGTCCCCTTTTCCTCATCTGTAAAGTGAGGAGGGTAGAATAGATGACCTGTAAAGTCCCTGACAGTTCTCAATCTACAACCCATCCAAATCTAAATCTCAGTAGCCCTTTACTTATCATCACTGTAAGTTGGTCTGATGTTTTAGCTAAGTTTCTGTTACTTACAATATAAGTGTATAAAACCAAGCATGAGCAGCTTTTTGGAGAACTGCTGCTGTGAAAAGCTTTCAAGGTTCTGATTACCCAGTATAGTAAACTCTCCATTTATTCAATAACAAGTGAAGGCAAAACATTTACAGAAATTAAAATACAGCATTTACAATGTTATGGCTTAACAATTTATCACTAAAGTCACCACACAGTTTTCACCAAAGTGGTCACACACTGACCTCCTTAATTGACACGAAGTTCAGAGGCCAAAAGTTGTCCACCCCTAAATCACATTGTCTTAATTTCTTTTATCAAAAAATCTTCTTTCTTCTTAATTGGAGATTAGTATTCAATCATCCTTAATTAGTAAGTCTTTAATTCAATCATCTAAATGTAGAGGTCAAAGTTTTCTACCCCTAGTAAATCAGGATCTTCTCAGTTTGCATTAAATACCCAAGGAGAGGTCTTTTCATTTTGACTTGAGGTTGGCTCTCAACTTCCATGGTTCCCCTTCCTTGGTCCCAGCTTCTGCCACCTCCTTTTTATCCAGCTCCTTGTCCAGTTCCTATTCCATACTGAAGTTCACAATGTCTAGTCCACCTGAAGTCCTTCACAATTTCTGTTCCTGGGAAGACAAAGCTTAACAAAGCCACAATAAACATTCATGCACATCACAGGCATCCTCATCAATTCACTTTCTGCCTATGAAATAAACATAGATCCAACAAAAAGATCTGAGGAATCAACATAAATCATCAGTATAGTCCCTGGACCTCTGAAATCATCAGCAAGACGCTCCTCCAAGATTTCTGTAAATATACAACAAGAAAATCCCCTTTCAAGGTTTCTGAACCAGCAGCAAGGTCCAAGGACTTCAGTAACAACTGCACCAACAACTTTCCCAGTAAGAACAGACCATCCTCTATAAGTAGACAAATCTGACAAAGTAACATCACAGTCAGACAAAGTACTGACACCACAGCCATGCTTCCTCCCAGTTCTTTTCTCTTCTCATTTCTCAGTTCTTCTCAATTCTAAGTTCAGTCCTCAGTTCTCATTTTTCTTCTCACTTCTTTTCAGTTCTCAGTTCAGTTCTCGGTTCTCTCTCTCTAGCAGCCCAGCCTCCCAATGCTTGCTCCCAGAAGTTCTGGCCTCTCTCAGCTTGGGCTTTTCCTTATATATGGTATGATCTCCTCCCTGTTCTGCCCCTTCCTGTTAGGTCAACAAGGCCATCCACTGTGGGATTCACAAGTTCTGTGTCTTAATATTTGATTTGAAACTAAGTGTTAAGTACCTGTTTGATTGCAAATAGAAGGAACAGGGAAGCTTTTCAAATTCCATTACTATTACAAGTCAAAAAGAATTCTTAGATCCTTGTAATCTTGATATCCAGAGCTAATTCAGTCTTGAGGAACTTCTCTAAAACACTGATTGATTTCAAGTCTATCTGCACCCTGATAATCTCTTTTATCTGACTAAGGCTCAAAATTCCTATATTATTGGTGTCTCAGGTGCTATTTAGCATTGTCCTTTTGGCAAGCATCCTAGTTACTGCTACTGCCACGTTCCTATTTGACACTATTACTCCCAGGTGCCCTCTGTTCTCCCTGTTCTCTAATTACCTCCTTTGCCTTGTCTCTCTAACAAAATGGGAAAGTTAATCCTGTCAGCATTTATACTACGTTGATTTAATTTTGTTGTTGTTGTTGTTGCTTTTTTTTTTTGGAGGGCAGTTGGTGTTAAGTGACTTGCCCAAGGTCACACGGCTAGGTTTTGTGTGTGTGTTAAGTGTCTGAGGCTGGATTTGAACTCAGATACTCCTGACTCCAGGGCCGGTGCTCTATTCACTGCAGCACCTAGCTGCCTCTATGTTGATTTAAAAAAAAAAATCAAGAAAGGAAAACTTATAAAACAAGGCCTTTCGGTCAAATAAAATGATTTCTAAAATCTGAAATTTCTCTTCTCCAATCTTAATAAATGTTTGTTGAATGATAGGTCTGCCCACATGCTTTGTTTGATGCCAAATTAGTAGGCATATATTCAAATGAACAAAGAAAGTTGAAGCTGGAAAGGTACTTAAGGAAGAAGATAGTGTCACAGAAGCAGCAAAACTCTGTGAGCTCCCCTCATAACCACCTCAAATACCTATAAAATATGACTCTAAGCACATTTTAGAGCTATGGAACCCACAAAGTAACAGAGAGAAACAAATCTGCTGAAGGCAGCCTGGCAGGCAAACAGGAAGGGTCCATTGCAGCACACTGGGAGTCCAGGACAGCCCAAGCAAGCTGTCGTTTTAGCCCCAGGGCAGACCTGACCAGCAGTAGCTGGAGGGAACTTCAAAAAAAAAAGTGAATCACCAGCAGCTGTGGAAGTTTCTAGAATTATCAACCCATAAATGCCAAAGACAAAGTAAAAGGTTAGTGTGGACTTCGTGGGAACAGGAGGACCAGGAGTGCAGACTGCCCATTGCCCCTGGGGAGAGAAGGCAAGAAGCAGCAGGGGCTCAGCTGCCATGCACCTGTCTCCATGTGTCTGCTTCAGATCTCCTGACCTGCAGATTGTAGGAGGACCAAGTGATCATTGGGAGGATAATTGCCCTTGCTTTAACATGCTTAGATCAGGATCGCGGTCTTGGGTGGAGGTCCTAGTGTGTATGATCAGTGAGCCTCAGCTGATGGGGGCTGTAAAGAGAGCACCCAACTAATAGCTCTAGCCAGCTGTGAAAACCCCAGCGATTTGGGACAAAGCTCTCCTTTCTGGAAGCAGAGTTCTACTGTAGCAAAGAGCTCAAAAGTCAAGTAATTGAGTGGCAACATGAGCAAGCAAAGGAAGCAAAGCAAGCACAGCAATCAAACCTTAGATTCCTTTTTGGGGGACAAAAGGATCAAGGAATGGAATGTGAGGAAGACAAGAAAGTCAGAACTCCTGCATCAAAAGCTTCCAAGAAAAATATGAATTGGTTACAGGCCCTGGAGGAGCTCAAGAAGGACTTTGAAAATCAGGTAAGAGAAGTAGAGGAAAAATTGGGAAGATA
>CM053601.1:117212161-117274550 GCA_028646575.1 Pseudocheirus occidentalis | reverse complement strand
CTTTGTGACACCTGTACCTAGCACAGAGCCAGGAACAAGCTCCTTGAGGTCAGGAACGATTTAATTTCTGTTTTTATATTTTCAGGATCTAGCACAATGTTTGTCATGTGGTAAATACATAGTAAATATGTTTGGTCAATAAATGTTTATTGAATGAAATGGCAATGAATTTAAAAGTATGCAATAATAATTATAATGCTTATGAATGCAATAATTATAAACTAAATTAAGGGATGGAGATCAAGCACTAACTAGGTAACTGAGAATTGGGACAAGCTTTGTTTCAGAGGTGCCATGTAAATTAATTCTTAAAGGAGGTAGGGTTTCTGAGAGGGATAAATGAGAAGGGAAAGCATTCCAAGGCTTGGGGGAAAACCTCTCTGAAAGCATGTGATTAGGAATTAGAAAATTGTGTGCAGAAACACAGCAAATGAGCTAGTTTGAAAAGGGGAAATAATATGAAATGAGTCTGAAAAGACAAGTTAGAGACACATTATGAAGGGTTTTAAATGCCAAGCAGAGAAATTTGTATTTTATCCTGGAAGTAGTAAACTTCTGGCCAATTCTATTTCTCAAGAAGTTGCTTTCTTCAAACAATTTTTATGCTTCTTTATCCAACCTGTTGACTCTTTTTTCATAATTCTCTTGCATAATTCTTGTTTCTTTTCCCAATTTTTCTTCTACCTCTCTTATTTGATTTTTACAATCCTTTTTGAGTTCTTCCAAGAGATCAATTCTTATTCCCCTTTGTGGTCTGACATGTAGGCATTTTGACATCGTTGTCCTCATCTGAGTTTGTTTGATCTTCCTTTGTCACCATAGCAGTTTTCTGCGGTCAGGACTCTTTTTGTTCTTTTGCTCATTTTTAAAAGTCAAGCTCTTCTCCTTGGGCACAGGGGGCACTATCCCAAACTTCTTGTGCCAGGAGCCAAGGGCCTGGTCACTGGCTTTCTGCACAGAGGCCTCAGGTACTGGCAGTTTGCCCAGTGTGGCAGGGTGACCCAACCTAGTCGAACCTGTTGTGCTGGGGTTCTGGGCTGGAGGTCTCACAGCAGACATGCTGTTCCACTAGTCTGCTGAGCCAGGACCCAGGGCCTGGGTTGCTGATCCATGTTATGGCTAAGGACCTCCTGCTAACTTGTCTGAACACTGCCTGCACTAGCCTCCATTCTCCTTTATCCAAGTGAGCCAGATTTTCCTGAAATCCTTCTCAGTTTTCTTAAACTGGAAAATTGTTTCACTCCATTTTTAGTGGGTTCAGTTGCTCCAGAATCTGTTCAGAGGCTTGATTTGATATTGCTTCTGAAGAAAACTGGGGAGAACCCAGGGGATTTCCTGGCTTCTCTCTGCCATCTTGGCCCCACCTAGCAGTAAACTTTTTAAGCAGGGAAGCTGCATGATTAGAACTTGCTGTAGCACCAATACAATATTTATAATGCCCATGATCACGATAAAGACCATGACTATGAGTATTGCATGACGTTTGATCCCCAAATATGCCAGACTCTCCAGATAGAGGATAAAGTTGAAGGATTTAGTTAGACCCCAGAAAACCAAATCCCCAAACAAGTAAGCTGATTCCATTATAGTAGCCAAGAAGCCATAATAATCCTGAGACCCATGCCATCCTTTATCCTTCCCACAAACCAATACAAGATCAATATTTACTAACAAAACTCTCTATCTCCTTGCCTAAGCTCCTCTGTCCCCTACTGTCTCCAACTGTCTGGCTAGCTCTCTACCCACTTCTCAATGACCTCTGCTTCTCCTCAGTAAACATCTCCCACCACTACATGTGAGTATATTCAGCCTATCAGGGGGCAAAGTTTATCTTCATAGCAGGGAAGCTTCAAACTCCCCCCTAGGTCTATTAAGGGGAAGGGAAGATCTTCAAATTCCCATTCCCACCGCACTTGGCTGCTGTGTAAGAGACAGATTTGAGAGAGAAGAGAAACCAGAAACAGCGAGCCCAATTAGAAGGATATTGCAAGAGTCCAGGCAAGAGCTAATGAGGACCTGACCTCAAGGTGGCCATAGGCAGTTCATTTAACCTATCTACACTTGAGTTTTCTAATCTGTCAAGTGCTGGTAATAAATATACCTGCCCCATCTACTTCTTAGGTTACTGTAAAGATAAAATGAGATTAGAGAAGTCCAACTATAAGGAAAATTTGCATATTATAGAAATGAAAACATTCCTGTATTATCTCCTCAAGGCAAGGAGTGATGACTGTTAAAGTTTAATCAGCACCTAAAAACGTCAGAAATAGTTTTTTAATCAATATCTATTGAAAGTGAAGAGGAAATTATTTTTCATTCATATTAAAAATTATGTCATGCCATTTCTTAAATTATTTACTGGCTCCTCATTCTTTCACTCGTTCATTGAATAAACATTTATGAAGCATACAATTAGTATAATACACTGTGCTAGGGGAATTAATACTTGCAGCCTGGCACAAGTTCCTCACATCCCCTTCCCCCTGCCAGTGAGTAATGTTCTCTAAAGAATTGCAGGCTGGGAAAAGAGAGAAATGTACAGTTTCCCCACTAATCTTCTCCACTCTGGGCGCAGCTGGTAACAGCCTAGGATGATTTGAAAAATCCCACTCATTTACCTCAGAGACATTCTTTGAGGACTTAAGAGGGGTAATTAGGGAGAAATTATGGTGTCTTTACACCTTCAAAGCAGATTGGGGAATGTTCCCCCCAAAGACAGCCACTTCTCCCAGAGGTCTGATGAAGAATGGACATCAAAATTTGCAGTCATTCTCTCTGAGCCTGGATTTGATGTATGGGGACTCTGTTAAAGATGTAAGACAATGAGCTCCTTCTCTTTGGGCAAGTTTTGGTTCTTTTGCTGTTGTTTGTTTGTTTGTTTATTGATTGGTTTGCTTTGTCCTCTTGGTAGTGGGTATGGCTAGAGTTCATCTGGAGTAGTGACAAAAGGAATATTATGGAAGGAAAAACCTAATCTAACTGTAACATCACTAGATGCAAGGGAAACAACGTCCCTTTGACAGGCAAGGAAAACTAGTCTAGGGACTCATCTGCACAGGGGAAAAATTTTGCCCAGAGACCAAAACCATTTTATTTTGGTAGAGAGTTTGGCTATGCCTGAGAGCAAAATCTGGGTCTGGAGCTGCCTGCTAGATGCTATTCAGAACAGCCAGGAGAGTCACTTGGGAGAACAGATTATACCTCCTCATGGGAGGTTCCTAGAACGGCAAGAACAGATTTAATTAGGAAAGGAGAACATCTGATGTCACCAGCAGGAAGCTATGAAGCTATGCAGGAAGGAGGCATGATGGAGAGAGATGCTTGATGCCACCTGGTGGGAACTGTGTGAAACTGCAAGAGAATATACAGCTAGGACCCAAGCCTGACTCCTTGGGGGATGCCAGGAGGCAGTGCCTGATGAGATCAGCAGGGAAGGAACCAACCTAATCATAACTGCAATTAACTAAGACGTTTCAGTTCTTTGGTAATTAAAAAGTGGCTTTATTTTCCAAGAGCTCTGTTGTGAGTTCAATTTCAAAAAAATTTGATGATTTTAATTTTTGGAACTGCATATTAGCAAATGAGGAGTCTGTGAGTGAAAGTTGTGGGGTTGGGGCATTACCATACACATGTATATGTATATATTCCCCCTAAGTTTCCTGTGTAGTGGCTATAAGACAAGAGAGCAAGAAAATCTTAGATATTTCATGTTATGGGGCAGTTATATGCTTATCAACTTACAATTATTTCCTCCATAAACATATATCCAATCATAAAAATATGTCAGTATAGAGGCAGTGCAGTTCATAACAAAGGAAGCGTATTTTTAGGCATTGGTATACTTACAGATGAACAGTTCTTCTAAGCCAAGCTCATGTAACCTGTGGTTACTCTTTACAATCTGGCTCTAGCCTGACTTTTCCAGGACTATCTCATATTTCTTTCTTTGCATCCCCTTGGTTATAGCCAAACTGGCTTACTTATTGTTCTTTCTACACTACATACAGTCTTCTGTCTCTGTGCTTTTACAGAGGCTATCCTACTCCTGAGACACACTCCTTCCTTACCTCTGCTTCTTTGAATTCCTGACTCTTTCCAAACTTCAGCTTAATGGCTACATGAAACTCTCTGAGATCCCACTCTACTAGTACATTTCTGCATATTACTTTGTATTGATTTAGCACATATTTTGTATTTACTTTTGTGTGTGTGCGCGCATGTGTGTGCATGTGTGTTGTTTCCCTAAATTAGATAGAAACTACTTTACAACAAAGATGGTTTGTTTTTGTCCCCAGTGTTGGGAAATGAAATCAGATTCATCAGTTCATCCCTCCTGTCTCTAGGATGCAAGCATCTTTATAAAGTTAGGTCTACTCTTTCATTTAAAATTTCCATCAGATACCGTTATCCAGTGTTATATAAGAAATTAACATCAAATAATGTCAATGAACATGCTGTGCCTCACATGCTTGTAGTTGATATTTTATTGTGTATGTGCTGTATGTGCTGCCTTGAGATTTTTCTCTGATTCTATACTGTTGGGATAGATAGATAGATAGATAGACAGATAGATGATAGAGTATATACATATGTGTGTTTACACCCCCCTACATGCACACATGAGATATCTCTCATGAGATATCTCTACTATGAGATATAGTAGATAGAGTAATGTAGTTGGAGTCTGAAAGACCTGGGTTCAAATTCTACTTGTTAACTTTTACGTGGACCACATTAAGTCAAATGTGACCATGGTCAAATCATTTTTGCCCTCTGAGTCTCATCTTCTTTGTCCATAAAATGGGGATAATAATGCCCTAGTATTGTAATAGGTTCAAGGTACCCTGGACATTCAGGTGTCTTGATTCCCAAATGACAAAAAATACTTCAAGATATTTGAAGCTCATCTAACAGGAAACTAAAGGAAGATTACTTAGTCACATCAGGAAAGGACATTCAGAGTAGGGAAAGGATAGTTCCTGTTGATATAGTTGATTTGGTTGGCCAATCAATTAATAAACATTAATTAAGCACCTACTTACTATGTGCCAGATGCTATGCTAAGTGCTAGGGATGCAAAAATTAAAATGAATAAAAAGATGCAAAAAACAGACCCTTCCCTCAAGGAGTTCACAATCTAATAGTCATAGCTTTACTAGGATATAGTTGATCATGTTACTGGTTTATAGACCAAAGCCCAGTTGAGACCATCAGCTCCACTTGCTATGGTTATTATGATACATAGGAGACAGATCACAAGCCATGGTCTTATGACAAAGTTAAATCTCAGTCAACTTCAATATCTTTTAAGGAAAAACTAGCCTAACAGGTCTGAAGTAGAGCCTTAGGATGTTTAATACTAGCAACTACCTGTCTCAGACTTTGGTAAGGCACACATGAGTTAATGTAAGTAGTATCTTCCAGAGGGTGTGATATAATGAATGTGATTTTCAAATTAGCATTCTGGAATATATACATTTAAATGAGAACTTCTAGTCCAAGTTTTCACCTCAAGAAAAAAGGGCTTATTTATTTCACTAATGCCATTTGGAACCCCGCTTTCCAACCAGGATTTTGCTTCTGGTTCTTTCCCTAACCAGTTTGGTGACTTCAGAGAAGTTACCTTGCTTCACTAAGCATCATTTTCTTTATCTGTAAAAAAAAAAAAAAAAGAAAAATAATACCTAATACATATATATATACACATATATATGTGATATACACATATATGCATATATCTGTCACAGTTGTTGGGTGATCTAATTGAAATTATGATTTTATGTGAAAAAAACTGATAAGCACAAAAACTTTATACAAATGTTGATTAATTAAGTATGCAGGACAAAACAACCTATGATTCCTTTATAGATTACAATCAAATATAAGACTGCACTTTAGATTTCATTTAAGGAAACTTCTTAATAAAAATATCAGAAGAAGCTGACTTCAAGATTCCTTCTGTTGCAAGGCTACAAGAATGATAGAGCAAGTCTGTTATGTATAAGATTTTAATATATATCATTTCCCTCCCTGGAAATAGTGGTAGGCACTTTTCCTTTTGCCTTTGGAAAAGAATTTCTTTTAATTAAATGTTTCCTTCAAACCACTTGGGGACTAAATTTGAAATTCATTGAAGTCACAAATGGCATTTGTTTTTAACTGATACAAAATGAAGGGATGAAAAGAAACGTAATTCAGAATTTCACTTTAAAATGACAGTAATTCTACTCACAGACTTCTCAAGATAATTCAAGTCAACTAGCATTTATTAATCACTTATTGTGTGCCAGGTTTTGTATTAAGCATTAAGGATTCAAAGGAAGGCAAAAAACAACAACAACAACAACAAATCAAAAACCAAATAGTCTCTGTTCTGAAGGAGTTCACAAACATAAATTGTTCTGAAGTCTGATTAATAAATCCTAGGATTTTAGAGCTAGGAAGCACCTCAGTGATTGTCTAGTCCAATCTCTTCATTTTCTAAATGAATTAAGAAAAAATATCTAGATGTCCAAAGTTAAACAGAAAGTTAATGGTAAAGTCAGACAAATACATGACTAAAGGAAAAATTTGAGAATTCCTTCACATGGAAAACTCGCAGTATAGGAATTCCTTTCACTAACACAGATCACAACCTGTGTAGGACTTTGTAAAATCTTAAGAATTTGCCAGATGTACAGAGAAATCAAGTAACTAGTCTAACATCACATGAAATGGGAACAAATAAATAAAATTTTATAAAAGAAATCAACAAATATCTCAGGTAAACTGGCCTATTTACTGTTCCCCATTACAAAATGTTTCATTTCCCATCTCCATACTTTTCACACCTAGAATGCCTTTTCTCCTCTCTTCCTTCTCTTGGAATCTCTAATTCCCCACAAAGTTCAGCATAAGTGCTACATTATACAAGAGTCCTTTTTGGATCTCCCATATGTTAATGACTGGGCAGGCTAAAATATTGAAAGGTTCTTCCAGGGCACAAATATTTAACAAGGCAGGGACTAGCAAGAAGAACACAATAGCCTTTGTCACTTGGATATGAGTTTTGTTAATTTGCCATCCAATATCCTCACTTCCATTCATTTTCATGGAAAAATAAAAGAATACTCAAGTTGGGGTTCTCAGATTTACAGGGACTTTGGAAGTTTGTTAGAAGGGTAATCTCTAGATTGATCTCACTGTGTAACTGGACATTAGGCAGAAAGCTGCAAGGTATTTCTAGTCTTGGGTCATACTGAATTATTTGAGATAGACTCTGCCGCTGGCAAGCAGAATGAAGTGGTTAAAAAATAAATTTAAAGTTTGCAAGCACTGATTATTTAGGTAGGTTCTATTTCTGTACTTGAAAGAGCTTGGATTCTGGGGTAAGAGATCTCTTTTTGAAGAGGAAGCACCTATTACAGCCAAGGGCTTTGAAAAGGATATAAATCTTTTGAGAAGAAACACCACTAAGAGTTTTTCCCTAGTCTAATGACTAGATGTGCTAAGGCCCTGACTTCCTAAAAGAAAAGGATTTTCTCTGGATTGTAAACTAAAAGGCAGTTGGCAGAACCCACTCTTCCTTCCTCCCATGAGAATGAAGTATTACCTTAACTGAGGAGTTCAGTGGAAGCCAGAAGGTAGAAGCAGAAAGGAGCTCCACAGTCTGGTGGTGACTAGTGGAGTCAGGTCTGGCAGCCACCAGCAGTGACCACATGACTGGCAGAGCATCAGCCAGCTGCATACCATTCAAGGCCATCAAGGAATAAAACCTGGTATAAGTCATATAACACCAACATACACTTGGCAAAGACTATTCAACCACAGGAGACAACAGTGAGCAGGTATAATAGAAGCAATGCTATAGGAACATCTAAAGATATTGGCAGCTATCCTACGTTGCACTGAGTTGCTCTCCAACATGTGCATTATTCTGGTTACATCTTCCCTTTGTTTGCATGTGTCCTGCCATGTTGGCATCCAGTCCACATGTGTGTTCCTCTTCATGTACATTCCCTATGTATGCACAGTCGCCATTGACAGTATACATTTTTGTGAAAGAATGCATATCAGATTTATGACAAACTTTTCATTACTTTTCTTAACTTGGTATTTCATTAAATAATTTTGTTTTGAATTGTAACCTCTGATTGGCTGTATGTAAGGAGGATTTTGTTATTCTTTTGAGTTGAGTTTCTTAGGATTCATGGCCATGGCAATGTCTGGTTTCCAGGTGTCAGATAATAACTTCCAGAATAGCCCCAAGGATTCTAGATAGTAACTCTTAGAATATCGCTAATAGGCAGTTCTATGAGATATGGGGTGACATAATTGATATTTACTATGCTTGTGCCAATGACAATATTGCTAAAGTTAACCTGTGAGGCCATTGTTGGCAATATTCCTTCTTTGTCCTGTTGCCCTATAAAGCAAGTGGGTAATGGTCAGTAAACCCATAGGGGAATATGTGTATGCTTTGACTGGCCCCTATCAAAGCTTGAGGGGATCTAGGAGAGTGTACAAGCTGTGCCTGTCTAGATTGACTCCTTCATAATGTAGGGGTAGTTGTCCCCCCTTCTCACCAGCCCTTGCAAGATGGCTTGTTAGGGAATGCTGTAGGAGTTGATGTTCTCATTATCAGCAACCTTTTGAGAAGACTGTACTACAATAAAACTGATTATTCACCCCTCCAAAGGTTTCTGCCTGTCTGACCAGATCAAGAGTGAACCTGTTAGAGACTAGAGTCTGAAAACTCCAGCACCTCCTGCATGTTATCTGTGAAACACTGACTAATAGAATAGCCATGTTTTTAGAGCAGATATTGGCCTACAGGGTACATTGAACGTGAGGGAGCTTTTTGGGGGGAACCATCTACAAAGTGTGTGGAAAAGGTGTGTCCTTGGTTCCTATCTTAGTGTTTTCCTCTCCAAACTACTTTGTATTTGCTTTGTATTCATTTACCTTTGTCTGAATACGTCTTCTCCAGTACTCCAATATGAGTACTGAAAACAGATTACTTCTTTTTTGTCTTTATACCCTTAATATCTGGCATCATATGTTGCACATAATGCATGTCATAAATTCTTAATCAGTTGAATTGAAGCACAGATTTAGTTGTTAATGTTCAGAAAGATGAGTATAAACTTTACATCATAGACCCCATGTTATAATGAAAATTATTACTCACTAGGCTTTAGGTATTATCACCTGAAATACAACTGAGGTAGTGATGGTGGTGGTGGTGGTAGTAATAGTAATAGTAGTAGTAATAATAGTAGTAGTAGTAGTAGTAGTAGCAGCAGCAATAGTTGTTGTTGTAGCAGCAGCAGCTAAGTATTATATAGCTCTTGAAGGTTTATAAAGGCTTTACACTCATTCTTATTTTATGCCCTCAAATCTCTGGGAAATAAATGCTATTTTTTTCCATTTTATTTATGAAATAAGACTGAGAATGATTAAATAATTTGTCCAGGTCACATAACTAAGTGTCTGTGGTAGAATTTGAACTCAAGTCTTCTTGACTTCGGGTCCAAAACTCTACCCACTGTGTCACCTAACTGTTATGATTTGCTGAGATAGGTGCTTTCTTGGTATGGATTAGGCCTGTCTCAGGCCAGTCCCTTGGTAATTTAAATTTTATAGTGGTACAGACAAGACACTCATAGGCCATTCAACAGTTAATAAAAGGCAGGTTTTGTAGCTACAGCAAGAAAATAATATTTAATGAATTTAGTAATTGAGGACATGTTGAGTTCTTTGAACTGCGAAATACTCCCTTTATGGATTTTCCCATTTTTGTCCAGAGCCAAGCTTCAGAGATGGTACCAGGAGCTCATCTTGATGGTTTTTTGAGACTGTATCTCTCTATTATACTCAGGCTGGAAGTGCATCAGAAGCTACCCATGGACACAGGCCTATTTTTTATCTATAAGAAAACTTTGACTTGTTCTTATTTGGATCTGGGCTGGTTTGACCCTACTCAGGTTTCCTATTGCTCTTCTCTCTCCTCTCTCCTCCCCCCCGCCCCCATTCCCCTTGGCTTCATTACCAGGCACAGACCACATTGATTTGGGATTTAGTGAGGAAATCTATTCACTTTAGTTTATAGCAGCTCAGAATCTCTGAGCTCAAGCAAATCACCAACCTCAGGATCTAGGTAGTAAGGATTAGAGGACCAGCATTTACTATACTCAGATTATTTCATACTTAGGCAACCAGAAAATGTCAACAGCCTAAACCTTTAGTGCCCTGAGGCAATCAAGTCTCAAAGACTGTTTCAATGCTTTTTAAGGAAAAGCTACATAGAGAAAAGAGTTAGGATATTGTTCTCCCCATATTTATAAAGTAGTGGTACAATATTCTCCATATGTGCTTTTCCATTATGCATTAGTTTCTTTTCCATGTGTTTTTGTAGTGACTTAAGTCTTACATTATCTCTTGAAATAAACATTCTAAACTTCAATTTATTGATGAAGTACATAGGAACTGAGATTTTATTTTGCTTTTAAAAAAAGTTTTAATTGCCTATGCTAGTGAAAACAACAACACAGATGCTGAAAGACAGAAAACTTAGAGAATGTTTATCAACAATCTGTAGCAGGATCTGAGTTCAACAATTTAATTCAAGAAACATTTATTGAGTTCTTAATGTGTGCCAGGTGCTATTATGGCCCCTCAAGATATGAAGGTATAAATTAAATTGTCCTTTAAGGAGTTTACATTGTACTATAACTGCTTCTAAACCAACATGCTGATTTAATATTTTTTCTTCCAGTAGAAATAATGTTCCGGAGACAAATGTATTCAGTGATATATGTAAGTAGTGTAAGTCTTACGTGATATTAATTTATTTTACTATTATACATAGTTTTCAGAACTTTAGGAACCTTTTTTCCCCCTATGACTCTTTAAATACTCTCTGGGCATCTACCTTACTCCCAGAGAATACTTTTCTGCATTAAGGAAAATGGAAGTCATTGTCTCTTAAAGAAAGAAAGTAACTGATGTTAGCTACAGGAGAGGATATAGCAGCTTAGAGTCTTTGATTATTTTAGTACTTGAATGCTTCAAAAACCCATGATTTCTTCATAATGGGAACTCCTTCCTTTGATAAAGCTCACAACTACTTCATAAAGACAATTAGGTCAGCATTTGAAGCCTCTTCAACATTGCAGGTCCAGTCAGGACTTGTGTTTTAATAACAAAGCCTTAGGCAAGACTTGGGTCAACTCTACACCACAGAGTTTTACTAATGTGGAATTTTCCTGGAAGGGCCTTTGGATATAGTTTAAAAACAAAATAACCAAAAAGGCCTCTTTTGCATAAGTAAAATGAAAAAGGAGAAGTTATGACATTAGTCTTTTTTTCCAATTCTAATATAAAATTTGCCATATATTTTATTCACCATTCCAGTTGTTCTTTTATCTCTCTTCATGAATATATGTTTTAAATACTTCTGGAATAAGAAACAAATAGATAAAAAAAATCTTTCCCACATTTTAGATGGATTGGAAAACATTTGTTTGACGTAACTCTGGAAAGATAAAGACTTTTAAATATATATGTATATATAATATAAATATATTTATTATATTAATATAAATATAATACAAATATATCAACACAAACAAATTATATATAAATATAAATAAATATTTATATAAAATATAAATACACACACACACACACACACACACATACACACATATATATATATATAAACTCTTCCTGTGCTATATATCCTTATAATTGACTGGCCATTACTAAATATTCTGCCTACCATAAAAAAATACAAAGTCTTAGCCTGGCATTCAAAGCTTTATAAAATCTCACTTTAGCTTTATTCTATACTGTTCCATTCCTTATTATATTGTACTTAGAGCTATAGCTATTTGTAAACATTTTACATCCTCTGCTATACTGCAGCTTAAGACTATATTTTTTGTATTCACTTTCTTCACTTAGCACAGTGTCAGTATACCTTTAATAAATTTCTATTGGATGGATGAATGAATCAACACATCTTTCCAAGGTAGCTATATTTCCTACTAGGCTAAATAATATGACTGATAAAATATAAGAAAGCAATAGATGAAACATTTATCTTAATCTTTACTACGTTATTCAATTCAGTCCTTTCTGACATTTCAGGAAACCAGGAGGGAAGTGAGCTTACATCATTCTATTTTGGGGCTAAATTAACTGGGGCTTCATGGGAGATGAGGAGTTATTAACATTTCCTTGTCAGTCTGAGGCTAAATAAAGTTTTCTTGGGACTGGGTCTAGAGATGATATAATTTCATAGTTTTGGGGGTTAATTAAATTTTGGGAGTTTGGATCAGAGGTGTCAAAACTCCTAGCCTGCAAAACTCCCCAATGTGGTCCAGCCAGATTAAAATACAACTGGCAAATGTTTTGCAAAATAAATTGAAATATAATACAACATAGATACTATGCATATGTGCTTTTCTAAATTAATATTCATCTACAGGGGTCTGCTTCTATTTGAACTTGACACCATTGCTTTGGATGATGGAATAGAAAATTTGCCAATGATATCAAATTGAACAAGATGACTTACTTCTTTGGCAGAAAAAGAAAAATCAGAATTCAAAATGATCCTGAAAAACTAGAAGTGGTGAGAAGATTTAAATGGAATTCACTACTTCCTTCAGTCAGAATGGCAATCACCTCCAGCAATTTTCAACCTGTGGGTCACTACTCCTTTGGGGGTTGAACGACCCTTTCACAAGGGTCACAGGGGTAGCCTAAGACCATTGGAAAACACATATTTCCCACAGTGTTAGGAACTGAGACACCGCTCTTCTATCCGTCTCCAGGGGGGTCTGCCCACATGCAGATATGTCCACATATGAGTATTAAAGGGTCTCAGCATTAGAAAGCTTGAGAACCACTGATTTAGGGGTTCCAGCAAGGAAACTAGGAAATGGATTTGTCATGCATACATTTTCAAGACTAACAGTGTATTCCACTATATGTAATATTGCATTTACAGAATCATGATTATAATGTATAAGTTTAATCTATCTGTGTAGGGGTAGAGAGAAGTTCAGCAGTTTCCAAAATACTCCCTGGAGCAAGTGACTTACTTGACCCCTGGGAGTTATCTCTTGGGAAATAAATTTGATAGTGGTAAGTTCAGTATAATTCAAAATGATGGTGAAAACCTCAAAACAAAATAAGAAACCAAACCATAGAGGCGGCTAGGTGGAGCAGTGAATAGAGCACTAGCCCTGGAATCAGGAGGACCTGAGTTCAAATCCAGCCTTGGACAATTGACACACTTACTAGCTGTGTGACTTTGGGCAAGTCACTTAACCCCAACTGCCCTCCAAAAAGCAAAAAAAAAAAAAAACCCCAAACAAAAAACATTAGTTTCTCATAAACGTTATAGGAAAGGCTAGGCAATTTTGACAATAGCAAAAAAAAAAAAATAGATCTTCTGCTTGATATAAATGTTCAAGCAAAAAAGAAATTGGTTGAAAATGCATAAGACTAAGGTTAATATAGGAATGTATTGCATGTAAGAGTCAGTCAATAGAGATTTACTAAACTCCCAATATATGCCAGACCCTGTGCAAAACATTGAGGGTAAAAAATTGCTCATAATATAATTGAGCAATTGTTTTTTGTGAATGCAATAAGCATTGATCAAGATTTTATTTAAATATAACATTCAATGTATTCACTTTAAAGATCTGTGATTTAATCAAAATTGGTATTCCCTACACCAATACAGATCACAATTTCCTGTGTACGTTATCTTTGAACATTTCTATGGCTTAAAATTCTGTCACTTAGTTGATCCTCAAAAAAGAGGCATACTGTGTGCCATAGGTGTTTACAGTTTGGTGGGACCTGTGGAATTAGTAGAACAGGAGTGAAAAGATGGTATGAGGCACAAAAAGTTAAATGAAGAGAATGTATAAGAGGGTCCTTAAAAGTACTATAAAACAGGAAAAATGTTGGGAAGCAATTCCCAAAGGGAAAAGAGGAAATAATTAACACAAGGGAAGACTCTAGAAAAAAGGTTCTTGAACTTTTGTGTGTCATAAATATCTTGGAAATTTTGTTGAATTATATGGACCCTCTTCTCATAATAATTCTTTTCAATGCATAAAATAAAACACATAAAATTACAAAGGAAACAAACACATTATGCTGAAATGTAGTTAACAAGATATTATTATTATTATTATCATCATTATTATTTGCTTTTTTGAGGGCAATTGGGGTTAAGTGACTTGCCCAAAGTCACAGGGATAGATTTGAACTCAGGTCCTCCTGACTCCAGGGCCAATACTCTATTCGCTGTGCCATCCAGCTGCCCCTCAAGATATTCTTAAAAGCAAATTCAGGGAGCCAAGGTTAAGGATCTTTTTGCTACATTGGTGGGGGAGGTGGATTAGGGAATAATCACTGGGGATGCTAGAAGGCTATACATTGTTCTAAATTAGCTCTCTGGGTTTATTCTTGAAAATAATTTTATCATCATCTAAAAAAAGTATCATTATTTCTTCCATTGGAATCAGTTTTATATCGTATGTAATTCTTAATGAACAAAATAAAGTCATGTAATAATCATATTGGAGATGTGTCATTTAAGATGTAAAGTCATGTAATAATCATCATAGGAGAGGAAAAGAAAATGTAAACTAGTTAATACTTTAAAACATTTTTGCTATCTGTAAAAATATAATGATATTATTTTATCTTAAATTTACTTTATAACATAGAGGTCATCAATCAGAGCACTATTTGACATGTTTCTACACTGTCAAAATCACCAAATTCCTCAAGTTCATGCTTGAGATGGGAAAAGGGACACACCAGATTACACCATATGTGGCAAAAGGAATGGCTTCAGGAGATTTTCTAGGCTTGTCAAGTAGCTACCTCTGAAGAAGGGAATAAACTGCTCTGTCCTCTCAAAAGCCCTTTTCACACGACTCACCTTTATTCTTCAAGCTTCCCCCCTCCTTCCCATTTAGAATGCTTGTATTTGAGAATATACACAGAGACAAACATATTTTTCAAGGAAAGAAAAAGAAAGGACATTTTTAAAAATGCCAGTGCTCTTTAGAGGCCTGTGACACAAAGTAAATGACTTTTCAATCATTATATAGTTCTAATTATATCTTTATGTGTATATCATATTTAGCGATGTTTCTGTCTTCAGATGGCTCCAAAGTATGAAAGAAAAAAAAATTGACAGATTACCAAAGCAAAAGCAAAGGAGGGCATGTCTCCTACTGAATTTTAAACTCAAAGCATTTTGTACACATCTGTAATTCAGGGAGATTATGAAGTCAACCTTGGTTGGAAAATTTTTCAAAAACTGCTTTAGAGAGACAAGTTGAGATTTTTAGGAGAATATATATTTTTTAATCTTCATAGATTTTTTTTTTCTTTCCTTACCTAGTAGCTATTATCAAGCTATTTTGTACAATTCTAGTACTTAACTTAAGCCTTTCCTGTATGGATATATTTCACCATGTACCCATGTATAAAATGATTTAAACAATGTAACTGGTTCTGTTTCTTGGCTAGGACCCAATTAAATAACCACTGATGCAAGCAGTTATTACCTTCTTAAAAGGAAATCTGTGGTTTCCTTATTTAAACTGCTGAGTTTTAATGTCCATCAAAAAGGCTGTTATTGCAATGAATAATTTAGCTACTCCAGTCTGCTCCTCCCTATTCCACTACAAGCATGGTTTCAAGACAGTAAAAGACACCAGCAGTCTGTCTTAAGATCAGAACAAGATTTGCTACAGTAAGATAGCTACTGTACACGTTCCATTATATTTACTCTTCAAAATAATATGTTAAGCAAAAAGACTTTGGTTTTAGAAAGGTGTTGAGGAATTACTTAGGGGGGTTCAGGATGTCAAATGTATGTGCATTTGTACATTGAGCAAACAAATGAATAAAAAGAATTTGCAAGGAAAATCGGCAAGACCCTTTTAAAAAAGATGAAAGGTCAATAGATTTGGAGATGTTATGGTGTCATTTCATCTGTTTGTCCCTTGGTGGAGTTCTTGAGTTAGTTTCTCTCTTTCTGTCAACCTGCTTTATATTTCTTTCCAGAACTGGCTATCATGTTTACCGTATTTAACCTTTTCCTTGTCTTATTGTGAATACAAAGTCGATTATAAGTGAAAGCCCATCTGAGACCGCGTCTTCAGCACCTACTTCTTTGTATTCCAGACCATGAACTGTTTCCTCCCCACTGCTCCTTTTTTTGGAGATGAGGCGACATTGAGGACACTATGCTGTTTTCCAGTTTAGTCACCGAAATTTCTTAACTGTAAAGCAAACTGTGTTAAGTCACTGAGTGGTTCCGGAGGCCGAGAGTATGCGGTGGGGGTGCGGGTGGTTTTAAAACAATCAGCTAGCTATATATTGAGTTTAAAGAAGGAAATTAGACATAGGGAAAAAATTTAGGGATCCAAGTAAAATATGCATATTAAGGTGGTTTCATGTTTTAATCAATTGCTAATCAAGAACCTCCCCCCTCCACCAAAACTTTGTTCCTAATGGGTATTTCCTTCTCTTTCCCCTAAAATGGGGGAGGGAGGAACTTTAATAAAAGGACAGAAGGAATTATTGACAAGTGACATTTTACTCCAAATAGTAGATGACACCCAGTCACTCTGATCAATGTACTGCTCACGACACAGATCTCGTTTTCTCCCTTTAGTTCTGCCCGCCAAAGCAGCGGCAGCATCAGGCTCTATAATTTATTGCAGCCGGTTACACTTTCGATCCCATTTCCTTCTGAACCCGAGAGGAAAGGGTTCAGAAGATAAATGTAGCCCCAGGTCTGAGACAGGAGAGGATTGTAGGTGGGAGGGAACCGGATATCACATTCTCGCTTAAGGTCTGCTACCGAAGGGTATTAAGTCCCCCAGTTCCCTTTAATGAAATTGCTGGACACTTGTGACAGGGACACGAATACAGCTTGCGGAAATGGGGCGGGGGTGGAGAAAGAAGCTTCTCTTCTCCACCCAGCCTCTGCACTGGCAGGCGGGGAAGCAAGAGATGGTGTGTGACTGTGTGGCTTAACCGAGGGGCCGGAGAGGCAGTGGGAACCTGGTAAAAGGGCGAGTGAGGGGGCTTTCTCTCTCACCTACCCTCCTCATCCCGTCTGCCTGACTGCCTCCCGGCACAAATCTCTAAGGAATCTCTTGGCTCCGGCACAAGGCGAATAGTATCTCCTTCACAGACTAACTTGCTTAAGTGGTGTGGCCGGTCCGGGCATGATGGGGACAGAAGCGGGAAGGAAGAAGAGAGGAAAGGAAGGAAAGCGAGACAAGGGCTCTCAGGCCCCCGCCGCCTGGCCCTAGCTGTTCCCCATGCTGGGCACGTCATCCCCATTTCCCACGCTGGCTTGGCAGAGTGGCAGTAGTGTTGGTAGGGGCGTTCATAGAGGGGAGGGTGAACCAGAGATTAGATCTCCCGTTCTGAAAGAAGAAACCAACCCAGTGTGAAGGACACTGCATTCACCAGGAGTCGGGGAAAATGCTGGTCGCAGACAAGAGAAAACGCCTCCCTATCCCAAATCACTTTCCCCCTTTCTTCCTTTTTGAAACCCAAGCTTCTGTTAAGGGCGTCTAAGTCCCGGGTGAAAAGGGAAGGGAATGCCCTCCAAGGTGGGGAGATCTGGCCGGCAAATATCTTGAGTCTTATAGAATCTGGTTAAAGTTGATTGTCTGGAGAAGGAAGGAGAGGTTAAAAGCGCCACCCCATCGTGACAAGAACTTCTTAAGGTGTGTGTGTGTGTGTGTGTGTGTGTGTGTGTGTGTGTGTGTGTGTGTGTGTGTGTTTAAAGCTCCGAGAGGAGTAGACTGAGGAGTGCACTGCACCATATTTCTAGGTATTGGAATGTACTGGCTCTTAGCCACGGAATCCAGAACGCTTCGCTCCTCCTGCCTGGGACCCGGGCTGGTGAGGGCTTGGGGGGCGGGATTCTATAAATTCGAATTCCTTGGCAAATATAATGAGGGTTTGGCATTAATCCACTTAAACGTCTGAGAAGGTGCTACGGAACCCAGACAACTCTCCTCTCCCCTGGTCTCTCCTCGCCTCCCTTCCCCCTACCAGCCAGCCGCCCACCACCCCCTCCATTTCGGGACTGCGGCGGTACCCACTGAGTCTGCGCACGGGGCTTTTCTCGCTGATGCTGCATATATAAAGGGAAGAGTCTTCTTGGTGGCGGGGGAAGGAGGAGGAGTTTCTGTAGCCAGCCTCCTCTCCCCAGCCAGTGAGAAGAAGCCGCGGCAGCAACAGCAGCAGTTGCCATCGCCGGAGTCCTCCTGCTTTATCAGAGTGGGAAATACTCTGTCGGTCCCCGGCACACACTACACACACACTCCCACAGCCTCTGTGTTTCTCTATGGTCCCCAAAGGGAAAGTAGTGGAAATCTCTCTCTCCCGCCACCTCTCCCCATCGCGGCTCGCCCGCCGCTCCCGCCCAAACAACAGCGCGCCACATCTGCTCGTATAGTTTATGGGTGTTTTTCTTGTTTAAATCATTCTGCTTCACCACACACATCTCGTAAAGCCAGAGTGCACACTCTGGACGGATTTTTCTTAAGCTTTTAAATTTCCTTTACGAGAAGACTCGAACTCCGTATAGCCAAGAAAGGTGGTGTGAGGTCCATTCCCACCCTCTTCGTGCCTTCTCGCCTCTCTTCCCAAGAGGTGGGATTTACGTTATAGTCCTGTTTCTTGACCTCTCCCCGCTTCCTTCCCCCCCCCCCCACTTTATCCCTGCCATTCTCAGCTCGGAGTTCCACTCCTTCCTAACTTGAAAAGAATGGGAAAGAAGGTGCAGACACCACAATCCAAACGTATAGGGGAGGAGTGGTGCCGCTAGGGGCTGGGGTGTGTTTCTTTTGCAAGCTGGGGAAGCCTAGTTTATGCAAATACCATGGGCGATTAAGTGACACAAAGTCAAAAGAAGGAGAAGTCAAACCAGGGACACTAGATAGACAAAGTTGCCATTAAAGTTTATTTCCCTTTAATCCATATAGGTGACGCTACATTTTGCCCACTGCTAGAGGCTGCAGCTTCCTGACTTAAAACGTGTTTATGCCTCAGAAATACACACGGAGTATTTAACACTGAGCGCCCCCCGCCTCCCGCCACACATGCAAAATGACCCGAATGCCACATAAAGAAAATTAAGGTTGATGACCTTCCCCCTCAAAAAATCCCCATATTTGGAAACTCTAAAAGTCTGCCCTGCCCAAACAGGATCCCTTCTTCTGCCTAACATCAGAGTTTGAGGCTCTCTGTCTGTCTCTGCCTGTCTCTGTCTCTCTGTCTCTGTCTGTCTCTCTGTCTCTGTCTCTGTCTCTGTCTGTCTCTCTCTCTCTGTCTCTCTCCACTGCAGCTTATCATGGTTCCTCAGAACACTAGATCAGCAGAGTGGGCGCGTGCCTGGTCTCCGGACCACCGCTCATGATTCGCTTGCCACAGGATAATTCCCTAAATGGCGACACTTCCAAGGGAATTCGCTCAAAAACAGAGGAGAGAGGGAAGTGGGAGAGAAAGAGGGGAGAGAAAAGGAAAGGAGCAACGGAACAGGCTTCATTAAATACACACGCCCACACACATACACGCGCGAGCGTGCGCGCACACACACACACACACACACACACACACACACACGCCACATTTGTCAGTGGAAGGAGGAAATTTACCAGTCTAGGTTGGGGAGAAAAGTCACTGCAGAGATGACTGGTTGGCAAGAGCAGTAGCAAGACTCATTGTAGTGTGATATGGCTTGGCTTTAGGAGAACTGGCTGGTGTTTTGTGATCTGCAGATACTCCACTTAGAGCACTAGAAGCAGCAGCAGAGACAGAGGCAAAGGGTAAGACTGTTCTTTCTGGAGTGCAGCGGTTGGCTCTTCCTCTCTTCCCTCCCTGTCTGTGTATGTACTTCAGGCAGCTCTATTGCTGCTGCTGCGTCAGGGAAGAGCCTGTGAGAGCGAGGTTCCAGCAGCTCCCACCACTTCGGGCAAACTTGCTGGTTTACGGCTTATTCTGAGCGGGAGCTTCTCAGTTGCCATTCAACATTTTAAAGCCACAAGCAGCTTTAATGTGAGAGCGCCGGAACCAGACTTCTGAAAAACAGGAAAGGGGACGAACTGTTGCAGAAATCACCTACCATAGCGGTGCAATTCATAGGAAACCGCGGACCTACACTTTCCCCCCCACGGCAAATTGAACCCTGTATTTTTTTTTCTTGGCAGCTGACTCCCCCTCATCGCCTTTGCCTTTCTTCTCAACCGTGGATGCATTTCTGAATCTGTGTTAATTCACGTGGGGGATCCAGTTACATAGTATTGGAGTGCTGGCATATTAACAAGAGGCCAATAATCGTCTCTGGACACAGCCTTTTTGCTCACCTTTGAACTGAGAGGCTCAAGTTCATATCTAGTTACCCGCATTGGGACAGTAAGGAAGAGTGGGAGAGGGGAAAAAAGGAGAGAGGAAGAGGAGGGAGGAGCAAGAAGGAAAGGAGGAGGAGAGGGAAAGAGAGAGAGAGAGAGAGAGAGAGAGAGAGAGAGAGAGAGAGAGAGAGAGAGAGAGAGACAGAGAGAGAGAGAGAGAGAGCAGAGAGAGCAGAGACTGCAATCTCATTTGTGAATCGCTCACAGTGCTGCAGATCCACATTGCTATAACACATGCAGAGCAAATGCAGGTAAGGCACAGAAACTGCGGATGCAAAAACAAACTTGGGGACTGTGCTGTGTGCATTTCTTCAGCCTTTGCAAATCCAGGGCAAACGGCTTCTGCAGTTTTGTATGGTTGCTTTGTGACTAATGACCTTGCGCAGAGTTGTTAAGGAAAAAAAATCAAACCTCCCCGGAGAAAGAATTGAATATTTAGACGATCTCTGAAGATGGATTTGGCTGCTTTTCTTCTAACCAGAGGGAATTTTCTGCGGACTGTGCTGTAATGCAAGGTGGTCTACTATGAACTGTTCAGCCACGGATATGATTGGGGATTTTTAATTCTCTCTTTTCCCATATTGCCAAAAGGATTTGGACTTGAGACTTGCTTATTGCAGGACACAGACCGTTCTGAATGAAACGATTAACATTTTCCTGTGTACAAAGAGAAAAAGCAAATGCTTTTTGTAGTAAGCGGCTTCAGCGAGAGCGTGAATTGTACTAAACTCGAGTAGCAGAAGCAGCGATCCGGGAGGGGATTGAGGTGGGGGTAGGGGGGGCTGCAAAATAGCACTGTATGTGCTCTTCGTTTTATTACAAGACTGCCAAAGTGATTACAGTTAAACCAGAAAGAAGACCAGAGGCAGGAAGAGGGAAATTCATCCCAGTCTACTGGGGCGAATCTTTGGGGAGGTGGGGAAAGGCAGCCAGAACATTGTCCCGTGAACTGTAAGTATTTCAACTGAAACGAGGGAAGGGAGAATCTGCCATCCCTCCCCGGGTGATTATCATCCGTTGCATGAATTATGAAACGATAACTTTCGAAAGAAGAAGGAAAAAGGATTTATAATTGATCACCCACCAGACTCTACACGTTGTTCTTCCCCCCCTCCCCTCCCTTTCGCCTTTTCTTTCCCGGAGAGGAGAGAGAATTAGGGGGAGGGTAGGCGGTAGGGACCGGGGGTGGGGGGGAGACGAAAGAGAGGTGTTTTGTTATAAGGAGCAGTAGCAGCAGCAGCAGGAGAAGATGCTCAAAATGCGGACTATGGGCTTGGTGCGCGGCTGGTGCTGCTGGTGCCTCTGCTGTTTCCTCCTGCCGGTCTCCGTCACCCTGGCCGCCGCCAAGCAGCTCCTAAGATACCGGTTGGCTGAGGAAGGACCTGCAGATGTCCGCATCGGGAACGTGGCTTCAGACCTGGGCATCGTGACGGGTTCCGGAGAGGTGACTTTCAGTCTGGAGTCGGGCTCCGAGTACCTTAAGATCGACAACATCACCGGGGAACTGAGCACCAGCGAGCGCCGCATCGACCGCGAAAAGCTGCCCCAGTGCCAGATGATCTTCGACGAGAACGAGTGCTTCCTGGACTTCGAGGTCTCGGTGATCGGCCCCTCTCAGAGCTGGGTGGACCTTTTTGAGGGCCGGGTAATCGTGCTGGACATTAACGACAACACCCCTACCTTTCCCTCCCCTGTCCTCACTCTCACGGTGGAGGAGAACCGGCCGGTGGGAACACTCTACCTTCTCCCCACCGCTACCGACCGTGACTTCGGCCGTAATGGCATAGAGCGCTATGAGCTGCTCCAGGAACCCGGGGGCGGCGGGGGTGTCGGCGGCGGCGGTGGAGAAAGCCGTCGCGGAGGGGCGATCGAGAGCGCCCCCTACCCCGGGGGTGGCGGCGGGGGCAGCGGTGGCCCCGGCAGCTCCAAGCGGCGTCTGGAGGCGTCCGAGGGCGGCGGGGGCAGCGCCTCAGGCAACGGGGGCCGGAGCACTGTGTTCGAGTTGCAGGTGGCTGACACTCCGGACGGAGAGAAACAGCCGCAGCTGATCGTCAAGGGGGCGCTGGACCGAGAGCAGCGGGATTCCTATGAACTGACCCTGAGGGTGAGGGACGGAGGCGACCCTCCGCGCTCCTCTCAAGCCATCCTGCGGGTGCTGATCACCGATGTGAACGACAACAGCCCCCGCTTCGAGAAGAGTGTGTATGAGGCTGATCTGGCTGAGAACAGCACCCCCGGCACCCCTATACTGCAGCTCCGAGCCGCCGACCTGGACGTGGGAGTGAATGGTCAGATAGAGTATGTCTTTGGGGCTGCCACGGAGAATGTCAGGCGGTTGCTCAGGCTGGACGAGACTACGGGCTGGCTTAGTGTCCTGCACCGCATCGACCGCGAGGAGGTGAACCAGCTACGCTTCACGGTCATGGCCCGGGATCGGGGGCAGCCCCCGAAAACCGACAAGGCTACAGTGGTGCTCAATATCAAAGATGAGAATGACAACGTGCCGTCCATAGAGATCCGCAAAATCGGGCGCATCCCGCTTAAAGACGGGGTGGCTAACGTGGCCGAAGACGTTTTGGTAGACACCCCTATAGCCCTGGTTCAGGTGTCAGATAGAGACCAAGGGGAGAACGGGGTGGTCACCTGCACTGTGGTGGGGGACGTGCCCTTCCAGCTTAAACCGGCCAGTGACACGGAGGGTGACCAAAACAAGAAAAAGTACTTCCTACATACTTCAGCCCCCCTGGACTACGAGAGCACCCGGGAATACAACGTTGTCATAGTGGCAGTGGACTCAGGCAGCCCGAGTCTTTCCAGTAACAATTCCCTAGTGGTAAAGGTCGGGGACACCAATGACAACCCCCCAGTATTTGACCAGTCTGTGGTGGAGGTCTATTTCCCTGAGAACAACATTCCTGGGGAGAGGGTGGCCACAGTAGTGGCCACAGACGCAGACAGTGGTAAGAATGCTGAGATCGCATACTCCCTGGACTCCTCAGTAGTGGGGATCTTTGCCATTGATCCGGACTCTGGGGATATCCTAGTCAATACTGTGCTGGACCGGGAGCAGACTGATAGGTACGAGTTTAAAGTAACTGCCAAAGATAAGGGCATTCCAGTCCTCCAAGGCAGCACTACCGTGATAGTGCAGGTGGCTGATAAGAACGACAATGATCCTAAGTTTATGCAAGATGTTTTTACCTTTTATGTGAAAGAAAATTTGCAGCCCAATAGCCCAGTAGGGATGGTCACTGTAATGGATGCCGACAAAGGGCGAAATGCCGAAATGAGCTTGTACATAGAAGAGGACAGTAACATTTTTTCTATTGAAAATGACACAGGAACAATTTACTCTACTACAGCTTTTGACCGGGAGCATCAGACCACATACACTTTCAAAGTGAAGGCAGTAGATGGAGGAGATCCTCCAAGGTCGGCCACAGCTACTGTATCTCTTTTTGTGATGGATGAAAATGACAATGCTCCCACAGTTACCTTTCCTAACAACATCTCCTACACTTTACTGCCACCTTCAAGTAATGTAAGAACAGTGGTGGCCACTGTGCTGGCAACTGACAGTGACACTGGTGTAAATGCAGATCTTAACTACAGTATTGTGGGAGGAAATCCCTTCAAGTTGTTTGAAATTGATGCCACTAGTGGGGTTGTGTCCTTAGTGGGGAAGCTGGCCCAGAAACATTATGGCTTGCACCGGCTAGTGGTACAAGTCAATGACAGTGGACAGCCTTCACAATCCACCACAACTTTGGTACATGTCTTTGTCAATGAAAGTGTTTCAAATGCTACTGTAGTTGACTCCCAAATAACCCGAAGTTTGCACACTCCATTAACTCAAGATATTGCTGGTGACCCTAGTTATGAAATTAGCAAACAGAGACTGAGTATTGTAATAGGGGTCGTTGCTGGGATCATGACAGTCATCCTGATTATCTTGATTGTAGTAATGGCAAGATACTGCAGGTCCAAAAATAAAAATGGATATGAGGCAGGTAAAAAAGACCACGAGGACTTTTTTACACCCCAGCAGCATGACAAATCTAAAAAGCCTAAAAAGGACAAGAAAAATAAAAAATCAAAGCAACCTCTCTACAGCAGCATTGTAACAGTAGAGGCTTCCAAACCAAATGGACAAAGGTATGATAGTGTCAATGAAAAGCTTTCAGATAGCCCTAGCATGGGACGATACAGGTCAGTCAATGGAGGTCCAGGAAGTCCTGACCTTGCAAGGCATTACAAATCCAGTTCTCCACTGCCTACTGTCCAACTTCATCCCCAGTCACCAACTGCTGGAAAAAAACACCAGGCCGTACAAGATCTACCGCCAGCTAACACTTTTGTCGGAGCAGGAGACAACATTTCAATCGGATCAGATCATTGTTCTGAGTACAGCTGTCAAACCAATAACAAATACAGCAAACAGGTAAGATATGTGAAAATATATATATTAAAATATACATTAAAGGATGTTAACTTTGAGACTGTGCACCTTCTGCTGGGTTGCTTGCTCATTTAGATCTAAAAAAATGTTGCTTTATAAAAGGAACTTGGGCTTAATTACAGCTCTATTCATTGAGTAGAACATTCATTCAGTGTGTTATCAGATTGTTTTGAAAGTTACAAATGAATTTGACAGTCATTGAAGGAATAGTGAAAACAAGCAGCATTTTGCCCCTCATTTTATAAACGACAGGGTATTTTTTATTCATCTTGATCATACCAACCCCTGTGTGTGTGCCTGTATAGTAACCTTTGACCTGAGAGTGTCTGTCTTAGTCTTGGATGGAAAGTTATCTCTTATTAGAAAAACTTTAATTTTCTTTCCTGTGATCTCTGCAAAATGGTGGACACTTTAAAAGTTTTAACTAAATTACACCTTCCTTATGTAAGATTTCATGGATAAAGTGGATGCTGATTCATGCAAATGTAGTGCCAAGTTCAGGACATTGAAATTCTGACTGCTTTGACAAAAATGCTTTCTTTGCCATTTATTAGTATGTAAATATGGTACAGAATAACTTAAAAATGCTTTAGTACCTAAAAGAATTAAACATAACATGCAACCAGTATTTGCATTTTTCATGTTCAATATGGAAAGATGAAAAGTATTGTTGAGTTGTATGAGCCATTTGTTATTTAAACTGAGCTACAAATACTTTTGTGATAGTTGTCCTGTTGTTTGCAGGTATTTCTTTTCTTTCTTTTTTTGGGGGGGGTGTGCTTTATGACGTATTGAGTGTAAGAGTGAGTATTTGACAGTTTTTATTGGTAAATTGTAGACACAGTGCAAAAACTATATGAACTTCAAGAAATATGTAATCGAGCTTTACCAGTATTGCCTCAGTAATGTTCAGTTCTCAAAAAATGTTATAATCTTCAAGTAAGATTTATTATATAACTACAGTAGCCATACCTTTTGGAAAATTTGTTATTCTAGTATTGTAGCAACCTATGCTAATAACAGACCAAGTACCCTTTAATAAGAGTATTAATCTCACATTCAAAGCTTAATTATAAATTCTACCTTTCTTTTAAAAGTGCTTGCTGGTGTGCTAGAATTCCATCTAACCTGTGAACTTGACTTTTATCTGTAGTTTTAGTGAATAACTCCATGTTAGCCATGGAGGTTTCTAGACTAAATAAATATGTTCATGTATTGTTATAGATTTCTTTAAAGGTACTGTACAAAAGAGATATTGATTGTGTTTTGCTCACTAAATTATTAACACTGTCCTACTAGAAAATACTTTGTACAGATAGCACCTTGTGGAATCTCTTTGGAGAAGAAAATAAAATCATTATGTTTTTCAATGAATCAGTCAAAGAAACCCAGGGATGCAGCTCTGAACGGAACCATAAAAGTGTACACTTTTTTAAAAAGTGTCCTTAAATTAGTATCATTTTTACACTTGGACTTGTTGACTTGTTCTTTTAGTCTTGGTTTAATGCAAGGGCAAGCTTGTGGCAAGCAGTCATAATCTATCAACTATTTAAATATTCAGTCTCAAATGTTTTTGTTTTGTTATTTTTGAAAAAGCAGACTTTGCCTGTAATTCAGCTTTAATGACTTTTTCAGAATTGCAGCTAAGCAATAGTCCAGTCAAAATCAACAGTAGTGTCGTGCACTTGGAAGTATTTAGATACCACTGGTAAAAATATGCATGTAAATTAATGGCATCCAGTCTTTCCTTAGAAAATAGCACCAACAACAAAAAGTGAAAAAGCAGCAGGGAAAGGAGAACTCCCCTGAGACTGACTCTTATTGCCCTGTAGTTCTGTGGGTACCGGTAATATTGTTCCTGAGTGGCATTTGTATTCACAATTTTAATGCTTATGAAAGGGTATAGATGGTGCCAGATTTATACACATCTCATGAAAACTACAGTTCCTGTTCCTACAGTTGAGAGGCATTTGGCATTTCAAATAGGGTTGCTTCTATATACTTGCATATTTTAACACAGTTGAGATCAGGCCTTTTGGCATCCTGTTTAAAAGGCAAATTGATACACTTACCTATAAACAAAATAATGTTGGTGTTTGTATCTTAACTGAGCAAAGACATCAAACAGGAAAAACTATGCCTCAAATGTAATGTATCATGAAAGTTGCCAAAAGGATCTGAAGAAAATTTGCATATCTTGAGAGATTTAAAATATATGCAAAGTTTTTAAATCAAGTAAATAGATGCCCTCCAGGATCATGAATGGAAGATGAATCAATCCCCATCACTGTCATTAGTAATTGATACTTCATATCTATGATATGGAGAGATATGGACTCTGTTTACAAGACTGCATCTAGTGTAGGCATCCGTCATAATGTACATGCTATTTTTTTGGTCTTGATTACGATTTGTATTTTGTTAAGATAATTTTCATCTATGCAGCCTCCTCAGCATCTAACATAGTGCCTTTCACAAAATATATATTCAAGAAATGTTTGTTTGAATTTCCAGGGTTGACTTTTATTTTATAAACTAAGGCCATTGTGCTAAGCTTTAGAAAAAAATGTTTGTAACTTCGTTCTGTTTCTGACATTCATTTAGAATTTAGGTTAAAATTTTGATGTCTTAATTCTTTTTGATATGGGCTAATCCAGATTCTAGAATTCCATCTAACCTGTGAACTTGACTTTTATCTGTAGTTTTAGTGAATAACTTTGCATATTGATTAGTTGCATTAATAGAATTTCCTTTCTCTTCATAGTTTCTTGTCTTCAGGTAATTGCAAAAGAAACTTATGTTAACACTTTGAAATTCTGAAAAATGGTGACTCTAAGTTTTTGCTTAGAGTTACATTGTTAAGAGGCATAGCTGTGTGGTGGGGCTATAGAGCATTCCACTTTTTGGGTTTGTTTGTTTTTTACAGATGCTGAGAAATTCAAACAACTTCTACAGTTGTTCTGACAGGGTTCTATTTTCACACTGATATGTGCAGTGGAGAGGTTCTGTGAGTCACTTTAGAAATTCAGACACTTCAGGTACTTAAAAAACCTGGCTATTTAGCCCAGGTCTTCACAGTACCATTATCTGGGTAATTCAGGTAAATGTCCCTGCCCTTAATCTAAATTACAAAGATAATTGAGGGCAATGCAGAATTTTACTGCATTATTCAAATGATTATTCATCTTTCCAGTTCACACATAGTGTGCTCTGTAGAACTTGTGGTCTTGGTAATTATTAATGATCTTTTACTTTTGGACCAGAACTTTAAATAAACTATTTTTAATTCTTTAAATCTGTAAAACAATACTACCATACTGTAATTTTAGGCTTCCCAAAAGAAGATGGTCACTGTACATGAGATTAAATGGAAAAACATGGGTCTAGTTAATATTTACCTGTGACTTTTATTTGTTTTTATGTGTTTTCCTTTGATTCTGTTTGCATTTCCCAGTGATATTTGGAAAACAAATCGCATTATGCAGGCAAAATGTTATCCTATCTAGTGTGCTTACGGGGTTCCTGCCACTCTATTATTTGAGTAAGAATATGGAAGGTACACTGGATTAAATACCAATTTTAAAAATCAATTGACAAACTAATCCTGAAATACCAAAAAAAAAAATCCTAGAGTAACTTTAGTATCAATTTTATTTTGAATAATTGACTGTTGAATTAAGTCTTTATAATGTGATCTTCCCTTAATCAAATGATACTCAATGTATTCTGTATAGTACACTAAATAGAAAAGAGAGTTGAAATATATTAAGTGATAACTGACATTATGGAAGCAAATGGATCATTTGCTGAGCTTTACATAAATAGTCTCTGATAGTAACTGTACTCATTTGTGCCTATGACATAATCCGAGTTTGACTGCAGCATTCATGCTTAAGTATAGGGGTCACCCCAATTCTGCAGTTTAACTTTTGAAAAATGTGAATTCTGCAGCATGTTTCTTGTTGGTTATTACTATTAACCCAATTAAAACATAATTGAAATTCAGAGGGTTAGATTTTGCTGACATTTGATATGAGATAATACGTCAAAAACTGATGCCTAATAAAATTGAGGCCATTACCAGTCCAATTCTATCTACTGAATAAAATAACCTGTAAGTGTCTAAGGATATAAAAAGGTCACACATGGATTCCATCTATAATAAGCTGATACAATTTGGGTTAAAATATCTGAAAATCATTTTTCATGCTTGATTAATTTATATGGCAGGCAAAAGAGTTTGACAATGGTTTAGAAATGAAGTAGATTTATATTTTTACTAAACTATACAATTGATAGGAAATAGTACATTTCTTCTTTGCCATTGTAACTTTAAGGAAAATTTACATTAGAAGAGAAATCAGTTACATATATGTACATGTATATATACATATATGTACATATAGAAAAATAGATGTATCTTTATACACTATTAAACATCATTCTTATAGGAAAAATTGTATATATGGCAAATGTACTGACTTGCCATTAAACAATTAATAATTGTAAATGGCAAATAAAATATTTATCATCTGCATAGTTTTTGTGCCCAGAAACATGAGGATGATAGTATTTTATATAACTAGAAGAAAAGTTGGAGGTCATCTTGTATGATACCCACCTTTTACAGATGAGTTAACCAAGGCCCCTAGAAATTGTGTTGTACTCAAGGTCAAATAACTCAGTGAGAGAGCACATTAGCTCTCAGTGTAATATTCTTACCACCAAAGCACACAACATGTAGAAAATAAATTCTTATAACATTGTATAAGTTTGTGTTATTTATTAGTATAAATGCATATTTCTATGGAAATTTAGACTACTCTAACTTACATATAGAACTCTGCAGGCTGTACTATAGAATCACACATAATAAAAACCTTTAAATTTTGAGTACCTATTCTTATTATGAGTAGAAGAAAATATATAATTTTACTTTTTTAGGTGACATTTTAAATTAAGTAATGATGTCTTTGGTCATTCATTATTCCATGTAGAGTAACATTCAGGAGTTATTTTGGTTTAAAAACTAAAAAAAAAAAAAAGAATACAACCTCAAGTTAACTAACCAGTCCTGTCTTTAACATTGAACAATAATGACTTGACCAATCTTTGCTCTCTCTTCGATTATGATAGACCATTATACGCATTGCTGTTGTTTATATGTTTTGGTACTTCAACTCACTTAAACATCTTTTAACTTTATATCAGTCTGGTAAGCGAACTCACTGATCAGTAACTCAAATTTCTCCTATATGATTTTTCTAGCAAAAATTTTAAAGAATATCCATACAGTGTATATTTTATTGAGCTCCATAGTACACCTACAATCACACAGACATTTTTCAGTTAATTCTAGCAAGTTAAATGCTAAATATAGGTACTAGTAGGATATGAATTATTAAATTGACAAATTGTGAAATATCTGCTACAGATTCTATTCCTCACTAAAAGCATCAACTTTATTCCCTGCATTGGGATTTAGAATTCTTGAGGATGAAGTAAATATTTTGTTTATTTATGAACTACATCTTATAATTATCCATATTTTTGTTACTTCTGAGTTTACTGTGTTTATCTTTAATCTGGGTAAAAATGATCTAGAAAAATATAAACAATGATTCTCTTTTTATTGACTTTAATCCACATTAAATAAGCTAACCTTCCCCATCTATTTTTTCGAGAAGCTATTTTTTAAAGCATTTTAAAGATGTTGTGTTGTGCTACATTACATGGTGCTTTATTTAGCATGTGTTATCTGAGAAGACACATTCCAAGAAGAATTAAGCTGAAACCACTAGAACTAATCGTAATTATCACTTCTGGTGAATTAATGTATTAAAAGCAAAGTAAAGGTTTATTTTCAGGAATTTAGTGATGTTTGTATTGAACTCTTGGGCTGTATACAAACACAAAAACCTGTTAAAGCTTCCAAATAGTATCTAACAGTAAACTTTTTTTGCATACATTTATTATTTATTAACATAATTTGCAAATGAAAAAAATTAGCCTAATGATATCTCAGCCAAAGTATTCCATTTGGCATATTTAAATTAGGAAAAGCATGTTTTCAGCATATTCTACCTGCATAAATTTTATTTTCCTTCTTTCAGATTCATCCACATCCATACATTACGGTGTTTGGCTGAATTCCACTCTAAAATGATGCTCTATTTGTACCATACTGTGATGACCTTGCTACTCTGAAACCTGGTGGAGCCTGCACTTGGCCGTGGGGTGTCAGCCAATCACTACTTGTTCCATTTATTGTTTTGTTTTATTTTCAAGATTTTTTGTTATTATCATCGAAGGAAAGACTATAATTGTAATAACAAATAAACTTGTAAAATAACATGAATACAAATATATTTAGACAACAATCACATGACTGTGCCTACATCATACCAAAATAACCTCTGTTGCCTTCGCGGGGCAGATTCATACAAAGACTTCTTTGCAACATAGGAATAGTTGAGTAATAGATTTTTAAAAAGTAATTCAACAATAATAGAAATCCCATTTATTATTTGGCATTTGTAAACAAGTAGATCAAGAAAAGACAAGTTTACCAGATTTTCATTATATAAACCATTCTATAAAAGTAAACTGGAAAAACCACTAGGTTCTGTCTCTTTCTCTTATGCATGCACATTGCAAGTGAACACACATATACATATTTTCAAGAAGATATTTAGAAATTATCCGGCCACATTTGAACCTTGAAAAATGTATCCATCTGTTTATGTACCAAGAATCATCTCTATCCTGTCCAACTAAGAAAATGTTTTTCTCTCCTTAAATTATGAGACATTGTCCAAAACCAAAGTTGCAGTTTTTTAACACGATTTTCTATATAATTATTTGGGAAAGCTTAATGTTTTTCAGTTGGGAGTATTTCCAGAAGCCTTTGAAAGCTAGGATTTGTAATGTTTACTTTTTAACAGTATTCATAGGTTATGACTATAATATTTAAACTATTTTATTATTCAAATATTTGTTTTCTATAGGTGTTATTGAAGCTGAGCCTTTGAAATATTTATTGTGTGACCTTATGGCCAAAGTAGCATTTTAGATCCATAAATTAATATTGAAACCAACATTAGAACAGTGAATAGAGTGAGCTTAGTGAGAGGCCACAAAACAAAAAAAAATTGTGTGCAGTCCTCCTCTGACTCCAGCACTCCAGCACTCCTCTGAATAGTGCACCATACTGCAATACTGCTTTTGGTTGTGTTGGGTATGAAGGATGGAGAATTTGTTCAGGTACGAGTAAGAGACAGAGAGGAAAGCCGGGTTACAAAATCACTTCCCTCTTCTCTTTACCTAACTCCCAATTGCCACTAATGATCAAATGGCATGCTTAGGCAAAATGTGATAGTCTCTTTCCTACATGCAACAGGGTATGTCTTGCTGTCCTCTGGGAAGAGACATAAATAGAAAAAGTAAGGAAGAAAGTCTTTATTTCTCAGTATTTTCTTGGTAGTAGAGAGAAAATGAGCAGGACATGCATGACTCTATAATATAGTATATTATCACCAAAACAATGCAGAAAATGTATTCCAGACTATTATACTGTTAGACACAGATCCAATGCTAGGGATAGAAGGAACTTCAATATCATTTAGCGTTCAACTGCCTCATTTTACAGATGAAAATGACAATACCCAGAGGATGTTAGAGCATCTTACATTACATAGAGCCCAGCATCTTACAACTCGTAAGGGATAGATCAATGTGAAATACCTGTGGGACAGTTTTGGAAGAAAGGGAACAAGGAATAATTATTGATATCATTAGCAGAAACACGAGTGTTATTCTTGAAGATTTGACCCTCAGCGAAATTGCTGCCTAGGAGTTTATTAGAGCATGCTCACTAATTTCATAAAGAACTGAACATAACCTGATTGTGTGCAAATGTGTCAGAAAAAAAATAACCCTAGGGTTTGTGTCATAGCAGCAGGGAGCTGAACATGCTTAATCAATGTAAGATTGTTATTTAAACGGAAGATTCTGTCATTTATCCAAACAGGCATAGGGAATATAAATTTTCATATCTTTCTCCTATGACAAAGTTGCTATTTCAATAGCACCCTTTGTTTTATATAATATTTTTATCACCACAACTAAGGCGAGTACACGTTTTACTTTAGATCTAAATGTAAAATGGTCCACCATCAGTAGGAAATGCACTTGGAATTATTTTTCCAGTAATGGAGCAGATTTCCATTGATCTATCCAAATGATTTCACCCAGTTTCCTTAGTCACCAACAAGTGGTATCTTGTTGGTGACAAACGACTGGCAAGAGCAATAAGAAACCCTGGAGGAGGGTTAAGCCTCATAGAGATCAGACCCATGACCAGAGCATCATTAGTATGGTGTTCTAACTAGCTGGACTAAATGTTATCAGTTCTGCACTGTAATTATTTCTGAAGAATATGAAGGAATCATAGGAAGTTCTGACAAAGAAGCAATGATGTAACAGGAATGAAAAGGTCCATAGTTTTGAGTAGGAGGAAAGGTTAAAGAATTAAGTAGTAGATGAGAAGACAGCAAAACAGTTTGACAAGTATTTAAAAGATTAATAAAGAGTTGTTTCCCAACTGCACGGGGGGCCAGAAAACCAAGAAATGGGCTTGAGGTCTTTAGGTGTTGCTATAGAAGAACATTAGTGTTCTTGGGTATTAAATTAATGAAACTTAAATAAATTATTTCATGACACACAGAGTGATATGATGGAAAGAATATTGAATCTAGAGTTTGAAGACCTGTCTTGAAGTTGAGTTTTGCCTCTAACTAGCTGTATTATTTTAAACAAATCACTTACTCTCTTTGATCCTTAGTGTCCTCATTTGTAGAATGTGAGGTTATGACTAAAATGAAGGACCCTTTGAGTTTCATGGGTCTGTAAATCATTGAAATTGTTTTGTTTTGTTTTAGGTAGTTGTTTTTGTTTTTTTTGTTTGTTTGTTTTGTTTTTCCCCATAAGATGGTTTAAGTAAAAGCCTTCTAGGAAAACAGTCCATAAAAGGGAACTCAATTTTTTTTTTTAAATCACAGAGCCTTAAAAAAAAAACAACTCAGAAACTTTCATGTAAGATGATAAAGTTGTGATGTACATTTTCTGTTACTTCCTTGTACTTGGAACAGATTTCAGTAGCATAGTGAAGATGGTGCAATTTGGAGATGGTCAAAAATAGAGTAATTGGATTCAGAAACAAAAATTTAGCTAATTTTACAAAATACCTCAAATTTAAAAGCCTTTATGAAATACTCCAAGAAAATTCCATTGTGAAATTCCTCACATGAAATACCCCTAGCAAACTCAAGGAATTTTTAAAAGGGAAAAATAATCTTATCCTAGATAACTTTTATAAGTCCTTTTCAATTTTATAATTCTAGAATTCAAATTAAACAATAGTACATGGTGTGTGGGGATGGGGGAGGGTGTGGGTGTGGTTGTTTAGGAAATACTTTTGAAGAAACTTGACTTATTTTACAGACTAAGAGATTTGGGGGGATTTTTTTTTTTACCAATGTTTAGCATTTCCTCAGATGTTTCTTACTACTAGAACACAGAGAAAGCAGATGGTAAAGGAGAAAACCAAAATTGTTTCTTTCTACAGTCTTCGTCCTGCAGCTCATGGTGACAGTTCACAGTGATAGCACCTCCCTCTTAAATAGTACATTAGAATTTGTAAAGTTCCTCACAGATCTGAGGGGTGGGTAAATATTGTTATTGTCTGTCAATTTTAAGTTGAGGAAACAGAATCAGAGGACCTAAAGGAAAACATTTTTTCTCTTAAGTTGGTTAGTTTTGATGTTTGGAGTTGTTAACTTTTTTTTAATATTTAATTTTAATAGCCCTGAATAGCCTTTGCTCTCTGGGGTGAAAATTAGTTTGGATCCCTAAACACTGTTCTTTTTTTTTTTGTCTTTTTTTTTTTTTTTTTTTTTGCATTTTGGAGGGCAGTTGGGGTTAAGTGACTTGCCCAAGGACACACGGCTAGTTTTTTGTGTTAAGTGTCTGAGGCCGGATTTGAACTCAGGTACTCCTGACTCCAGGGCCAGTGCTCTATTCACTGCGGCACCTAGCCGCCCCTAAGCACTGTTCTTTCCCTGACCTTGCCAGTCATTTAGAAAGTTTGCATGAAGAGAAATAAGACTCTTGTGGAGACCATACACCATGAGATTCTACATTTATAACTGCAATATTCTACAGAGAAAACTAGACTCTCCTCCCCTTCATTTGCCTGGGTTATTGTAAAGACAAATTTCCTTTTGAAAAGTTCCCTTAAAGTTGCAGTTCTCTATCAGTATAGAGGTAGAGTACTTAGTCCACAGTATAGAGTCTTCATAAATGTTTTGAGGCAAATAGTATAGTGAACTCTCTAGACATTTGAGTTATATGAGTTTTTGGGGGGGAGGGGTTGCTTTTTCAAGGGGAGAAGGCAGTGATTTGCCCAAGGTCATATGGCTAGTAAGTGTTAAGTGTCACAGGCTGGATTTGAACTCAGGTCTTCCTGACTCCAGGACTGGTGCTCTATTCACTGTGCCATCTAGCCGCTAGAGTTTTATGTATTTTCAAAGGCTGAAATCATCTGAAAAATGACATAGAAAAATACGTTCTGGAAGCTATTGGCAATGAAGATTCATGTGTCTATATTTTAAATATTTCTATTGAAGGTGACTTTTTAACTGAATTTTGAGCTCCTTCAATGTGGGTTTATGATAATTCCTTACAAAGCAGGTAATAGGACCAGACTAAGGGTGAGATAACATAGATTTGTTAACCTGAGAGAATTCACATATCAAAAACTTCTCCCCTTCCCATCTCACCAATTAGTGTTGTATTTGGAATAACGTTCTCTTTTGAGATGCATATTGTGCTTCTTGGTTAAACTTTATTCACGTTTAACTATGAAATACCTTAATTAGATAATAAATTCATTGTTGATATGGCAATATACCTGTAGTTCTAAGATGCTTATGATAAATCATTGGGTGTTTAGAGGCAGGCGAAAAGCTCCAGGCAGGAGTTGTCAGGAAATCAAAAGAGGAGAGACTGTAGGGTAGTTAAGACAAATTTGATCTTCTTTGCAACTTTGCTTAGAGCTCTTTACCATTATCCCTATGTGCTGCAGAAAATCATTGTCCTAACTTTTCTGATACCCAAATTAAACTTGCAGGATTAATTTCAAAACAACAAACTTGGTCTTTTACCTACTTTGTTTCAAACTCTCCAGTTCAGGTACCAGTTCATAGCTTGAAAAGCCAATCTTGGTTTCCAAATCTCTTCAATTTCCTATGGGGAAAAATAGATAGAAAGAAAAATGGAAGCAGAGAAAATGGGCACGTATCTTCCTTCCTCTTAATGACTGGTATAAATGAATTTTTGAGGGATTTTCTGTTAGAGGAAACCCTAATCCTAACTTCCGAACATTAAAAACAACAACAAAAAGAAACATATCAAACATAAAAAAAATAAATATGCAGTCAAACAAAAACAAATTCCTGCAATGTTCCTGTGCAAAAATAAACCCTCATTGTGCATCTTGAGTCTATCAGCTCTCTTTTAGGAGGTGAGTAGTATACTTCATCATCATTCCTTTAAAATCATGGTTGGTCACTGCATTAATTAGATTGCTAGCTTTACAATCTATATTGGGAAAGTATTATGTATTGTTAGACTCTAGTTCACTTAGCTATCCCTGATAATACTGCAATTTGAAACTCATTACTTTTTATTATTTGTAGTCATATACAACCTGTTCTTCCTAAATTAGCTCCAGTCAGAATATGTGTATTTTAATGTTGCAGTGAATCCCACCCATTTCTCTTTCTATCTCTTTCTGCATATTATCTTTTGTTTCATATCACCTAAATTTCTCCTAGTATCCCAGTATTTGCTTTCAAATGCCAAACATTCTTTACTGTATATACTTAGTTCTACAGCTATAAACATGTTTTCATGCACAGTTTAAGTAGCCTATGCATCTCATGTGTTTATAAAATATTTGCACTTATATAATTCCCAACTTTTTATGGAAAGCTAAATGTCGGAACATAGTAAATCATTGACTCCCCCAAATTTTGTTGCAGAGCTGTTGAATTTCAGAGGAGCTATGAAGAAAACACCCAAGGTGAACAGAGAGGGAAAAATGTTTGAACTGCACAGTCATAGCCTCAGAATTCTAAACTAGAAACCTTTCTGTTCCGCCAATAACTATTTACACATTCAAATCATGCTAATTGTTTTCCACATTGTTTGCACGTGTTAGAAATGGACCCTTAACACATTTAACTACCCACCTCTTTATAATTTACGAGTGGGATGTCTTGTAAAGTAATTTATGGACCCCTCATTGGGGTCAGAAGACCTGGATTTTGTTTTTGACTGTGACAGTTTTCCTTTCCTTGGGTTGCTTCACTTTCTCAATTGTGTTTCCTCACCTAAAAAAAATGACTTATCAACCTAGTGGAATTACTGTGAAGCCTATAATGCCCTGTATTAATCTAAATTGCTGTCATAGTGTGTGATTCATGAATAAGAAGAAGCTTAGCATTTATGGTGAATAGAGAACTGGCTTCAGTTAGGAAGACTTGTTTTCAAGGTTTTGCCTCTGACAGGTATCAGTTCTGTTACCAGGAGCAAATCCTTTAACCCTTCAGCCCTCTAGGCAATTCTCTAGACCAGGGGGAACCTGCAGCCTTAAGACCCAGCTGCACTTGAGGGTCTAGGAGACCACATGTGGCCTGGAGGCTGCAACTTCCCCACCCTACTCTAGACTACAAATTGTCCTGGTTGATCTGCTTTGGTAGAGGAAGTTCCTTATTGGTAAATCCCCTTTATCAATGAAATTACTGGTCAAGGATATGTTCTATCCAGGAATTCATTGAGACTATTCTTGTTATCTGTTATATTTCCATATACCAACTTGTTGATGGTAACATATTACATAAGGTCAGTCTCCACGGTGAACTCCAAAAATAGGAATGCACTGTATTTGTTTGCAGCCTACCTGCTTTAAGCTTTGAAACTTCTTTACCCTGTCATTTGGCTTTATAAGCAGATATTCCCCACAGTAAGTGGTACACTATTCATTCAACCTTATATTGCTTTTATAGTTCTTTTATTCCATTAGAGATACATTCTAAAGGAATTCTCAACTTTAAAGGGGGTATTATGATACAACACTGTTAACCAGGATGAGATGATTTTGAAATGAACACTTAGTGATTATAACATGTTTTATTATTAACATTCAGATATAATACTCAATACTTTAATTTCCTCCAGTTTGAATTTTCTCCATATATAGCATCCTTTTCTCTATCCAATCACATTCCCATTCCTGTACATTAAATCAAATGATTGAATTGTCCTGGATGGATAAGTCCAGTTTTGTCTTGTTGAGTTTTTTCTCCTTTTCTAGTTAGGCCTAATATATGATGAAGTCATGTTTTAATAAATTATTTTCATTGAATAATAGACAACTTCTCAGAGATCTAGGATTAAGAGCTCCCCAAAGTTATGGAAACCACAGGGGGAAGTGAGCACCCCACCTTCTATTTTGTGATGAAGAGAGGGAATCAGAGCATATAGGTTGATGTGCATATTGGATTTTGTTAGAACAGATTTTAAAGAGTTTGAAGAAAGGATAGGAAGCATCCCTTGGACTAAAATTCTACAGGGGAAATAACCCAGGAGGATTGAAGAGCTCTTAAGAATGAAATCCTGAAGTCACAGAGTGACATACTTTGCAGAGGAAAGGTGGAAGGTGAGGGTAAGAAGGGGGATTGTGTGAAAAACCTAAGGTGGATGAACAGGAAAGTCATGGACAGTTTCAAATTTTAAAAGAAAGAAGATGGAATTAAAGATTAATAATGGAGGATGAATGCAAAAGCACTGCAGAGTGCTATAATAATATTGTCAGAATGAGCTTAAGCCAGTAAAGATGCTAAGGATGACAGAAAGGACTTTTTTTAAAAGCAATACTGAATAAAAATGAATCAAAAGTGGGATAGGATCATTGTTTAGGGGCTGATGGGTCATTGATAATGACCATGGGGGAGAAGGCAGAGATGCTTGTTTTGTTTCTGTTTTGGTTGTCAAGAACATTGACATTTGAACTGGAAAAGATAGAACTAAAAGAATCAATAGAAAATTGAAACCAGAGGGAAAAAGGAAGATAGTATAAGAACAGTAAACTGGTCATTATAAGTTCAAGTCACTAGACATAGGCAAATTATATCCTGGGGTACTAAAAGAATGGGCTGATGTGATTGTTAGGCCTCTGTCAGTGTTCTTCAGCAGACTTTGGAGAAAGGGAAAGGTGTCATGCCAATTTCCAGAAAAGGGAAGAGGGTAGATTCTGAAAATTGTAAGCAAATGATTTTGACTTAGATTTCTGGCAAAATTCTAAAGTGTATTCTTAAAGTTTTGAGTCATGAATACCAAAAAAAGATGAAAGAGTTGTCACATAGAATCAAACTGGCTTCAAGAATCTAACATTTTAGACAAATATTGTTTCCTCTTTTGACAGGTTACTAGCATAGTAAATAAGGGAATAGTTGACCTCAATTTTAGTAAAACATTTGACAAAGTTTCTCATTATTTTTACAGATAAGATAAATGTAGGATAGATTTTACTATTAGGATTAGGTGGCTTTAGAATTGCTTGAATGAATTATCCTAAAGAGTAGTAATGATTGATGTCTACTTTGAGGGAGGTCTGGGCTTGGTTCTGTGCTATTTAACATTTTTATCACTGACTTAGATAAATGCATAGATGGCACACATATTTGCAAAGAACATATTACTCTTAATATGTCGAATGAAATAGGAGTCAAAAAGATCTTGACAAGGTGGTGTTTTGAGCTGAATCCAATAAGAAAATTTAATAGGGCTAAGTGTAAAATAACACAGGCCTCAGCTTTACAAGGTCAAAATAAAATCACTTCATTTGTAAAAGATCTTAGTGTTTTAGTGTATTACAAACTTATTATCAGTCAATAGTGTGCACTTAAGCAGCTGAAAATCAATCGGCCAATAAACATTTATTAAGTGCCAACTATGTGCAAGGCACTATGCTAAATTCTAGGTATACATAAAAGGGACAAAAGACAATCCTTGCTTTCAAGGAAATTAAGGGTGGAGACAACATGAAAACAAATATAAAGCAAGGTATATACAGGACAAAAAGGAAATAACAGACAAAAGGTACTAGAATTGAAAGGGTTTGAGGAAGACATCCTGTAGAAAGGGAGGATTCGAATTGGTACTTAAAGGAAGCAATTTTGCATTAAACATTATCTGTGCCACTCTCAGAATAGTATATTAACCTGGGGCCTACAGTGTTTTCAGGCTTTTTGATCTCAGGACCCCTAACGCTCTTAGAAATTCTTGAGAACCTCAGCTCCCCTAGAAATTTTGTTTCTGTGGCTTTTATTTATTGATAGTTAACATAATAGAAATTAAAACACCACATTATTATGAAATAGTCTTGATCTTGAAGACACTGAGAAAGTCTAGGGAACTCCTGGAGATCCCAGACTTCACTTTTTTGGGACCACCCCTTTGGATTTGTGTGTGAGAGTGTGTGTGTGTGAGTGTGAGTGTGAGTGTGCAAGTGCGTGTGCAGATAGATAGATATATGTTCTGCAAAATAAAAAAAGTCTTTCTTTTAAAGAATGATGCTGCTAATTCCACCCCTGCCTTGTTTACCTCTTGACTTTTCACCTCTTTCTCTATTCTCTCAGTTGCTTATCTTAGTTGCCCAGTGGTCCCGATTCAGAGATCCTCAGACCCCCCTTCTTTAATTTTCTTTCACTTCCAATCCTTATTTTGTGTATTTCCACCTGATCTAGCTCAGTTGATTTGTGTTTTCTTAAAATCATCATTGGTCTTAAGCCAAAGGTTTTTGTTTGTTTGTTTTTAACTGGACTTGTGATTTCACCAATAAACTCCTTCTCCTAATGCAAATCTGCCACAGCTCTGCACCCCAGAGTTTTAGAGAGTTGCTTTGGGGCACTGAAGGTTAAGCTGCTTGCTCAGGATCACATAGCCAGCCGGTCTGTGTCAAGAGGCCGACATAAAGCCAAGTCTTCTCTGAGGCTAGAGCTGTTCACTATAACCCACTGAAATGAAATTCAAATTTAAAGTGTGTACTCTTTTAAAAATCCAGAATCATTCTACATTTGAAATTGCATATGGTTACTTCCATACATATGCTATGCAGCAGTTTAGTGCAAGGATTATAACTCTGAGCCTAGAATCAGGAAGACCTGAGTTCAAATCAAGTCTCAGATACTTATCAACTAGGTGACTTTGGCAAAGGCACTTAACCTCTTTTTGCCTCAGTTTCCTCAACTGAAAAAGGAAGACAATAACAGCTCCTATTTCAAAAGGGTATTGTGATGATCAGGGAAGAAAATATTTGTAAAGCACTTTGCACAGAGCCTGACACAGAGTAGGTGCTGTCAAATATGTATTTCCTTTCCTTCTATGGTCATTAATTCACTTTAATCAAGAGTAGTGAGTCACATCTCTGAAAATGTGTTTGGCAAGAACTGAGTACTTGATCAGCTTCAGTTCAACAACCATTTTCCTTCTTTACCCTTCCTAGTTTCTTTTTCCTAGAGAACAAACTCCAGGCCTTTGGAATTTGAAGAAAAGGGAAAGATTTCTAGTCTTGACATTCTTCCCACTTCTTGACTTAAAAGATTCTTCCCTCTCTCTTTAGGGAACAGGGTCTCAGTTTTCAACCATACCTCCTTTCTTCCAACATGAAGATTTACATCTGATGGTCAGAATAGTATGAGAATTATGGTTACATCTTTGCTATTATATGTACTCACTGTGTATAAGTTTGTAAGATCCTACTCAAGAATTATTAATAGATTCATTACAATAGCCTTACATGTGACCTATATAGCATTATATAAGTGACCTTAGCAAGAACTTACTTGGGTATATGGTCATCCCCTCTCAGAACTTAGCATGTTCATGTGAAAATACGCTTTCCACTTAAAAAACAATAAAAATTTCCTCACCAGAAGAGACTTCCTACAAGACTACCTGGTTACGCTGACACATTATTGAGATAGATGGAAAATTTTTGTATCTTTGTAAAAACTACAAACTTGTGTGAAAATATATTTGGGTAGAAAATGCATGGATGCTTTTCTACCAATTTAAAGGACAACTAGCTAGTTTTGGATATGTAACTGAATAGTTATTCTGAGTAATTCTAATAGAATACTGAGTGCTTTCCATGGTTTTCAGGATTCAAGGAGATCACATGTTTAAACTTTTTAATTGTCTTACCCCACCCCAATAGAGGGTTTTTACAACCTCGAAACAACATTTTTTTAAACACTAAAAACATTCAGTATAAAACCATTAATAATAATAATATTGAAAAAAAACAGAACCTACTATTTCTGATATCTATACTGGAACACAGTTTCTGCTCTAAAGCCAGGGCTTCAGCTAAGGCCTTCTGATTTCAATTCTAGTACTCTTTTTTTCTTCATTACTAATTCTTTATTTTTTAAACATTAGCCGCTACCTTAAAAATTACAATATTTAAATCATGAAAAAATGACACTACAATATTATTAAAGACAGTTACTTTCACAACTGCGAAGAAATAATGAGTGGATTTCTAAATTTAGTGGCAGAAATGGCTAATGTGGATCAATGGTCTCTTGGCTCTCTGTCACAGTTCTCTTTCCATGACACACCAGTTCATACACAACCAAATCAGCTTTGCTTGTTATTCTTAAAGGGCTTAAATATTCAGCTATATTTCTGTTTTCAGTCTCTTCATTATACACTTGAAGTTAAATTGTTAAATTTTTTCAAATAGTAAGGCCTTATACCATGCTACTTAATATTCATTATGATTAATGCATGGATATTAGCATACCAGGAAGTGTTTCATTTCCAACAGAGGATATCTTTGGCTACAGTCTAACTGCATTATTTCATTTTTTGTATTCTTTTGTTTTTGTTCATTTGATTATATTCACCTGTAGAGCATTACATCTAATTGTAAACTACTGGAGATTTTAAAAGATTCATTATTCATTAACTTAGGAACATTTTTGATCAGTCTTGATTGCCACTAACCCATGTCTTCCCATCCTGTGCAACCTGAAATATTTTAATAGATAAAAGAAGGGGAAATCAGATAAACTTTTTCATGCAGTTATATTTTAATGAATTAATGATGTAATAGAAAAGGCACATTTGATATACTTAGAGATTATTGCAAGTATTGTAAATCAATTAAAAAGTTTCTTATGGAGGAATTTGATATTTTAATTTCTAAAATTTAAAATAAGTATTATGGAATAGGCTTTTATTCATCTTTTAGAATTTTTCATTTTGTAAATGGAATTTTAATAGGTTTTTCTTACATGGAGTGGCCGTTATATTTAGAAACATGGTTCAGTGAACATAACATGCATTTAAAATAGGGAAAACATTTAAAATAGTTCATTTTTAATTTTAGTTATTTCTATGAATCTCCTATTTACAGAATCTCCTATTTCTGAATTCAGAAGTATATGCTAGGAAATGCTGCCTCATTTTTCTACTAGGAAAAAAGTGAAAATCAGAGTCTGTGGTAATTAGTAGGTTTTAAAACTAACTGCTTTTTGATAGAACACTGTAAAATAGATTTTGACTTGTGTGGTATTCAAGAAGAAATGGTGTCTGCTTTATTCTCTTTACTATGTAGATATGGAAAAATAAAGTGATAACATTTTACAATTGTTAACACAAATTATACAATTCAGGATACTTTTACTGTAATTTCAAGTGCTAGATATAGAGGCTTAAAACACTCCTATTAATCATTAAGTATATAAAGTGTCTGAACTCTACAAATTAAATGGTAACCGTCTGAAAGAATTAATGCTACAGAAATATAAAGGGCCTGGCTAAAACTCTGCTCCATCAAATGTTTCTAAAAGGCTTTATGCATTTATAAGACTTCATGATCCACTATTGATGCAAATTACTAAGGATAAAAGAAAATCCATCTGTTATCAAAGAAAAAAATAAACCAAATGAGTCCAAGGATTTGAAAGATTTCGTATTAAGAACTTGGAATTCATACTTTTTGATGGGTTTATAGTAATTGACAGTAGAAAAGATATCCTTTTAGAATTCACAAATAAAAAAAACTAAAAGAAAATGATTTTCCTATAAAAAGCTTTTCATGTAACTTATTCTGTTTCATTTCATAACTCAGAGATCTTCAATAAATAAATACATCCTTTCATAGAGTTTGGCATTAGAAAAGTTATCATTCTGTCTAACTAATCAAGTTATCTGTAGCTAAATCAACATTTTAACAGGAGACATTGGTTTACCGTCTACTAGGATTTAGATTAACTGGCATGAGAAAAGATCTGAAGCTAGCCTCTTTAGTCTGCAACTAATTGCTGTTAATAATACTATTTTTGCCAAAGGCAGTTCTTTCTATCTTGACACAAGGGTAGATTTCACTATGGATTAGTTTTACAATTAAAGAAATATATGCTATAATGCACTGTTTAATTTAAAAAATTAAAATCTTCAATTAATTTAAACAAATAGGAGTGCCTACTAGGCATAACCTATAGTACTAGATATTTCATAACAACTTAGTTTTTACTTTTTGAAAAAAAACCCTTTAATTCTCAGTTAAATATGCTGCATGAAATATTGCTGGAATTGAAGTGTCTTTAAGCATGTAAAACGAGCAATTCTCAACCCTGTTTTTCCCCCCCTTTAACCCACCTAAATGCTAATAAGACCTCAGGAACCCAGTTGTTCGTGTTGCACATGTTGAGGGTTCTCTACTTCTAGTCTCCTGATTAGTAGCAAGGATTGTAGTGAGAAAACCCAGTAAGTGGAGGGGACTACTTTCCTTATTGCTGTGCCAATCTGATTATTGTTATGCCTTCCAAACTCCTATGCTGGACTTCTGTTTACCACCTTCTTTTATATTATCCTGTAGTTCCTTTGTTGGACAAATATTGACTTATACCCTAAATTTTAGGTAAGACAGCAAGTCCTTCTGAGTTGCTTTTAATATTGAATGGCATTTAGATATTGTAAGCAAATCCAAAATTGCCTAGGTCAACATAGGCCAAGCAACTTGATGCCTGATACATTCAATATGAGGCAGGGTAGAAAGACAATTCATTAGACCTCTTAAAATTCAGCTTCATCTGTGGAATCATTGCTGCCAATTGTTTGCTTTCATACATTATTGCTTTAACTAAATTTAATGATGGGAAAAGAGAAAATGGAATAGATAAGATGTATCATGCAGCTGAGAACATTATCTTGCAGGGACCTAGAAAAAACTCTTTTATGATCTATATTCTATTACATCCAAAACATGACATGAAAACCTTGTGAGAGCTTTCATTATTCCTTAAAACAAGTGGGAGTTTTTGCTTGTCACCCATAATAAATTGTATGAATATCCAGACTGAGCTAACAGTAAATAGGTAGTAAAAATACAGAGTTATGTATACTTGGGTATTATTACCTATTAATTGTGAATTTTTTTTTATTATATCCCATTTAAATTAGGAGAATGACAGCTAGAGCACTGTGGCAATGAAATCTGGTGACAACAAGCATTTGTCACTACTTCCTGCTCACTTCAGTTTGAGCAATGGTCTAAAGCCCCTGTGATGAAGAACTGACAACAACCTTGTCACTTTTACTGCATGTTTATGATTTTTTAATATTGTACATAATACTGCTTTCTAAAATTAGGTCTAAGCATACTCTTGAGAGATTTATACTACCCCAGGTCCCCATTCAACTTCTATTAAAATTAATAGGACCCCATATGTGCATTGTGAAGGATGATTAGACCAGAGTGTATACAAGTTGGCTGATGTGCATATATGTGAATATAATATACATACATGTACATAGTACACTATATATGCAATATATTAAAATGATCTGTTTATTATAATAATATAAAATATACATTATACTATGCACACATTATATATGCACATACATATATTATACATTTGTATTTTAAAATGATTATACATTTCAGGTAACACATTGGTATAATGTGTTATAAAACTAGAAAAAGGAGGATGAGATGTAAATAAGAGAAAAATAGCAAATATTTTATAATTTTATTTATTTATGGTGCACATTTATTATACATCTTGTGGTCTGAGTTGACTTGTGATGCTTTTATAATTTATTTATAAGCATTCCAATACTATGACCATATCTTAATTATTGCTTTCTTTTTAATTTTGGTCAATACCAGTGCTGAAAGGAAAATTCATTACAATTTTCTTTATAATCAAGAATAAAAAAACTGTTGCAATCCAAGCTTCTCAACATCTTCAGATAGAGTTCTTTTGGATACACAGTGGAATTGTGTTCTTTGAGTCAAAGGACTCTTACCATAAATTTGTTTTTCTTTCTGGGTAATGCTGAGCAAGTCATTCATTTCTTCATTCATTTTCTGTATCTTCCTGTTCAGTTACATAGAGTTATTTTCTGTTAAATGTGAAAGTAGAAATTTCAAAAAAACATCTTCCTTATCCAAAAACAATATGCATAACTTCAGTGATAGAAATTGGCATATACTGGAAATTGACCTATGTTGTGCCTCTGATATTTACATCTTATTTGACTGTTGGTACATTTCTCAATTCATCAGAACCTTAATTTCCTATGTTCAAAAAGGGTATAAATTCTATATCTACATCATAAGAATATTAGGGGGGCTACTTTAAAAATAAATTGCTTCATAAATGTTTGCTCCCATTTTCACTTTATCATCTTAAGAGAAAGTTTTATTTTTATAGGAATGATGTCAGGTATTAAAGATAATTATTTTTATAAAAATGGGGTTGGGGGAGAGAGAATATTACCAGAATTAGTGGAGCTGAGTTGTCACATTTTATTGCTAGCATTTATTTGTGGAGGAAAATTGAAGCATTATTATATTATCACTCTTAGTAAAAGCAGAAACATCTTATTGAAGAAAGAAAAAATGGTGATTCAATTCTAGAGAGACCCAGTTTAAAAAGAAAAAAAAAACCAAACAAATAAACCCAGCAGTTTTACTTAGATTTACACACACACACACACACACACACACACACTCACACATATTTTCTTTTTTTAATCATTCAAGAACAATCGTTGCTTACTTTGCTTTTATTAAATAATTGAAAAGTATGTTTGGGGGGACACAGTAAAAAACACTTTGCTTTTCTTCATCAAAGCAGTACTCCACAATGACACAAGGGAACGTTGGTAAGAAAGCTATCTCTTTTTGTGCTTTCATGATTGACTGCATTTTCCCCCCTAAGCTTCCAAGCTGGAGGTTTCTGAAACACCTTCGATTTGGAAAGGAGCAAAAAAAAGTGGAACAGAAAGAAATATCCACTCCCCCTTCCTCCACTTTCCAAGAACATATAAGATAGAATTGAAAGCCTTAAAGCGTTTTTCTCTCAGACATTATTTCTATCTTCATGTGCATTTTTAAGAAATGAATCTGCCTGATGGGTATTGAAATATTGGTTACGAGCTCAACTTCTGGAATGCCATTTTCAAAAACTGAAGAGTATGACGTGCCTCATAGGATTCTGGTATGGGGGGAGATTTTTTTCCTAATATCACGACTGACAAAGTTAAAACTCTCTATCTGGCAGTCATTTTAAGAGCTGAGATCTTGGCCTTCTTTATCTCTGCTGATCCTCTGAAGGGCAGCTTCAGTTTATGATGGCCAGAGGTTTTGCTCTTGCCCATCCCCAGTGACATTCTGAAAGCTTTTGCATTGAACTCTCTTCATTTTTCCCGCCAAACAGCTTTAGTTTTTTCACTGTCAAAGTGGAAATCAGATGTCAGTGGGCACAGAGCAGTCAAGCAATAAGAATATTTTGAACACTGAATGCTTTTCAGGCTCCATTTTTTCAGTTGGACTGGGGAAAAAGCAGGAGTTGGACACATTTGGAGAGCACCGTTTCCCCCAGATCTCTTGGGGGTGTAACCACAAGCAAATAAGGCCTGGGGGGTAGAGGATGGAGTCTGAAATTCTTCTGTGATTAGGACCTCTAAAATATCCTCTCCCCATCATTTTTGTTTTTAATTGGCCCTCTTTCCTCCCTTCCCCCCTTATGATTTCATTGACAGGGAATTACAAGAAAATTCCTTCTTCTGATGCACTTCGGCAACAGCTTTACAACAAATCGTCTAAGAAAGGTGCTTGGGTTTATTGAGAGGTTAAGTGACTTGCCCAGGGTTACAAAGTCAATGTGTGTCAAAAACCGAATTTGAGCCCCCACTTTTTTTTCAAACTGTAAGGTTAGTTCTTTGTTACGCTATCTTTCAAATTTTATCATATGCTTTCTCAATTACTAAAAACATAACATGACTGATATAACCAAGAAAATATCATCCAACTAAGTGATCTTGTGAGGCTGTGAATGGAATATATTTTGGATCTTGTGAGTGTTTTTAAAGTCTTTTTTTCCTTTAAATATGCAATGGCTAAGAGAGCTAGTTTACTTTTGGCCATTTCCCCAAAGCAAATCCATTCTCCAGGACAGAGTTTTGCCATCACTCACTGTAAGATTAAAAGAATCTATAACTAGCTCTGAAGGCAATTCCCCGAAAGCAGTTCAAAAAATATTTTGAGCAATGGAGGCAGCATTTGGATAAATATACTAGTTCCTGGGAACACTACTTCTAAGGAGATGATAGTCACTTGAATGTATATCATAATATTAGTGGGGTTTAAATTTTTTTCATAACCTTGGTTCTTACTGTATTTGAATATATACCATTTCCCGAGCCCTGGGATGATCTCTGTCAAAAGTATGGAGTAAGCTAAGTTTGTGTTGGGAACCACATTACTTCCCTTTCAGTGATTCTACACATGCCCTACCTTCTCCAGAAATACATATACCATGTTTTCTTTCTAAAAAAAAAATGGTCCTTGAACTAATCTTAGCTGTTACAGACATCTGATATATCTTAAAATTCTTGTTCAACATGATTAATATTGAACCAGAGACAGTGTGGGGAGAGGGACTGAAAAGAAGGAAAACTCAGTTTTAGTTCTAGCTCAATCACTCAACTATATAATCTTGGATCATACAAACTTTCTTGGATGTTAATCATTACATCTGTAAAATAATGAATTTTTATTATATGATCTCTATGATGTCTTCCAGATCTAAACACTCTTTTGACCTGATGAATATTTTAAATGTTCTGTAATTAAATCTATATTCAATACGTTGAACCTCAAAAATATTTGACTCAGAATGGTATTATAATGGAGACTTCAACATATTTTTTTGAAATTATTTACTTTATTTTTATTTAATTAAATGTGGGTGTTCCAGTAAGTTTGAAATGATTGTTTTAATGTTAATTATTGATATTTGAATATATTGCTGATATTCAAAATTTCTTATGCTTCTTTGAAGCTTTGAAGAACAACAAATCAGCCAGATGTTTGGTTAGGGTCTGAAATGCAACATCCTGGGATCGGTTTCCAAATACTAAACCAACCTCTGGAACAACAGTAAATACTTGGACTGCTGTTTACTCTGAATTTTAATGGGATATTCACAGTCCAGGGCTTGTTTGGGTTATGATTTTGATAGAGTCAGTAGGAATGAGACATAACTTTCAATGTTCCTGAAATCTGATTAGTCCAGCTGAAACCATTTCAAATTCTATGAACAAATCTGCAGGAGAAAATGTACCTAATGTGATCCTTAGTTGCCTATACAATAGGATATTTTCAGCCACCTTGCAACATTTATTGAGTGCCTATTATGTTTCTAGGGAGACACAAATAAAGTAGTAGACACTGTATTTACACCTAACAGTCTTACCTACAGGTAGACAGGATACAACAAGAAAAGGAAGAACAAGTTTACTTTAAAACAAAAGTAGCTGCTTTACAGTACATGGATGATGGATTTGCTGCCTGACTGAAAGGAATATTTACTCTGGAGATAGACAATCAAGGGGATTTTTTTTTAATAGACTGGAATATGCCATAGGATGACTTTGAAGAAAATATTTCACATAAAAAATAAAATAAAATCAACAAGTACATATTAAGTACCTAATACAGACATTTCCCTTTCATGTCTATGATTTCTACTCTCCATACCTGCTCTTATATCATTTTCACTGTGATAGTTCTTTGTGTCTTCTTGTATGAATGAGTTCAGATAGTTGACAATTTTTTCATATAATCATAAAAAACACGACTAAGGCGATCTCTCAAATACATTAAGTATCTCTCCTTACAACATATAAAAGTAATCAAAAGGCAATCATATACCTAGTGATATTTCGTTTTTTTCTGCCATAAACCTGGAGGGAAATCTTTGAAAAAGAATATGCTGAATTTTCTGTCTTTGAAAAGAAGTTCAAATGCCAACAAAATATGCTTGCAGTGCTATTGTTCTAGAGATTGTAAATTAGCAGGTAAGTGGTCAGAGATTTTCTTTAATGTGAAGTAATATAATAGATTATGATAATAATGTCCAATGTTTAGGTAGTGCTTGCCTGTTTCCAGAGTTTAGGCACTTTTAAATATTTGATCCTCTCAATAAACCAGTGACGTATTTTGTGTTATCCACACATCTGTCTTTTCATACCGGGCCATTTTCTACTTAGCTGTCAAAATGATCTTTCTACCATGTTATGACCTTATTCAGTAAACTCCAGTGGCTCCCTATTATCTCCAGTATCAAACATAAAAATCTTCTCTTTGGTGTCCAAAGTCCTTCGTAACCTGCTACTCTTTGAAGTTTCTTATACTTTACACCATGTCCCCTTCCCAAGTGTATGTGTGGCATGCCCATGTGTGGCATGCACACACACACACACACACACACACACACACACTCTGCAGTCAATAAGCAAACAAATTCTATCTCCTGAATCCGAGCATTTATACTGACTGTCCACCAAACCTAGAACATTATCCCTGCCTCCTGGATTACCAGACTTCCTTCAAATTCCAGTTAAAATACTCAAATTCCTTGAGAGCAGAGACTTTTTTTTTAACTATTCTTTGTTTCCTCAGCACATAATATAATGGCTGGCACATAGTAGACAATTAATGTTTAATTGACTGACATTTTTTGGAAAACCCTCGGAGGTGGAGGTAACCAATAGGCATAAGATAGGCTACATTTCTATACTTATGCACATGTTTAGTGAACTACTGTCACTTTTAAAATGTCAGCGTCTAGACCTCACTGTAGATTCCCTAGAGCAGAAAAGAATCGTTAAATAAACTAATGATAAGAAATATCACTTGACTAGTGGGTTCATTCTGTAGCAGCTAAATGTTTACCTTGAGAGGAAAATGATATCTTCTCAGTCAAATATAAATATCCTTAAAAGAGAGCAAAGAAAGAACAAGAGAGAGATCTGGAAACTCACCTACTTCATACTATGCTAATATTACATTATTTAAAGCTGGGTCAGATTACCCAAGAGCTCTAGATGGAAGACGGAAACATACAATTAGATGATACCCGTATGACACACAGTAGGGGATATTCAAGAGTTTGAGATCTATATGGCAAGACCTGATGAACTAATTGAAAGCTTATTTGATGTCTTCAGAGTTTGCCCTAGAAGTCAGCAGAAAAGGCCTCTGCTTTCACAGTGTGATTTGAAGGTTGTCACATAGATCTTCAGTTGCAAAATATCTTCCATTAGTGCCTGAAACCTTGCCATAAGTTCCGTGGTATCTGCTGCTGTGGGTTAAGGTTCCTCTTAAAATGCAGATTTTATCTGAAAGGAGTGACAGTTTTAAAGCAATATCTCAAATTGGTAGCTTAGGAAGATCTTTAGGAATGGGGCATATGGATCTAGGTAGTTTTATGAAGGAAAATGAGTCAAGAAAGGTATTTGGAAAATGGAAGAATTCTACTTGGAAAGGGGAGAATTCAGAAATATGTTTTTTGTAGACTTGGAGGCAAAAGACCTGCATTCAAATTCTAACTCTGTTCAACTTACTAGCATGTAACTATGGGAAGTCTCAAAAACATTCAAAGTCTAAAATTCCTTACTTGTAAAGGGAAAAAAAATACTTCTACTTATTTCCCCATGAGGTTACTGTGAGGATCAAATAAAATATGTGAAATTTCTTAGAAACTAGTATTAAGATAATATTAATTCATATCTATATGAATAGATATCTATATTTAATATTAATTTTTAATTAACTAATTTAATTAATATTAAATTAACATTTAATATTAATTCATATCTATATTCATATGAGACAGAGACAGAGAAACAGAGAGAGACAGAGAGACAGACAGAGTTACATGGGGTAACATTTTTTAGATACGGAAAGAAGAAGGATTCTGTCTTAATGGATTTTTACTATTGCAAGTCTCTGTAAACTTAATTTTTAAAAGTTACCCTTTACACTCAGCGCTTGTATGTGAGCATGTGTCCATGCACACACACACACACACACACACACACACACACACACTTGCGGTTTGGAAAGGCCAGAATGTTGTCACATTCACATTGTTCAGAATTTCATTTCAGGCTTGTATCCCATAATTCCTCTATGAGCTTAATTTAGCGAAGATATCACTGAGGCATTTTGGTGTTGGAAAGTGATAGCACTTAATACAAGCTCTTTGCCAGGCTACTCTGATTAGAGTACTCTAGAGAATCAAGGCTCTCTCAAATATTTTGAGAACAAGAGCCTCTCTTCCTTCTGTTTCAGATCCATAAAAAGCCTCTAAATGCTTGAACATGGGGAAAATATCTTTTTTTTTTAAGTTTGGAAATATCCATGCTTGGTAAATGTTTGAATGAATGTTAGTAGCTCATTATTAATCTGATTCAATTTTGAAATTAGCTGTGGACTTTTTTAAAGCTTCATAGTCTTTACACATGGATACTTTAATCTGCTTCTTATTTAAGAGGACTTCTTTTAATTATACATCTGAAGTAAATATGGATGAGATGAAATAAGACTAGTAGTTCTATTAGATTTCTAATGGAATTTCAGTAAAACTCCACATTGTATATACAACTTTCTTACAATAAAATTAACTTTCCATTGTATATCACCAAATGCACATACACATTTGTAGAAGAAATTTTAAAAAATTAAATTTAATTCTGTTTTAGAAATTGTGCCAGGGTTCCTTCTATCTCTATCAGGTTGGGTTGGACTTTCTTTTTTCCCTTTTTTCTTCCTCCCTTCCTCCCTTCCTTTAATTCTTACCTTTTATCTTCATTGAAATACAACAAAGTCTTTTTGGACTTGATTGGCTTCAGAAACTAAGGCTCAAGCTGTGCTTCCCTTGATCCTGGTGAGCTCTACCCATGTGTTATCTGGACCTTTCAGATTTGACTGATGAACCAAGGTTGGGGGATTCCTTATTCCTTTGACCTCCTCTAACCAGATGGATCTTCATATGAAGAGGGGACCTTGTATAGCCCAAGCCAAGTGCTATGGTATCATTACTGAATATCCTTTCTATGCTTTTCGTTGATTTTTGAGCATTTCATTTCATTCCTACACCAAACCTAAAACCAACAGGGGATCTGCCTTGAGTCACAACTTCCCATTGTGCATATATAATTTTTCTCCAACCAGTTGTTTTTTCCTCCCTCTGCCTGCCTTGATCTGAGATAGTACTTTTTCTTTTATTCGAAGTTTTTGTCTCATTAGGGACAGCTGAAGGGAATCTGTTTTATCCTTGTTGGGGAAATATGTTAAATTAAATGAGCAGATGGATGTTTGTCACTGGTTGGGATAGGAGAGAGGAGGGGCCTATCTGCTCAGAACACAGCTTTCTACTCCTGAATTCCTTTCCCCTTACTTCTACCATTTTTTTTCCTGTTTTCCAATCTCCCCTGGACTGAAGATGCAAAAATTTTAATCCCTCTATGCATCTATAGTCAAGTTGTTTGATTTGTAGCAGGGAAATGGAGTTGCAATACATATCTCATTTTCCTTTGGATTTAAATCCTATATATAGAAATCACCCTTCAGTCACTCTAACTTACCTATTTCTTTCTCTCACACTTATGTGCTAAAAGAGCCTTTTGCAAAAAATGGTAAGAAATTTCTGTAGGAAGGAAGAAATGTTAGAAGATACAGATTGTAATTAACTTTGTGATTGATTGCTGTGGAACCCTGGCTGAGTCACTCTTCTTCAGTAAATAAGGGTGAGAATCTCATTGATTAATTAAAGTTGATGCTAGTAGCAGACCATAACCCAGATGCTTCTATATCTAATCTTGCCACACAAGTCCCTTAGGTCTCTAGCCTTTCTGTTTCAGAGTAAAACTTTTAATGGAAGAAGGAAATTATGTAAGAAAGTGTATTATAAAGCACAGAACACTATGGGCAGTTAAATGCAAAATAATCATAAATCCCCAAAGACTAATTAACAAAGCTATTAGAATAACTGCTATAAAATGTTATTGTCCACAGGTTGTAATTAGATTAGATAACCTGGGCTTTGGGAAATTCTGAAAGAGTTAAAAAGTCTGAATCTGCAAATAATTATTACAGACATGCTAATGCCAGTGCAAGATTTCAAAGTGGGCTTTTTCAGCTGATACTTTACAATCAACCTCAATACTAAGCTTTGGTGAAACTTTAAGTCATTATAAACTATAATGGATAACAGAAAAAGACAAGGTCAAAAATTCCTCTTAACCTTTTACAATACTTTGAACACATTTCTCCTCCAGGCACAAATCATGTTTCTTCTCTCATTGTCATGAGTAAATGAAAGATAGTTATCCCAGCTTGTCTCTTTTCTTAATAATGACTCAATTAAGATGAAGTTAGCAAAATAAAAAAAAAACTTTGATAAATGCAGCTTTTATTTGATAGGAAAAAAAGGATTCTTTTTCATTAGTAGGGATAACAAAATTGATACATTTCCATCTAAATTCCTAGCTAAGTGTTGATAATAACAATTACGTCTTGCATTTATAGAATGCTTTAAGATTTGTAAAACACTTTACAGATATTAACTCATTTCAGCCTCATCATTTCCCTGTAAGTCAGGTTCCTGACTTGGTTACTGAAGTTACTATTATCTCCATTTTATAGAAAAATAAACTAAGGCTGAGTTGAGTGATTTAGTCAAAGTTATAATACCAGTAAATACCTAAGACTTGAGGCAGTATTCACATAGAGATCTTCCTAACAGTGAGTTCAGAATGCTGTCTATCTACTATGCTGCCTATCTGTCTGCCAGGATGAAATAATAAGGATAACTTCCAGCTCTACATCCTTCTTTACATACAGTGTCAGACTGGTTGATGTATTGGTTAATTTTGCTGAACAGATATTTTTTTTTCTACTTTTAAAATTTTATTTGTTGATACAGTGGGTGGCTATCAGGATAGGGGAAGGGCCATATATATTTGCAAATGAAAGTGGTATAAAAACAACGTAGCAATTATGTATATATATATAATATGTAAATACAAGTATATGTAATACATAAACATATATTAGAAATTATATATGTGTATAGATAGACAGGTAGAGAAATAAAACATTCTCTCTTAACTGAGATTAAAATTCTCCTGGAATAGATCAGTACCCTTATTACCTGTTCAGACTTCTGAGATTTGATCAATACAATTAGCAATGCTTAGCCTGTGGAAGCATAGGGTGAGGACTACTATTAGCCTTTAATATGGCTCATTAGAACTTGCCACAACATGAATTTACTTTCCTATCAGGCAGCCTGCTGACCCTTTTAAAGTCACTAATCAAATGGCAGAGGGAGGCAGCTGTCATAGACCCGTATCCCCAGCAATACAAGAAATGTATTACTTCACTCTTTACCTTTTCCTCTGTGGAATATATGGTATATTGATTTATTTCAAATTGTTTGGGGTCTGAGGTGTTTTATGCTTGTAAAAGTTATGAATTAAGGGCCCTAAATTGTGAGCTTTTAATATGAATGAAATTCACAGGCGAGATAGGAACTATTAGTCTGGAAACAATAAATCTTGTCAAGCTCAAGGTACTTTTCAGAGGGTAAAAAAATTAAAAAAAATGAAGGTCACAATATAATACCGTCTGGGAGCGTATGTAATAAAACACCAAAAATGACATTTCTCTGTGAATACGGCATGCAGATATCTTTACAGAAATCTTAGTGTTACTTAATTCCATTTGCTAATTTGAACATCTTAAATCAACCAAAAATCGTATGCAGTTTTTTCCCATTACTTTTTTCAGTCATGGTTTAAAAAGTAGATGAGCAGTTGAGAATCACATTACATCTATTTTTTTGGAAATGGTATTTTACATTTTCATCTGAGTGCCCACAACTTTATTATAAAGTATTTGTCTTAGAAACATATTAGTCATAAGTATTAATCATATTCAGTTTGTGGAACTTGCATATACTTGCATTTTTGAAATTTTCATGGAAATTGAACTAAAATCAATCAGCTTGGGCTAGGGCCTTGGATATGCCCCTGTCCTGTAACTGTTTATAAAAGAAAAGTTTAGGCCAACTTGAGGAGACTAGTGTCCTACTTTGTTGAATGTGAAACTGTTTTTGTTGTTGGTTGTTTTATTTTTTATTTTTTATTTTTTACTGCTGTTTGAAGCAGCTGCTGTTAATTCATAGCTGGCAAGGGGAACAAAGTGAAGGGCAGGGATATTTTTTAAAATAATAATAATATTATATAGTGATTTAATGTTTGCAAGTGCTCACAATAATAACCTTGTGAAATCTCATATAATATGTAAATATAAGTATATGTAATGCCTAAACATATATTAGCAACTGTATATGTGTATAGCTAGACAGACAGGTAGAGAAAGAAAACAATATTCTCTGTTAACTGAGATTAAAATTCTCCTGGAATAGATCAGTACCCTTATTACAAAACAAAACAAAATAAAACCCACATTTCTTAAATGCTTACTAGGTGCAAAGCACTGTGCTGAGGGCTGGGAATACAAATGAAAAGTCAGAGTATTGGGGCTCTCAAGGAGATCACATACTAACATTTGAGACAACACACATGGAAGATTTCTTCTACAAGGCAGCTGTTGAAATCCCATGGTCCTCAAGGCAAAGCAGATGGAAATGCTTCTTCTTTAATGTCATTTTCACTGATAAAAATTTGTTATTTTATGGTGTTGAACAATTTGGCAGTGCAAAGAACTTCAGCGTCAAGATCTGGATCTTTATGAGCCATGGCTGTACCACCTTGAAGAGTAGTTGCTAGGCTCCTTCTCCACGGGAGTAGCTTTCAAGGATGTGAGCAAGTACCTCAAAGCATCGTGTGCCTAAGGCTCATGACTTCAGGATCTTGGCCTCTCTACATTGGGCTCTGAAGAGAAATTGTGGTCAAGGTATAGATTTGACTTGCCTGGCACAGGCAGCCTCCTGTTTATTCCATAGGGATTCTTGCACTTCGACTAGAAAGGGACTACTAATACTCCCATTTTATAGATGGGGAAACTGAAGCTGAGATACAGTGACTTGTTCAGGGTGATAGAGCTAATATGTGTCTGAGACAATATTTGAACTCAGGTCTCCTTGACTTCAAGTCCAATGCTCTGTCCACAGAATTACCTAGCTGCCTTTTTCACTGTTATTCATTTCTTTGAGGAGCGGGAGTGGAAATTACAGGATTAACTGGTGCACACAACACTGACAAAAATCAGACACATCTGTGGTAGTGTGATTACAGGACAGTTGCGTTTGAAAAAAAAAAAAGGAGTAACTGATGCCAAAGAATTCACCCCGAAAGTGAATCAGCTGGAAATATCAATGGCATTGGCTAGCAATGGGACTGCCTGAGAGTTGGGTTTTGGTAGCTTCTGTTTTATATATTATACTTTAAGGCTGAACGAAGGAGAGTCTGTTTTGCTAGTAATTATTGATTTACTGATTCTACTTAATTAAAAGAGATGCCCTTCTGGATAACTATCAAGGCTCTCAGGCAGGCACATTCAAAAAGACAGATCAGGTTTTTTTTATCCCTCTGGGAACAACTTGTGAGGTTGCCACAGGGAAGATTTCAGCACTCTTCTTTATGGGTAGGTAGCGAACATATTCTTCTCCTCTATCCTAATTACTTGTTACAATCTCATAATCTTTGTTAGTGTTATATTCTCTTCCAATATGCAGGAAGGGCTTTTTGGTTTCTGTAGATGAGATGGACTGGCAACTGAGAATACCCCAAATAAAGACAAGACTAATTAAAAGCCGGTTACATTGCCGTTGCTGCTTGGTAGAGACGGATATGAATATTTTTTAGAGAAATAGGAAAGAGGGAGAATAACCATTTGGAAACCTGTGGTAAGCCAGCCTGTTAAGAGAAGAGAAAATCCAAGAGGACCTCATTGGCATAAAAGTATTAAATTTTGTCTCTGATTCCCATTTTTATAATTCAGAGCTATATGCTGAAAATAAACGAGTGAAGCTTTAAAAATATACCAGTTGATTTTGAGGGTTTTTTTCTCCAAAAAAAACAAAACAAAACCCTCTGTGTTCTTTTTCTCATGGAATCCTTGAAATGAATTAATCTAGGGGCACTAAACTAACACCATTATTATACCTGCCATATACAAACTCACGGACTGTGAATGGCCTTTTGAAACTTTTACAAAAAATGAAGTACATGATTTTCCCTTATTTTGATAGGGATTAGATATATGGTTTCATTTAGTATAGAGAGAATCCAGGAGAGGACATTCACTCTACCAATTTAGCTCTGCTCCTTATCTAAAACTTGTAGTCTTGGAGGGTAACCTAGAGCACGTTGGGGTTAAGAGACCTGCCCAGGGTCACACAGCCAGCATATACAAAGGTGATACTTCAGCCCAAATAGTTCTGCCTTCAAAGCCAGCTCTCTGTCTACTCTACCTCTATCTATGTAGACTATGTAGACTCTGCCTCACATATTTTCAGAGATTTGAAAATTCAAACACATTGGTTGGTGCAGAATAAGGATATTACTGCAACAAAAGGGGTGATGTACTGCGCCTAAAAATAATCTTTGTCCCATATAATCTATAGCTCTCAGAGCAGCTTTCCCCCCTCAATTCAGAGAAAAGATGAAGACAAATTATTCATCATGAAAATACTTCAGCTTTACGAAGTAACTAGATTTTTCAAGGAAAGTCTAATATTTCTAAAATTATCTTCACCCTCCTTTTTCCCCCTATAAAGCAGTAGGGAACATGAAAAGATTCCATCAGCCATTCTACCTTTTTTAAAACTTTTTTTTGTTTATTTCCTGATGAAATAACCTGACACAACTTGTGAACAAGACAGTGAGAAGTGCCTCCTTGGTTTCTTCAAGCCTGAGCTCCAGTCACACGTGTCCTCCTTTTTTGGAACAGGGCCATTTTAAAAGTTATTTACATTTTTTTTTTTGCTTTCAGTTTGTACTTAGGACAATATATCTGTTCATTTTATTTTTAACTCAGTTGAGAAGTAAATCCTTTGCTTTTTATGAAGAAGTGAATTGGAAAATTAATTTTTAAAATGAATTGAAACAGTTTGTTCACAGAACACATTCCAAAACAACAAAAAACATTTAAAAGAAAAAAAAGGACAGATTTGTATTCCTTTTACCTTTGATTGCTTTACAGGCATAGACTAAGAATTGGAACTATCATTTTCATGGGTAACTTCCCTTACCGTGTTGGCACTCTTGGCAACATAAAGGTTACATAAAGCATTGAAAGGTTAACTCGTACAAGATCACAAAGCCAGTATGTCTCAAAGTTCTTCTTGAGGCCAGATCTCTATCCACTGTACCACACTGTCTCTATTATTATAATAGAATCATAATATGTTAGACCTAGATAATTTAGAAGCTCCATTATAAAATATGGACTCACAAATAGAAAGCAGAGCTGTAAAAATGTTCTTCCTGTTCCTCCTTTGTATAATAGTTGGGACTTTATTATTAACCATTAAGATTTATCTGTCATTAGAATGAATCTATACACTCTCAGTAACTATTTACAGAAATGGAGGGAGGGATAGAGTCCAAAATATTATTAAAATTCTACTTGGTAATATAAAAAAAAGAGAAGAAAAAATAAAAAAAGAAAAAGAAAAAAAATTCTACTTGGTTTTTACAATCCAAGATATATATTTGTAAATTCTAGTCTGAATATTCCAGCAAACTGGTAGTGGTAGAGATTACGTATGCTGCAAAGAGTAGATAGATTTCTCTCTGCTTTTTTTTCCCCCCCACACGATCAGTATGCGGTTTACTATAGTCTGACTTATTTTAGACTTTAAGGTCTCCATAAGGATTGCTGAAATACAAAATCAGCTACACACCTTGCACATGCAAAGGGTGTGAGACAAGTAAGGCAAGTGTGCATGGCATTCTTGATTCTTCATTCCACATTTGTTTGACCTACAAAGTACAATGGCAGGGAGGCTCACTGCTTCTGATGTCAGAGATTCCAGTTTCAAATTGTTCATCTGCCTCTTACTCCCTCTGTGACTTGAGTAAGTTACCATCTTGTTGGCCTCTACTCTGAAATTCGGGTTGGGCTAGGTCAGGGATGAGGAACCTGGGAACCACAGGTGGCCTTAAGGTTAAAGGTTCCTTACCCCTGGAGGTGATTCCAGAGGTAGTTTTTTCAACTCTAGAGCTATCATCCTTTAGAAGCAAAAGTAATTCTAGTCACTATAGGAACCTGTGAATATTCATTATCTTTTTATGAGGCTTTACAAACACAGGAAGCATAAGATAATGGGAAAAGTACTAGACTAGACCTGGCTTCTAAGTCTAACTCTGCCATTAAATAAATAGCTCTATGACCCTGGACAAACTACTGACCTCTCTGGGCCTCAGATTGCTCATCTGTAACATGAGGAAATTGGGCAAGGTGATTTCTGATATCCCTTCCAGCTTTAGAATTCTGGGATTCTGGGAGCTGAGGGTGCATTAACAAACAAGTTGGTAAATCATGTTATTACATTGAGTACAGCTGTTCTCTCATGGGTATACCTGTCTAGTCAGAAGTAGGAAATACAGTCCCAGAGCAATTCGTTAGCCTGGGATGTCAGGATCAGTTTTGTTTTTTATCCCATGATTTCTCAAATCCCTTTTTGCTGGTGATGAAATAGGCCTCAATATTCTAATGCTGCCACTTGGGGAAGAGGAAAAAAATTTTTTTCTCGTAATTTACTAGTAGTTTGGGAGTTTCTCTTTTGTTTTTAGTAAAAAGGCAGAGCTCAAATTTTTAAAGAGACCTTCATAAGATTATAGTCCATCTCACTTATCTAAAGGTAACTCACTGGGCAGCCTCAGTGATCTAGGAATCAACTGAAAACCAGGAAGAAAGCAAAAAAAAAAGTTCTTTAGGTGAACAAATAGATATCATGAAGCCCATACGCTGAAATGCATGTATTTAATGCATAGGAGAGAGCCTCAGAGACTATTTTTATTCAGGACTTAATTCTAACAAGGTTGTTTATCTAGTTTCCAATCCACAACAAATTAAAAGTAGCAAATTAGAAAGGAGACAGTGTAGAACTCCACTGATAACAGTAAGAAGTGTCAGCTGACAACCTGACAAGTAAGAGAAGAGAGAGAAAAACTCCATACTGAGAAAGCAAAGACAGCTCAGTCCATTTAGTACAGGAGCAAACAGCCCTCCATCTTGCAATTGGGCAGAGCAAGCACGTGGTCTGGGTTTAAATATCTGTCCCACTAAATTCCCTGAAACATTACAGAAAATTCCAAAATTTTAGCAAGTACAGTAGAAAGCACACGAGCCAAATTGATGCACGCTTGGAACTATTTTTAAAAAAGGTGATTTGTTAAATGTATTGTAAATAACATATAGACCCGAGTTCAAATTTGGATTCTGACACTTCCCAACTGTGTGACCCTGGGCAATCATGTGACTTCTTTTTGCCTCACTTTTCTCATCTGAAAAATTGAGGATAACAAAAGCCCCCTAATTCCCCAGGGTTGTTGTTATGATCAAATGAGATGATATCAACATTATATAAGTGTTCTTTATTACATCTAGGTAGAATATTAAATAAATATACATGTATGCACATGTGAATGCGTGCATACATATCAAAAGCAAAGTTTTTATCAGTGTAAGCAAATTCTGATGTAGTAACATTTTCTGCCACGTGGGTCATCCACTCAGCTGTATCTTAAAGTCTTAGCTATCAAGGTCTCATTGAGAGGATAAGTGAAACAGCTTGTGCTTGTCAGAAATGGGATCTTTACCTTCTAAACCATCCTACATTGCTTAATTGTTTAGTTTTAATTTCTAGAATATATTTTATTTTCTAGTACTTTTTAAATTATTGAATTTGCACACTAGAAAAAATCCCTTTTCAAAGAATTTATTTTGCTATTTTGTTATGAAAATGTAGTTACCACCCAAAGATATTACTGT
>CM053601.1:117134768-117212061 GCA_028646575.1 Pseudocheirus occidentalis | reverse complement strand
GTACAATAATGAACTGATGACATTTACCATAAAATGGTAGTGAACGTCAAGGGTCATTCTCACTCTGTTAATGAGAGCAAGACCCTCAGATTAGGAGGCAAAAGCCTTTCCATAAAATTGTTTGAGATTAGGTATTTCATGGGGATATCAAATTTGGAAATCTGTTAAGATTTATGTCAAATTATTTTTTAAAATGCATGTGTCTTTAAGAATTAAATTCAGATATGTGTATGTGCTTCTTTGATATTACCAAATATTTGACCTTGATGTCTTTTGACCTCTGGTTATATCATTAGCATGAAAAATTTTCTCTAGGAGGCTAATGAGTGTATGGAAGAGAAAGTCATTTATTTCCATTGGTAATTAGAATGTGATACACAGAATGTAAATCTTCAAGAGAAAGGAAAGAAAAGGAATTATTTTTAGTTGCTTTGTATTATATACATATTGACATATGAATTAGAGATGATTATTGAGGAGTCAGTGGAAAGAGGAATGCTTTTGAAGTCAAAGGACTTGAGTTCATACAACATTTTTATTTGCTTATATACAACCTGTGTGACCTTGGGCAATTCACTTAACTCATCTGGGCTTTAGTTTCTTCATCTACAAAATGAGGAGTTTGGCTGTTAATAATCTATGTCGGCTTGGCAGGAGTTCTCCAGTGGAGAGCTATTTAACATTTTTTATTAGAGACTTAAATAAAAATCTAGATGGTATGCACATCTAATTTGCAGGTGCTCCAAATCTTGGAGGGATAGCTGACATAATGGATGATGGCATAAGATCCCCCATACTCCCCCCTCCCCAAATAAAAAGTTGTTAGTCTAAGCCACTGGACTGAATCTCAATGGAGTGAAATTTACTAGGAATAAATGTAAAATCCTACGCTTGAGTTCAAAAATTTAACTTAAACAATACAAAATTGAGGCAGACAACAGTTGGTCTGAAAAAGAGCTGTCAATTTCAGTGGATAGGAAGCTCAATATAAATCAATACTGTGACTCAAATTGCCATTAAAAAAAAGCTTATGCAATCTTGGGACTTCTTGAGAGATATAACTTCCAATATGAGGAGATGGTAGTCTCATTATAGTCTACTCTGGTCAAATCATACCTGGAGTATTGTTTCCTGCTGTTGGACACCACAGTTCAAAAAAAAAAAAAGACATTCATTAGCTAGAAAGTTAACTCAGAAAGGCAACCAGAGTAATGAAGAATGCTAAGGCTATGTCAGTATATGGGTCATTTGAAGGAAGTGAATAAACATAGCTTGAAGAAGAGAAGGCAAAGGTGAAGGAGGGTGTAATTTGATAGGTTTAAAATATTTGATGTGTTTTCTTGTTTTGAAGAATTTGACTCCTTGCATCGGTGCCAGAAAACAGCCAGGAGTAATGGGTAGCAGCTATAAAGATGCAAATTTAGGCTTAATGTCAGAAAAAATGTCTAAGCAATTAGAGCTATTCAGTAGTAGGATGGTCTCTCATGTGGTGGTTGTTCCTTTTCATTGGAGGTCTTCCAGCAAGGGCTGGATGACTGCTTTTCAGGTACATTGTAGTTTGGGGAGGGGGATATTCTGTAGGACTAAAAGACAGCTACGGTCAGGATGATCCTGTCATTCTGTGATGTGACCTTTGATATCCCTTCTATCTTTAAATCTCTGATTCTATTAACTATCGCGTATTAACAACTTATAGAAAGCTATGGGAAAGAATTAGGGATGTTCAGGAGCTAGCCCAGACAATCTGGAGAGCTGTTTGTTAAAATTGTCATTGTGAATATTTATACCTCAGAAACTGGTAAATGCTATGAATCAGGACGATTATTTTGTTGGTCATCTAGACAAAAAAAAAGTGATACTGAATATTAAATAATGAGATGAAACTCAAAAGTGTGTCATGCATGTCTCCCCCCCCCCCACCTTTTTTTGAGAGATGGTCGTTAAATATTGACCAACATACCCCTGGAAAGAAGTACGTAGGATAAGAAGGTGTATATGGGGGGGAGGGGAGAGGAGGGGATGTAGGTTAATAGACTAATAATTAGAAGAAAGCTTAGAGTTCATCTAGACCAAATCCTTTTATTAAGGTGATTTATTCTGTAAAATTGGGATTCAGTCAAAGGGCCACACTTGAGGACTTAGAGAACCACATATGGCCTTGAAGTCACAGGTTCTTCACCCTGATCTGGACTAACCCCTTCATTTTATAGTGAAGGAAATTGAAGCAGAGTTTAAGTGAGTCACCCAAAGTCACAAAGAACAGTGTGATTTTTGTCAGAGCTAGGATTTGAAATATAATTTCTCTTCAAAATGCAATGTGTTATCTACTTCATCATGATCTATCCCAAGGCTGTGATCTGTACCGTGGAAGGAATACACATGCAGACAATATCTGTGATTGTTACAGATAATCTAAGTGTCACAGCTTCATGTGTATATATGTATATCTTGATTTAGAATCACACACAGGGATTTCAAATGCATTCAAGGTTGTTTATACAAGTAATTCAGACAATTAAAGGAGGTGAATGGGACTTTCAATGTTTGTTTTCAGTTAATAACAAGCTGATGGACTCTTTATAAAATAAAAAAGTCTGGATTTTCTGCTAATATTGTTACTCTTCAGTGGGTACTAAAGGGAGGGGCACTTTCCATAACCTTAGCTTTTGGTGTGTTTAAGGTAATTGTCACTTTAGAAATTCAGCTTAGTTAAATAATATCTCTTTCTTATCCTTTCTTTGTGGTTTACTACACCTTTTGATTAGGACAGAGTTATAAAAAAAAAGGTGGGCTAATTAACTATGTTGCATATTTATAATTGAGGGGAGAACTCCTTACTCTCCAGAGGTTTCAATGGGAGCAGTGACGCCTGTTAAACCACGCAGGTGGGCTGGGAAGAGACGTCAAGGCAATGAGTCTCTGGGGAAAGTCCTGAAGTATGAATATGAAGAGAAAGGATCCAAATACTTAAAGAGCCCTTTTATTATTTATTATAATTAATAGCACTGTATCTGTTATTATCTTATATATACTCATTATTTTAGTAGTGCACACCAAGTATCATGATTAACAAGTGAAAGTCAGGATTATGGCTACATCCAGGATTATTATAGCGTTGGGAATCTCTGGAGTCTGAAATATGTGACCAAGGGATTATCTTCGCCAGGGATTGCCATTCAGAATTAAATTGCAAAGTGATTTGACATACTGGTTCTCTGATGTGATGTGCTACATGACAGTATTGCACTGACTGGGGATTTTCTTTCTAATTGACAACCGCACTAACATGTGTATGTCATGAAGACTCAAGTTCCTAGTCTCTTCCAATTTGGGTATTGTCACATGAGAGTCAGGTGGAGGCTTCATTATCATTCTCTGCTCATTGGAAGATTGCAGCAGCAGTGTCTGAAATCTAGAACCTGAAAGATCCCTTTCATGGAGGCTTACAGTAAATGATAAACTATTGCCTCCATTTATGTTACAAAAGCTTAACCTTTCCCTGATATTATTGTTACCTCTCTGTAACAATGGCACACCACCACCAATGCCTTGTGGTTCTCGTTAAATTGCACCTGATTATAACATAATTATACACTGTGCCGATCATGTTGTTTGTTGTTTTTTTTAAATCAATCATCCTGTTAAGAGTTTGAATTCATAGGATGATTTAGACAAAGAAAATCTCCTAGTGATTATCTAGTCCCAATTCATTATTTTAAAGGTAGGTAACTGACTCCTAGACATATGAAGTGACTTGCTCAGAAACATACAAGGGAAGTAAACCCAGAGTTTTATTTGTTTATTTTATTCAGATTCTCAGATTCCAAATCTAGTACCTTTTTCTACTGTGTGATACTGCCGCCAACTATATGTATCTGTGCGTATATGCATGTATGTAATTAAAAAAAATGTAGTGATATTTATACAGGGTGTCCTCAAAGTCTTAGCTTTAGTGTTAAGCTTTAATAGCTTAAGGCTGAACTAAGAATTTGGGGACATCCTGTGTAAGAGGCAAGCTAAAATAGATTTTTTTAAAAAAAAATTCAAGTTAGGAAGGAATATGGATATATGACAACTTTTAAAATGAACTTCTATATTAGGGGTTCCAGAACTGACTCTGTCATGTTCCTAAAGTGTTTACTGAATGCTTTCATTCAGCCACAAAACAATTTGGACAAATTTTCTTACTTACCCTTTTTCAACAAATACAACATCAAGTTTTAAAATTAGAGGTGGGCTGTAAATAATTTAGCCATTAAGAATTCCCCAAGTAGTATTATGTGGTCACTGAAGTCTTGCAAGAAGCTCTTCCCTGAACAGCTGATCTCAGCATGGTTTCACAGTTAATGATACCATAGCAACATATGAGTTTGTTAAAAGGAAAGGAATATATATATATATTTCCTGAAGATATATGTCCTGTTCAAAACGTTTTCAGGGGAGAATTAGTTGTCTGATGCCATATCCCCTTAAACTATGATCTAATCCAACCTCACAAACTAAACAAAAATTGCATTATTAGCACTTGATTGGGTGATCCCCTTGGGAATACTTGCTAGGTGCCTCAGGAAGTGGTAGTAATGAGTCATGGAGCTACTCCCCTTCCTCTGTGAAAGTCCTAAACAGCTAACTTCCCAGCATACTGGCACTAGAGTGTTGATTGAGTGCCAGGTTAATCAGAAGTATTGGATATATCAGCTTGAAAATCTCAACCCATACCTTTTAAAAGGGGTAAAGGTGCATAGTAACTAGAACTGTGATTTGTCCTCGTTTATAAAAAGAAAAACAAAATCAAATGACAAGCCTTCTCTCTTGCCTCCCAACATTGTCTACAGTTTTTGTTTGTTTTTTTGCCAATTTAACAAAGTTCTGAAAAGTACTTTTTCTGCATTAAATCGAATGGCCATAATTCCAGTGGAAAATCAAGATATATAGTACTTGTGCTCTAACACTGAAGTGCAAATTTAGGGACTTTGGCTAAAAGCAAATTCTCCAACTTGAAATTTTAGGTAATGCAAATCCTCTGGAACCAACACCAGGTAGGAGACTTTTCATTCTGCAGTGAACTGAAACAACTAAATAATCTGGTCAGGTTCCAGTTTCGTTTTTAACTCTCCTCCCGACCTTCCACTTCTTTTGTCTTCCCAATTGAATATGATACCCTCTTACTGCTTTAAACAGAATAGTTTGTGTATTGTCAATGGCTGCTGCAACTTACAATGTGAACATTCTGAGCTCAAATGATTGGGGGGCGCTGCACTATGAAATTCTTTACTCTTTGGATAAAATGTCATTGGCCAAATAACAAGTATATTGCTGTTACTAAACCAGTAATGATGCCATAAAAGTATCCATCTGAAGAGTTTTACTTTTAGGGTTTTACCAACTCACGTTGTTCTTACATTTACCCAGCTACAAAACTATTTTGATTCCTTTCCTATCACAATTTCAGGCTTTAATTTTGCTTGTTTCTTAGATATTTGCTGTTACCTCAGAGTGATAATTAATTGTAAAAATAAGTGGTTTTTAGCCACCAGTTTTAACAAGGTTGAGTTCAGGTACACACCCACAGCTGTGCAATCCATGCCTATTCAGGAGCAACATTTTTTGCCTCTTCTGTGTAGGGCCATTGCTCCCCAGGGAGCCCTATTTGCAGAGGACCTGTGATTAGAAAGTGAGCAGTTGGACTGAAGGTGGAACAATTAATTCCCTGCCTTTTAGAAATTCTGTTACTTAATAAATAGCGCAGCTGAGTGAAACCTGTGGAGCAGTGCATTTGCAAACAAAAGGAAAAGATTTTCCAAATATGAGTTCACAGATTTTATTAATGATGTCCTTCTTTCTCCTGTTTGTGTTAGGGTATTTTGTTTTTTATTTTTAATTAAATGAAGCTATATGTTTTCTTCCCTAGAATTATGGCTTATCTTTTACTTTGAACTCCTTTCCTCCTTGCACCCCCCCTCTCATCCCGAATACATATTCTTAAACCATCAGAAACCTTTGCTGGTAGGTTTGCTTTAGTTAAAGATAATTTTGTAAGTTCTAGGTAGTCACAGAAGTATTTTACAAATACCTTAAAATATATTCTAGAGTAGTAAAATCTCGGTAGTGACTCAATAAATTTCCTTATTCAGAGCATTGCAGTATTTAGATGAATGAACAATTGAGTACATTATAGATCTGTAAAAGTTTTTATCTCTAATTTTGTAACTTTTAAAAACATACTGAACCACAATGATTATTGCTTATAAGAAAAGAAGAAACACATGAAAATTATAGCAGGACTCAGTTCTAACAAGTTTACCATAAACAGCAGTATGCTTCAAAGCCAGTCATTGACAAGTAGAAGAGTGCCCTCTTCTCTACTACATTACCTGGTGAAACATCTAGAGGAGAAGGCTCCTGGGCATTAGCACTTTCCTACACGTGAGCTGGTATGTAGAGTCACATCTGCCTATGGACTCTGTTGACTTGGTTTCAGCTCTTTGCCTTTAGGCCTGGCTGCCAGATCAGGTGTAGAGATACCACAGAGCTGTCACTCCGCATGGTTTCTTGCAAGTCAGCTATCTAGGTCCCCATCTGTGTTGATGTTCTTGCGGAGCTTTTTCCCCTGTTCTGTTGGCATGCATATATTTGCCTGATAAAGCCTCAATTTGGCCCTCAGAATTCCTTCCCCACAGTGTGACTCAGGATGAAACTTTCTCCTCCATCTATTCCTCTACCCTTGAGCTATTAGCAGTTATTTCTGGGTAACAAACCCAGAGATTAAATCATTTCCTGAATATAACCCATAATTGAGATGAAAGTTTGTTTAAATGTTTATTCACATCATATTAAGAATCCTAATCCATTTTCAAGTTATTCCATGGTAAAATATTTTTCTTTGCTTAAGTTATACTTAGAAAATGAGGGAATTTGACTATGCCAGAAAATATTTTATATTCAGCCTTTTTCCCCCTTATATAACAGTTCTCTTGAGATAAGAGGTCAATTTTCAGCTACCTGGTCTGTTTAGCAGGAATGTATTTAGGTGGTTATGATTAATAATATTTTTGAAACATTCAGCAAAGTCAGGGGATAGGTTATATAGCTGATATTTTTAGCCACTGTATGCTTCCTCCACATCTGAATTTTGATTCCCTGTGCTGTGCTCCCTTAATTGGCATTTCCAGCTATATTCCTGATTATGCAATGAACATTTATCCTGAAGTATCCAATCCCGCAGGTTTTGTAGCTAAAAAACACCCATCGAATTTATTAAGAGTGATATACACAGAAAGGCTCGCAGGATCAGACTCAGTGGGTATGCTGAGTTGAAACACAAAAGGATAGATGATTCAAGTACACCATGCTTTGATTCTATGGCCACAAACAGCTTCCTACACTTAGAGATTAACATCGTTTCATGCTCTGTTTTCAAACAAGCAGTGTCTGTTCTAAAAGTAGATCCTACAGATATGTCTCATGCACTAAGTTCTCTTTCTCCATGGTTGAAATGTCCCATCAGATTCTTTGCTCATTCAGGGATCAAATCATTATTGCTTTCATGTACTTTGGCAGATTTCCTTCGTTATGGGGAATGTCATTTGGAATGGATTATGACTTCCTGTTCCTTTAGCAGTAAAAGAGAATAACTTGAATTTTTAATCCTCAGAGATAAGCGTGGCTATTAGTGGAGACTAGGGAAATGGAAAAAAAATATGCACCACAAATATAACCAGAATGCTCAGTAACCGTTTTGAACTCCTCTGTCTATTTTCTGAAGAATACTTGTACTGATTCATTAAGTTAAACAATATTTATTGAAGCCCTACTATGTTTGAGGCACTGTAGGAAGGTCTACTGTTACAAATTTAGAGATGTAGTTCTGAAGTTGTGCTAAGCTTCATTAAATTTATGTAATTAAGTATATTATTACAATTTTGCAAATTAGGAAGCTAAGGCAAAATGAAGCTAAATAATTTCTTTCAGGGGTGGCTAGGTGGTGCAGTGAATAGAGCACCAGACCTGTAGTCAGGAGGACCTGTGTTCAAATCTGACCTCAGATACTTGGGCAAGTCACTTAACCCCAATTGCCCCTCTCCCAAAAATAATAATTTCAGTTTCTGTAAGGCCAGTGACATTACTGAAAAAGTCTGAAAGAAAACTGTTGAGTCTGAATTAAGAAAACTTTGATAATCCGCTAGGTTTTAATACTTCTGTTATATATAAAAATAATAAACAAACAACAGCCTGTAACTCAAGTTTTGTTATTAGAGAAACCATACAAGTTTAAAAACCTAGCTACCTATTTCTGACTTAGTTGCTTGGTGCTAGCAGGCATCAGATTCAGGAGGGGAGCTATAAGTACAGAAATTAGATAGTACTATTTAGTGGGAAAGACTAGGAGACATAGAGTCAGGAGACTCCATTTTTCAATTGTGAATCTGCACCTTGGTAGTTGTCTTGGACAATTTACTGATCCTTTATGGGCCTTAGTTTTTCAATAGCAAAATAAGTTTGGGTTTGATGCCTTCTAGAACTCAATTCTATGAGAGATCTGATATAGTCAAATACTTGCTGTGCCAGCCAGGTTCCTTCCCCACCAGAGTGAAATTAGTCAGAGAACGGGTTTTCCTCTTCTCTTTCACTCAAGGTGGACATGTTCCCTCAATTTCATGACTACATTATTTTGGGATGGTTGCCCCCTTAATATAGAAAACCACCAACCAACTACATATAGCAGCTTTTCATCAGTATTTCCCTGAGCAAAGAAGCTATACACACCAAGAAAACAAAGGCCATTTGTTCTAGGTAGAGTGCTAAACTCAGGGAATAAAAAAAGATAAAAATAAGTCACTTCCCTCAAGGAGGAGTTTATGTTCTACTGACAGGATGGAAAATGTGCCCAAGCGAGTAATCAAAAAGTATGTGGATGCTTTTGGATTTGTGATTTCAGTGGCGTAGTGAAATCTGAAGATTAAGCTTCCTCTGCTAATGCAGATTACTACCTGCCCCTGCAAATCCTATTCTGTGAAAGTTGCCTGGGGGTAACAGAGAGGTTAAGTGATTTGCCTTAGTACAACTTACAAATGGATCAAAGCCTTCTTGACTTTGAGGCTGTCTTTCTATTCATTTCTATTCAATGGCTCAAATATGAGAAAGCCTATACATGGTAAGGCAAAGTAATTTCAAAAGGAAATCGTTGCTAATAATTAGAGATTATTAGTTACCACTCTAGGGGAAAAGAGACTTTTATACTGTCTCCATTACTAAACTCAATAGTAAATTAACTTTAAAAGAAGACCCCTCTCCCCAACACCATTAATTTCTTAATAGTGACACAGTAGATAGAGTACTGGGAAGGGGAGAGGGAGAAAGTGAATGCATTGTGTGGTAGCATTCTTTGCATTACATTCACATGGAGGACAGGTGTTAGTTAGTTGGCTGCAGCAGCAACAGGTATAAAGAATTTTCTAGCCTGATGGAAGAAGAGGAAAAAGGCATGGATTTAAAATGAGCAGACCTGAGCATGGGTCCTAGTTCTCCTGATATTGAGGAAATCATGTAAGTGTTCAGAGTTCCAGTTTCACTGACTAGAAGGGGGATGAGAAGACTTGAAAACCTATCTCACTGAAGCGCTGTGTGAAAACAGTTTTGTAAACCTCAACTTGCTACACAAAGGTTACACAGTTACCACAGCTATTACAGTTGTTCTTCAGAAGGTTGTTTGGACCAAGGAGTTCAGCCTCAGATAAGTTGGGAAGTGGGAAGGTAGGGGTGACAGGGGGAGATGTGGACTAGAACAGGAGTGGGGAATACGGAAGGGCATTAGGTAGTCAGAATCATAGAAAGCAGACAGAGTAGGGTTCCTAGTGGGCCTTCAATCCAGAGACTGGGAAAAGCTGGCAAAATAATGATACAGGCAGAGCTGGGGCAATGAATTGGTGTGCTCTGGGCAAGGTTGAAAATTAAGCCATCTTTGCATGTAACTCTTGAACTCGGACATCAGAAATAATTATCTGTGTGCCCTAGAGAGTAGAATTATTTTGTCATTATAATAGATCTGTTTTTCAAAATGTTTTAAAACTTCCCTCATGGAACTCAGCCTGCTGCTGACAAATTCTGCCCTTTGAAGGGTTGCTGGGAACAGCTTTGCTCTGCAAAGGGGAGAATGCCAACTTGAAAAGATTCTTATGTGGAATAATTTCTTGATGAATGGGAATGAGATCCCTGGTGTCTGATTTTCCCCTAAGAGTTGGGACTGGAGTATCAGGTGTTTTTTTCTAAAGGACTAATTGAGTTCTTAGGGTCCTCGTGGAGGACTTAGAATATCCTCTGGCCTGTTGTAGGGTTTTGCCATCTTGTTCCTTAGAGTGAAGACTGGTAAAGAGAATTTTCCCTGTCTCTTAATAGTGCCAAAGGAAGGTCCCTTTTATGATCTCTTAATTTTTCAATAGTCTTACTCTCTGTTTAGAGGAATCTGCTGATGAGGCCAAGATTATAGGTTTCTTCCCTATAGACTGTGTCCCTCACCCTGGCAAGCTTTTTGGAAAAGTGAGTTTGGGTAGATCATGATGAATCCATGCTTACTACTCAAAAGTTTAAACAATTTAAGATTTTTTCTTTGATAGTCACTAGTCATTTTCAAGCATGAAGGATATATGTTTTTAAGAGAACTTTGTGGTAAAAAAAAAATTCACCCTAATGGATTATGAGCTATGGATGTGGAAGGGGAAAGAGAGACCAGCAGGGCCAGAGGGATGTTTAATGTACCTAACATTTAAAGGCAATGTTGGAATGTCTGATTGTTTTCTCTATTTGCTTTTCTGCTACGGAATCTGACAGGGTTATAGCATCTTGGTTCTGTGTTAGCATTTTACAGGGAAATAAGACAAAAGATGCTCCTTCATAGGGTAGAACGTAAAAGACTTCTTTTCCATTAAAATCTAACCTTTTGTCAACAGCAAAGGTAACTTGAGTGCCCCATATGGGAATTATACGCTATTTGATCCATTTGTAGTACTGGGGTGTGAATGCATGTGCCTCTTATCTATAGCTATAACTCTTGATCTGAAGTTTTCTTGGTCAGAAAATAACAATAAAGGATAAACATGCACAATTTAGCCTTAGTTTCACAGAACTGGCTGCTGTTGAACGGCTTGACATCCCCAAAAAATGATTCGCTGCAGTAAGAATGTGGGAAACACAATTGTCTTTCTTCATTGTCAAAAAGGCTTGCATTCTGGGCTGCTATCCAGTAGCACTGAGCTGCCTGACTAAATTCCCTTTAGTAAATGCATTGTTCAATCCTAGAATTCATGTCTATGAAACTGTCAGAGGATCATGGTTGAGTTTATAAGGTCTAGGAGATGGTGGGATTGCATTTATGAATTGGTTTCTCTATTGTTCTATTTCATTACCAGTGAACCTAATTTTCTTTTCCTTTTTCTCATAAGAGATATTTGCAGGTCTCCTGGTCACTCCCCTTCTTTCTATACCCCCAAAACTTAGATAGTCATTCTAATGATATGAAAATAAAAATATTAAAAATACCACATTTAAGCAAATCTTTTGGCTATTCCAGCAGTTAGCTTGACCATGGCATTGAGGGAATCATAATGCTTAAAATGAGATATTTTCCCCCCTAACACTGAGTCTTCTCTGTTAAAATAAACCAATTTGCTCCTATGATGTGCCATGTGGGAACAGAGAATAGATCAATTCCATTCATAACACATGAATCATGTATCTCAGTATCCTTCCTTTTCACCTGCTCCTTGAGCATACACTGCTCAACAGTCTGAATTTAACTATTCTTCCTGAGTCTTATTCCCAAGGTTGCTTCTGAATACCCTATTGCCTGGCCGATTTCTGAATTGAAGTATTTGCCCACTGTCTAGGATTCAGTGTAATCAGTGACCTTATAACAGACTAAAGGTAATTGGTATACTCAGGGACAAGACTCATGTCCTTGGCCTCATTAGGCTAGTTCACTAATGATACAACTAAAACTCAATCCACAGTTACAAAGACTAAGAGACTTTGTCTGCAGAGACTATATAGTGGTGTGGTCCATTTCTATCCTGTAGTAGTTAAGGAAGTTGAGGCTAAAGTACACAAGTCTTCTGAATTTCAGTATACATCCCTTTAAAGCTCACCTTTTTTACATGGCCATGTATTTCCGTGATATAGAATTTAAACTCACATTAAAGTACTGTGACAAAGACCAAAGTTTATGATATATAGGAACTCATGAAATTTCTTCCATTTCTTAGAAACAATTCAGGCAATTGAAATAGGTGCTTTCCATAAATTGTCATTTAGATTCTTGATAGTGATTTTTGCCACATGGACCAATGATAATAACGACCATTAATTTAGAACTTTTAGGTTTGAAAAACACTATGTATAGGTTATCTTAAAATAAAACAACTTGAATAAAGTAGCCCATACTTACAAGTACTATACTGTTTCCCTGATTGGCCTGGGTATATGAAATAACTTTTTTCCTTATTCAATTTTTGTTCCTCATCTTATGAATAATGTCTCATTTTAGTTGTTTTTAGAAATAGAAAAGCACAGTATAAGGTGTGTGTGTGTGTATTTATTTAATCTGGTGTTTAAAAATATGTCAACAAAATGATTTTGCCATGTTTTCTTTAGTTGATGTGTTATAATGAAGACTCTGGGCAAGTCATTAACCTCTTATTGCTCGGGCAACTCTGACTATAAATTGCAAATAAGATCATGCCCTGCATTGGTAGAGGGAGTTTCTTTCCTTGTATACCAATGGAATAATGGGTCTGATTTCTAATCTATACATAAACTCTCCATGTCTCTCTCCTGCTCTACAAAACCCTAAGACTAGAAGTCAGAGATGATTTCTTGATCTTCACCGGTGAAGGGGTTTCCACAGCATGATCTCAACATTGACGAAATCGATTCCCACACTGTCACCCTTCAAAAGGGATGAGGTCTGTCTTTAAATATGTTTTTGCATAAGGCCTTTTCTGACTTGTAAAGCCAACCCCAAACTAATTTTATCTTGACATTCTTCTTCTTTGAAGTAATATAAAGATCTTCATTTAATAAGTGAAAATGAAGACTTTGTGGTCCATAAGAGAACCATGACATTCCAGCATATTGATTTTTATGATGTTAAAGGGTGAAAGATCTGGTGTTAATGGTCCAGAAGAGAATTGGGTTTCAGATTGTACACTATAAGTAGGTCTGGCTTTTTGTGAAACATGACTGGCTTTTTAAAGCAGTGAAAGTATTTGTTACAGCTTAGATAATTTCTAGTGTGCAAACTTTGGAAGATTAATTTAAAGCAGACTCTGTGTAATTAATTATGCATGCAAAGGATAAAAAGTGCCAACTGGTTTGAAAAACAGGTAGAATTCATGGGTAATGTTTACAGAAGCCCAGAAGTATACCCTCTGTTTGTGAATTGTTTATGAGTAAAGTTTAGAGATTCAATTCAGTCTGATGAAAATTTTAATAATGTTCCAGATTTTCCCCAAACATGTTTCTTTTTATTTGTAGAATCTGGTTGGTGTTATCTAAGGATTTGTAGTCTGTTACCTTAATACTTCAATTCTTTTGCATTTTGTGTTTGAGCTTCCTTACATTCACACAGATTGTGAGTTATGATGCCACAAAAGGACCAAAATTCAAACACATGCAATGCCTTGGCAATTTTGTGTTCCTGCGCAGTCCATCAAATGTTGACAATAGAGTACAATAACTACTATAGACGTAGCCTGAAGAGGTACAATAATGATCATCCTTCATTGTCCCCTTATGCTGTTGAAGTATTCTTTTTCAGTTTAATGACCTTTAGTAAATGCATCAAAAATAACATTTTGATTGTATGATTATCATGTGGGAAATTCTACAGAACTAAGTTCAAGTGTATCTTTGGAAACTAATCATAGGTGCACTGGATTCATTGACTTAAGCCAATCTGTCATAGTCAACTTTTAATTTATTTCCACGTGTTCTTCTTATTTCATGCACTTGAATAAGACTCTGACCTGCAAAGGAGTAGGAAATGTATTTTGCAATATATGTTTGCTCTGTTTTCTAACAACATAAGTATTTTGCTTAAGCAGATTTGCTAGAAAGTGACAGCTTTGAAAAATTGGACAGAGGAGCTGCTGGAAGCATTTTAGTTCCAGGCAATCTAAATAGTGCAGAAGGGGAAAATGAAATATCACCGTATTTTAAAGATGACAGTTTTGTCAAAGATTCCTTTTCACTCTTTGGCTTAAAACAAATTGAGTAAATCAAGTATATCTGTTTAAAGTGTGTGTATGTGTGTGTGTGTGTGTGTGTGTGTGTGTGTGTGTGTGTGTGTGTTTGTGTGTGTTCACTAAGGAACCATTTTCTTCAAAGTGTTTTCACCAAAGAGAAATCTATCTTAATAAATGCAAAATATTTTTTGAGAGAATATAATTTTCCTGGCTTAATTCTCAGTTGAATGAAATTTCAGATTATAGCAAGCATTCACAGCACTGTGACATTTAAAAGAACTAGGGGAACCTGATGAGCTTTCAATTACAGGTGAGCATGTCCTTGTATGTACATTTCAGTTATATTGAACTAGAAGTAATTTTTAAAAGCCTGATCAATTTTTTTTCAAAACATTTTGCAAAAATGGACAAAATCAAAGACAAGATTAGAATACACAGCATAATGTAAAAAGATTTGCTCTTATCTTTTTTTCTTTTCTTTTTAAATAAAAGCTGCCAGTATCTTGAAGATTATTACTGGTGATTGTGCAAATATATGACTGAATAAAGGTATAGCAAAGTCAAACTTTTGTGAGGAAAAGAGAAGACTAGATAAGACATCTGGACACCACTACTTGAAGACATCTATCATACTTGAGGGGGTATAAAACATTAAAAGAAAAATGATAAAGTTCACATTTTGTAAGCACTATGAGCTTGCTCTCTCTCACTCTCTATGTATTATGTATATATGTTTGCATATGCATATACATTACTGATATGTATATATGAAACTGTTCTTTCTTTGCCCATGTATATCAGTTTGTAACAGCTCTTTAAAAAAACTTTTAAAAAGTTGTTAGAAAAGTGTTTGCCACTCTGTCAAATCCTCAAGTTTACTTTGTGGTCCGTCTTTGCAAGGAAACCACAGCTTATGACTTGCAGCCTCTAACAAATAATCTGCCAAATTCTGGACCTCTCTTTTATTCTCATTTTCTAATGTGCCCCCATAGGGCTGGCAGCATTATTTAAATAATTATTTAGTTTACATGTAATTTCTTCAAATCATCTTTGATGAGACTAAAGTGACACTCATGTTCTATGTATAAAAAAAGCAACGTGCTCTCATTTAATGCCTTGTGTGTCTCCATTTTTATTAATCCTTTCTTCACTTGTGTGCTTTATTTTTCTGGGATTTTATACCACACACTGAGAATTACCTAAAGGTGTACTACCTAATGAATGTGTAAAGTGACTGAATTCCCCTTCCTTGTCACCAAAGATGCAGCATAATTATCTAATGTATTTATGTAACTCTTCTCAGGACCCTTCAGCTTTTCAAAAGAATTTTGGTGTCGTTTATAGGTACAGTGGGACTTGTGGGGTGGTTTGACCACTAGCCATCACTTCAGCCATTCCCTTACCTATCAGAAAGCATCAACTTATTTTCATCATATTAGTACAGGCTTAATTTTATTTCATATCCAATATGACAAAGGTCACTTCATTAGCCAACGCAATTTTTTTTCCGTTTTGCTTGTATTCTTCTATATCTTATGTTAAGCATCATAAAAAATGTTCTGCTTCCATTAACAAAAAGTAAGTGGAGAACAAAAAGCCAATTATTTGCAGCACATAAAATCCTTATGATAATTCAGTCGACTTTAATTAAACCAATACATCACACTATGCTTTATAAGACAAAGGAAAAGCAAATAATCCTTTTGAAGAAACTCCATATTGCTTTTTGATGAAGTACTTCAAAACTTGCAACTTATTTAAAAGCAGAACCAAGAGGCACCATTTAAAAATCTCATGTAAAGGATAAAGCTTGTTAATAGTTTCAAAATATAAAATGTGGTTGAAAATTTTTAATTTCTGTGGAAAACATTCTTGCATCTGACATTCTATTAAATATATATTATATATACATATATATTTAACATAGAATATATATTTACATATACATACATACTTGATTTTGGGCTCTTTTTGGAGATTGCGAAGACATAATTGTAAGTACTGTCATGAATTAAGAGCACTAAGTAGACTTTTCACACTCTGACTTTGCACTCCACAGCTGGGCTACACAGCTGGGATCTTCAGGGACAAGATAAATTTGTTATTTGCTTTTAGTCACTGCACACTCAACTCCACTACTCCCTTGAGATGTCATGTTCTGATTTAAATGGGAAGTGCACTGAAATGGGAGGCCATAACCATTTGTCCTTTCTCTAGGTCCCAGTTTGCTCATCTGCAAAATGAAGAGGTAAAACCACATATCAGAGGTCTCTTCCATTTTTTAAATGTGTCTCTATGTATTCCACATAATTAAAATTTTACCTACCATCAAAAATATATAAAAAAATTCATGGAACCAGTAATTTCATTAAAAAAATAATTTTCCAGTAACCCCTTGGGATCTTAAGAACATAGATTAAAATAAACTATATTGAGAGTGAATTATGTTAATCTTTCCAATTAGCACATTGTGAAATACTGCATCAATTTGCTTGTTGAGAATGACTAGAAATGACTTGGGCAATGTGAATTGTTGCCTTTCTGCATATTTTTGGATCATGATAACTGGAAACTTCATTTCTTCAAGCAAGTGTAAGACTATCTTATGAATAACAGATTAAAACTAAGGTCTACTTGGTTTCAGAGGACAGAATTGGGAACAATCGGCAGAAATTGCAGGAAGAGACAAATTTAGTCTTGATAGAGGCAAAAACTTCCAAAAAATGGAAGCTCATGGAAAGTAGAATGGGCTATTTTGGGAAGTAGATTTCCCATTATTATTGTTATTGTTCTGTCTTTCCAGTTGTTTCCAACCATTTATGAACACCCCCCCCCCTTTTTTTTTGTATTCTTGGCAAAGATACTAGAGTCATTTGCCATTTTCTTCTCCAGCTAATTTTATAGATAAAGAAACTGAGGCAAACAGGTTTAAGTGAGTTCCCAGTGTCACACAGGTAGTAAAATAAGGCACCATTTGAAATCATGTCTTCTTGACTACAGTCCTGGAGCTGGATTCACTCTTAATTGCAGTCTGGATTGGGTGGTAATGTAGAAGATGATACTTGGGCTGCATCTCGGAAGAAGAGAGAAATTTTATGAGGTGGAGCTGAAGAGAGAGTGCATTTTAGGCACGGGGGAAACCTTATTTGGTTGGATTTCAGTATGTAAGCTGAGGAGTAATGGCCCATGAAAATGGAAATTTTAATTGGTGGTAGGTCATGAAGTACTTTAAAAGCTAAACAGAAGAATTTCTGTTTGATCCTAGAGGCAATAGGGAGCTACTGAAGTTTAAATAGAGGAGTCACATAGTCAGAACTGCTGCTTTTAAAGGAAAACCACGTTAGTAGCAGGGTAGAGAATGGACTGAAATGGGGATATGAGAAAGATCAGTTAAGTGGCTGTTGAATTATAGCTTAGAGAGACAACGAATGGAGAGGAATTAGATGCAGGAGAGATTATAGAGGTAAAAACAACAACTAATTAGATATGTAGAGTGAGGGAGAGTGAGAATAATGCCGAGATTATGAACCTGGAAGATTTCAAGAATGCTGGTGTTTTTGACAGGAACAAGAATATTTCAAAAAGGCAAGGGTTGGAAGGACTGGAATGGGGACTGGGGTTTAGGGGAGAAAGTGAGTTCTAATTTGGATATATTGAGTTTGAGATGTCTCTGGTATATCCAATTTGAAATTTCCCTTAGGCAAATGATGATGGAGGACAGAAGTTCGTGGAAGAGACTGGAGATTGAATATATGGATTTGAGAAATATTGGCATGAAGACTGCTGTAAATGGGATTCTTGTTGAAGTATAGATGGAGCTAGACCAGTCTCTGACATTCTTTTCCATTCTAAGACTGTGATGCTGTAGCAAGGGAAGTAGAAATCCCAAATCGGTAAGCTTGTCCTATCTTAGATTTTCTTGTTTCAGTCTCATTAATTGTCTTTCAAAGTCCCATTTTGTTCCTTTTGACATTGAGTGTGTCCACTTACCGGGTGGATGAGGCCAGTAGTGGCGTTATATGTCACCTAGTAACTCTGACTTTCCATTTCTCTCTTGCATACTCCAAAGAAGCTAAAAACTCTTGAGGCAGATGATTGCAATTTCAGTGGCATTTAAGGACACCAGTGCTTGGTATTCACATCATCTTCTCATTAACATGTAGTCCTTGTTTCTCTCAGACATCTTATTTCTTTGGCACATGAATACTGGCCAGTATTGCTTTTTTATTCTCCAAGAAGACCAAGATTGCAGACTGAAGAGTGTAATGACTATGGGTTGAGTTTGTAACGTTTTATGTCCTTATTATGGATTTTAAGGATGAGAATGGATTAATTCTGGACTCTTTTCCATTCCAATTACAACTCTGGCCAAAAGTGAAAAAAGTAATATAATTTTAGCGTTGTGATCTGTTCAAATGCTTTTTGACTTTGGGAGGGCATAATAGTGTATATTTGGCTTTATCTTCTATACAGATTCCCTCTGATTCAGCTAACCTACAAAAGTAACATTTAGAAAAATGTGGATGGTTCTGTATGACCCTCATGACGTAGCTCCTTTAGCTGTGTTGTTCCAAAGTAGCAAAATATGTATAAATTTAATATTGATCATTTTTGTTGTTACAGAAGACTAACTGCAATTTGTAACTTGGAACATGGCGGTCCAGCATTACATAGAGGTTCTTCTACTTATAAATTTAAGGTTAAGATAAAAATGCTTGAGAAAATCTAGGACCTAGTACCTTTCATCTTCCAAACTTTCTTTTCTACTTCTTGGCCTTTGCATATGCCCATGCATTTCCTCCTGTACTTATTTGCAAACTTCCCCCACCCCCCACCTGCTTGAAGTATTCTATCCCTCATCTCTGCTTATCTAAATTCTGCCAGACCTTTAAAGCCCATCTTGAGTACCACCCTTACCAGTTCAGGCAACTCTAATTTCTCTCTCCTCTGAGCATTTAAGTTACTTGAAAAGCCATACCTCATTTGTGATGCAAGATTTACTTGCTTATCATTAACTATCTTTTTAAAAAATAAAATACCTACCTTTGTTCCCCACATAGAATGTCAGTTCTTACATACAAGGATGGTGTCTTCTACTTCTCTGCATTTCCCACAATATCCCACAAAATGTTTTGATTACTAAGAAACAAGTGTGTCCTAAAGTCAAGGAAAAAGTACTGTTCAATGGGTTTGACGACTTTTTTTTTTTTTTACATCCTCCCTTATGTGGACAGCTTAAAACTGTCCCATGACCTTGAAGAGCTTCATCTCTGAAGAACAAAATTACTGCTACTGGCATTTCACATCTTTGCCTAGCCTTATATGTATAGCGTATTTAGCAATCATTCCTATATATGGTTTGGTAAAAAATCAGACTTCAGAATTTTCATCACTTGCCTTGAAATCAGGAGTAACTGTCAAGCATTATTAAAGTTGCTTTTTTTGCACTTCATGATATAAAACTGAATGCTTCGTATTCCTACACTTATATAATTGATTTGTTTATCAAAGCAAATCATAATTTTCTGACTTTTTTTATCATGTAGTCAGATTCTCCTTTTGGAAACATAACAATGATGGAAATGTTTATCATCAGACTAACCTCTAATTGTCTAGCTGCAGACTGTTCTTGTTTGTAGCATTCAGGAATAAGAGTTTATAACAATAAAGTATAAAATAATCTTCTCTTTTTCTTTTCATTGTTATTAAACATTTCCTAAAAACCCATGCTCAACTCAACCAGAATCTCTGTTTTCTATTTAAAGGTCAGCTCAGTGTTATTTAAATATGTGAGTAGTGTGGTGTGGAGGAAGTTGCCAAGACTGTTGTCCGCTGGTTATTAACTGTGTGCTCCAAAGCACTTTATCTAACCTTTTTGACCTTCAGCTTCCTTATCTGTAAAATGGAACTGTCTCATGCATTGTTATACAAAAAGAGCCTTGTAAACTTTGAGGAGCTATATAAATATATGTATGCTATTATTTTTATTAAGTAGCTTGTGAAAATGTTGAGAAATGAACAAGCTCCTTGTTTAAATGTGCTCTGTAGGGTTGGTGCTATTATTTTCATATTACAGATAAAGAAATCAAGGCTTTGGAGATGTTATTTGACTCCCTAAAGGTCATGTATTTCCTTTCAGTGTCAGTGGCTGGATCTGAACTTAAGTCCATATTTTAACAATCAAGTGAGATAATTCATATAATAAATTGCATGTAGGGACCTTGTTTCCACAATAATGAAGGAAACTGAGATGAAAGGTTTAAAGAATGAAGATTTTTAAAAGTCGTGTCTATAGCTACAGAAGAATTGAATTCAGTAGAAAGATTGGATTCACCATTGTCTTTCTCCCCAGAACCAAAGGAAGCAGGAGTGTGAAATTTTCTTGTACATGCATTTCAAGAATGACAACTTCAAAGGACATCTGCCAAATCTTGAGTTGCATGCAGTTCTACCTTTCTTCATGCAAATAGTCAACCCACAGAAAGTACACTCTTCATCATTATTCTGTGTGGGATGGACTGACTTCATACCTTTGGTGGTAGTTATTAATTTTAATATTCTCATGGTTCTGGAAAATAAAGAATCTATCTTGGCTTTCTGTGGCAGATGATGCAGAATAGCGTAGAGAGTGGTCAAGTTGTGACCCTTTGGCCTAAAAAAAGACTATTATAGCACACTTATTCCCTAATTATATTGGTCATAGTTTTATTTTTAGGACTATAAAAGTATGTTTATGTTAAGGGTGGTAGTTGTACTGTATATGTATAAGTATATGTATATTTAATATATTGCTTTTCTGGAAATAGACATTTTTTCTAGTTAAAGTAGAGGTATTACCATATATTGAGAATTAAAATAATTTCAAAATCTGTTTTTACATGACTTCTTCAAAGCTACACACACTGATTATATGAAACAAGGTGATGGAAATCTTGTCATTCTTCCTTCCAAAGATGAACTTGCTACATATGAAATACTATGTGTAATTCTGTCCATTGAATAGAAGACTCATTTTAGTCAGGTATAACCACAATAATTCAAGGAATGATGAAAAGGAAAAATAAGACTAGAATGTAGTGGGGAAATAAGGTTCTCAGAAGAAAATAAATGAAGAATATAATCAGTCTAAAAGTTGTTTTTTAAACTTAATAAAGTTTAAAGAATCAGATTTAAATGTGAAATAATGTGATATCCAGTAATATCCAAAGTCTGAAAATAACCATCCATAAAAATAAATATTTAGAGGAAATATAGCCATTGACACATCCTGGGCCATTGCTAATCATATAGACCTTTGTCTTGCCATTGGACTTTGATGACTGGAAGAGAGAGTGAGGCTGATGATTGCATAGGTCTGCCCCACTCATATCTAATTCATAAAGCCAAGACATCACCCTCACGATGTTATTGGTTCCCTTTGAGAATGAAGGATGAAAAACAACAAAAGTTTTGGTGCTCTACAAAAAGATACTTCTGAAAATGTTTAGGTGTCTCCTGTATATTATGTATTTATAAATGGAATGCATATTGTTCTTGTTTTGCCTAACATGAATAAAAAATTGATAAGCTATCTGAAACATAATTAAAAACACAGTCTAGTAGAGTTAGCTTATAACAGGAGTCAGTTAATGAGGGTCAATCTGGTATAGAGTACAGTATCTGAAATAATAAAAAATGTAGGTTTGAATTGTGGTCCTGAACAGTTAACTGTGTGAACACAGGCAATTCACTTAACATCTCTGAAACTGCATTTGCAACATGCATAAAATCATGTTAATCTCTATCACTTGATTGTTATGAAGATCAAATGGATGATGTATTCATAACTTTTAAAATCTTGAAGAAGTATATGACTTAAATATTATTTTTATTAAATTTGTGCTTACATGTTAATAACAAAATACCTTCAAGGGCCATAAATAAGTCAAAAAGGAAAATAAAGAATCCTTTTGTTTTTCTGGATTTTTTTTTTCATTTTATAAAAACTTTTTTTAAAAAAAGAATGTTTAAAATTGAATAACTTTATACAATTAATATTTAACATGTTATTAATTCAGAAGGATCAATAACTTATTGAGATTAACCTTTATTCAGTAGACATAATTTAAAATTACATTTTCTTCTAGCACTTTTAGGAAATAATTAAGGCAATATAGTGAAAGAGACTTTGCATGTGACCTGTAGTTCTGTATCCAGTCCAAGTCCCTTTTCTGAACTCCAGGCCTTTATTACCAACCCAGTTTTACTTTATGATTTAAACGGAATTTCAGTAGCTAAAAAAAAAGTGAGGTGTGTGAATTTAGAGACATCTCCATTCCAGATGTTCATGTGGTCTATGTGTAACCAGCCTGTGATAGAGCCTTCTGAGCTTGTATTAGTCTGAATAGCTACAGTCAGACACACCGCATCTTAACCCCTACATAGTGATGTCATTTTTGACCTCTTCTATAACTAAGGCCAACAACCAACCACATGGGATATTTCAAATTGAGTGTCTTGGAGATGCCTGAAACTCTGCCTATTCAAAACAGGATTCATTATTCTTCTTTCTCTTCCCTTGCCCCCTCCTTAATCTATCTTTCTGCTTTCTAAATATCCCTATTTCAATTAAGGATATTAACATTATACCATTGTTGGTAACCTTGGTGTTGTATCTGTCTCCTCATTTTGCCTTACTCTGTATATTCTGCTCTTTTGGTCTCCCCAGTATCTCTACTATCTGGCCCCTTGGTTTTCTATTTAGGGAGTTACCACCTTAGTTCAGGTTCTTGCCACCTCTTACCTGGATTAATATAACCATTCTGATGGCTCTCCTGCCTTGAACTTTTCCCAACTCCAGTCCTTCCTCCATAATGTTCTCAAAGGTATTTCTCTCAAGTTCAGATCTGACAGTCTTCTTCCATTAAACCCTTATTGGCCCTAGGGTCAAACAGAAACTCCTCTCTTCGAGGCCTATGGCCCAACTTCTCTTTTCAGCTGAATTATACCCTTCAGGCACTCTAATTTGGATCTAATAAACTGACCTTTTTTCTGTTGCTTGGACATGGCCTCCTGTATCCCTTCTCCTTGGCTTTGAACTAGCTATAACACATGCCAAGAATGCATTCCCATGTTACCTTCTTCTCTTTGAATCTTTTACTTCAAGATGCATCTTAATCACTGGTTTCTATGCAGCTATTCTTGACAATAATTGCTAGTGCCCTTCTTCTCTAATTCCTTTGTATTTATTCTGTTAACAAGTCAAAAGAGTTTAGTGCCTACTGTATGCCCAGCACTGTGCCAAGTTCGGGGGACAAAAAAAGACGAAAATAGTCCAAGCCCTTAAGGAACTTGCAATCTAACAAAAGAAACGATACGTAAACAACTTCATGCAAAATATTAATTCTGTATATACTTATGTGTCATATTATTTTGCCCATAGAATATAAGTATCTTCAGTTTTTATTTTTTTTTAAAAATTGTATCTGTAGTACCCAGTGCAGAGTCTCTAGTTCATAGCAAACACTTAATAAATGCTTGTTGATGAGTTATTTAATATTCTATGCTTTATCTCTGGACAAAATCGAAGATTTTTTGTGTGATTCTGATTCTTATTTTTAATATATATTAAATTTTGATTCTTGAGCGGAGAAAATGTTATTTAGAAAAATGTATCATGTAAACAAAAAATGAAAATCATTGGTTAAGGATTGTTCCTTTCAAACATGTGTGCGAGTGAGTGCATGTGTGCATGCATGCCTACTTGGCTAGACATAGATATCTGATATCAGGTTTGCCTTCAAGCTAACAAAAAATTATTCCTGTTCATTGAGTGCTCACCAATGTCAAAGAATCATTTTGATTTTGGTAAGAGAGCTAATAGAAATGCAAATGTTAAGTTTTATTCCTGTTTGTACTAAGGAGACTATATCATTGAAATTACCATGAGGCACTAGGAAGACTCACAGACTTTAAGAACTTTATTGTGATGTCTTTGAAAGACTATAAGATCATCTTTAGTCAAGGAAAACTTGGTCTTTTGTAGATGGGTATACCAATTGATTAATTGAGCACATTTCCATAAATGGTTAGTGAATGTGATTTTAATAAATGATTATGTGATTCCATGATATACTTAAACTCATCATAGTTACTAACCCACTTTGTCATTATCTTGAATATATAGGGACCACCTGAGTGTTTGATTGATAACCTTCAAATGGATTTTCCTTGTTTTTAAAGTAAAGGTGTGCAAGTTAAGCTCTAGGGTATAATATATACTAGAAGTTCTGTTAGATATAAAAATTTACCACCTGCTTCTAATTTAGAACTTTTAATAATTCATTGTTTCTTGATCTATGCATTACTACCAAGCTAAGGTAGTAGTACTTTTCCCACATTCTTGCTTGTGAGATTGACCACATTATAAATTCTATGTATTGATTTTATTTGTCCCAGGGTTGTTGAGTGCAGTGAGAACTGTTGTTCCTATGTGACTTTAAAAAAATAGGTTATTGACTATTTCATGAACTTAAAAACAATAAGCATTACTTTCTGCTACAATGTGCAGTCCAAAAATTTGAGGTAGGATAGCAAAACCCTGCTCACATCCCGGTAAAGCAGACATATATTTTTGTATTTTTTATAGGTGGATTCAGTGCAGACCACGCAACCCTCTGGCCACATTGAGGAATCGTGTAATATGAATGTATGTGCTCGTAAGTGAAATATTTACGAAGTTCCAACTCTAATATGTGTTGGATCACAATAGACATGAACTTGACTTCTCTATAAAGAAACCGATTCCCAAGGGGCAGAGCCACAGTAGGTGATTAGAAAGAAGCTGATTTTGGAGGAAAATAAACAAAACCAAACATACTGCATTACCTTTTAAAAAAAACCAACAAAAAGAATCAAATTATACTTTGCAACCTATTGAAAAGTGTCAAACTGCCAACGCTGGAGTAAAGAAAAGTAGATGGGATGTGAGAAGGGTTTCGCAAACTTATCAACAATTACAAGAAAAAAAAAAAGAACCAGTACCATCACCCTTAGGAGTATAAACTTTTGAAATGGAATCATATTATTCTAGTTATTTAAAAACTTGGAGAGGAGTTTGGACATAATTTCATTTGCACTGCTTCTTCTAAGTGGATGTAATTCAGTACAAACCACCTGAACTTGTGCTAGACCAACAAAGACCTATATCTATACCTCAGTACTAAAATCTGAGAAAATCACACTATCTCATCACTGTTTGAGAAGTCACTAAAGGAAATTTCACAACAAGCCAAGAAAAGTCACCAGAGAGACAATTCAGGAGTTAAAGAGAACTTGGCCAACTGGAATCTTGTTGAAACAGATCACTGGGGTTTCAAAGTAGACTGTGAATGTGTATAACATGAATCCTAATATATGTTAATAGCTATGTAACCCTAAATTAACATCAACTCCATAAATTTCCTAGGAAATTTCCTTAATATGTGGATATACACATGCACATATATACATGTATGTTTATGTGTATGGAGAACAGTGATTTGAGTGAAGTAGCAGAAATGTAGGGTGAGGGCTGCCACTTGCCTAGGGCCTGCCTGATATTTGCATTAGGGTAAATATGTCAAAATGCACATATATTGTATGTACATGTGTAGGTACAATATATACTTATGAATATGCATATATTTCATATGATATGATAAATTCATATTATATGAGTATGGTGATAGAAACTCCAAATGAATAAAATGGCCTTTTTTGTTTGTGGTTCTATGCACTTAATATAGGTAGAGGAAGTTGTTTAAAATTTATCAAGCAAAAATTGCATGCTAGAAAGCACTTCTTTGCATTACAATTCCCAGATCAGATAAAAATATTGTACAGATCTAAATCCTACTTTTTTTGGTGTGTAGGTGAAGGCAAATGTATGATTTAAACTCTCAGTATTTGTACATTGATTTGTTACCTCCAGTGTAATGAGATGGAGTAAACTGGCCAGTTAGTCATTTCATTCATACCATTTTTATTATAACCCATAAAAGTAGAGTGTTTCTAAAATTAATGGCGATTTCACGTATTCATTACTTAAAGATGAAACACTCAAGCCATTTAAATTAGAAGAAAACCAGAGCCTGGAAGAAATTAGGATGATTTGACAAAAAGACTGGTCTGCAGAGAATAAAAAATTAGTTGAAATGCCAATATGCCGTCTACAATATGAATATTATAATTTTCCAGGATATTTATAGTAAATGTCAAAAGATGTGTATCATTGCTCTGACACCTGATGCAAAGGGCTGGTGAAAATGTCTGTATTCTGATCTAGATTTTTTTTTTATTACCTCAGCTAAAAGAATATTGTTTCTATTTCCAACCGTTTTCTCCCCCTTCAAGTATTTCTGTTAATGCGATGTCATATGGAATCGTTAAAAACTGGTTGACTTTTCTGTAGTCATCATGTGTCATAATTATTCATACTGAAGCTATAGTATTCCATTGCTATTAGGCATTAATTTTTGATTATTTTATCTGTCATGCCCAGAGCTGAATTTTTGCCTCCTCTCCATGTGTTAACTCAAATTGGAATACCTACCTACGGTACTACAGGGATATTTTTAAATTTATGCTATTAAAAATATAAATTATCAACCTACAAAGTCTGTATGGTTCTATTGTATTATTTTTATGTGAATAATATATGGAGATTTTAAATAAAAAGTTCACCCCTTTATGGAATGTTTGTATTTTGTTTAAAAGTCTCTGTTTTTTGTTGGCTTTGATAGTGTGATTAGCACTTATTTAAAATAAGAAGGTAGAAAAAATATTAAGGAGGAAAAAAGGAAACTAGAAGAGTTCTTCTAGAAACAACACAATAAGAATCAAAAGATTGCTAAGTCAAAAGTGAAGGCCCCAGGGTTCTGGTTTATGTGTCATTACGGACAAATTATATAATTTTGTGCCAGTTATGTCTGTTTTCTTCATCTATAAGATGAGTGTCTTGAACAGGATAATCTTTGTGGTGCCTTTTACTTCTAAAAATTGAGCTGTTTGATTCTAAATGTATTAGATATAAGTAAGGTGATAGAAACTCTAAGTGAATAAAATGGCCTCCTTTGTGCTCCTATAAGCTTAATATAGGTGGAGTAAGTTGTTTAAAATTTATCAAGCAAAAATTGCATGCTAGAAAGTAGCTTTTTGTATTACAGTTCACAGATCAGATAAAAATATCAGGAAGAAGTTAAATGGTATAATTGATAGAGCACTGGCCTGGAGTCAGGAAGAGCAACATACTAATCTTGCTTGTTGAACTGTTAGTTATCATTGTAAAGTGCAAGAATATTCAGTTTCTTTTTTCATGCTTTTATTTCTTAGGTTTTGGTGGAATAAAATTTCTATAAATCTGAAAGTCTCAACAGAATATTTTACTTATAGCAGTAAAATGCCTATTCGTTTCAAATCTCAAGGAATGTAGTATTATGACCAGTTAGATTTAACTGAGGGTTAACCTCAAATCCCATTTTGCTTTAATTTTTTGAAAGTATTTCTAAAAGGATAATAATTTAATTTACTCCTCAAAGTCAAGCCAAGTTCAGTGACCAAGACAGTGTGGTAAATATAATAGAGGTGATGCCTACTTGCAAGGATTAATCTTATGCTCAGATGGCTAATCTAAGGCTCAGAAGGGAAATAAAGGGAGATGCAATTCATGAGATAGGGGCGTCAGGGAAAAATCTTATGGTCCCAGTATTCTATAATTCAGTTTTGAGAAAATTGTAAGCAAGAGTTTTTCTATTATAATACAAAGCAAAAACATGAAACAGTTCTTGTCCTCAAAGAGCTTACCTTTTACTGGAAATAGAGGAAGAGAATTTAACCAAATTATGAGACTGAGAACTCAGTTAAAATGCTCCCCTGCTCCCTCCTTTACTCTTCTTTTTAGTAAACAAAAATCTTTCCATTAAATCTTAATTTCACCATCGTGGGCTCCCTTGTATGCCAGAAAATTAGGCTTTGCAATTACGCCTTCTTTAAAAAAAAACAGGAAGCAGTTATCATATGTGAAATATCATATGGGTTGTCTTATTATAGGTATACATAAGTTTTTAAAAAAGCAACAACAAGCAAACAAAAAAATCCATACCACTTTAAAATATTCCTGTTAAGTTTTGTATAGTGGCACTGAGTCTTGAAAAAGAATAAAACCTGAAACTTCAAATTAATGAAAAAGGAAAGGAATAGGGGATTGTGAATCATTATGCCCACAGAAATCCAGATGCCTGGAAAGCAGATCAGTTTATCACTAAGTATTTTATGAAAAATTTTGTGATAAATAGTCACTCAAAATATATTGATATGCTCTTGAGAAGCTCTAGAATGACAACCTTGGCTGCTTCCCAATCAGCCTTAATTTAAAGAAGATTTTATTTCTAATGAATACAAGTAAACTTGCAAGAATAAGGAGCTTTAGTCCTCCAGTAATCTATTTTTAATGGTAGAAAGAAATTCAATCCATGGGGTAAATTGGAGGATCAGTCCTGAGTTATGCTTGGATTGTGATCAGGTATATATACCTGAGGTTTAGTGATGGATTTAGTTGGGAATTGTTTTCATCTGAGATAGATAATCAGATTAAATAGCATTGTTAGTAGCCATCTGCTGAATTTAAAAACATGAGAAAAAATAGTGAAATATAGGAAATGCAAAGGTTTATAAAGTCGTGGTTACTAAGTAGAAGTTGCAAAAATACTAAAAGAAAACATGTATAGTTTTTAATCAGGCATGTGATTTGGTTTGTATAGGGAACTCCCTCCCCTATGAGGAATCTCCCTTTGGCAATGCAGCTCATGTGCATTATTATTTTCTGTGAAATATAATTTTCAATAGTATATTGTATGTGTTTTTTGCATCGTGGAATTACCAGTAAGATTTATCTTCCCATCCAAGCAAAAGCTCCAATAACTAGTGTAAAGGGGGAAAAAAGATAAAAATTCAGAGTTGAGGGTTGTTTCATGGGCAGGTACTTACTGTGCATTGACATTTTATTTTTAATTGTTCTTGAAATGTATAAATAATTAGGTAAAAGGTTTTTGTTTCCTGAAGTCAGAGGAAGTCTTTTACAAATGTTAGAGAAATTTGTATATAGGATATTTTTTTTGGGGGGGAAGGTCAGGAAATAATGGGCAGTATTTTGGGAAAATAAATGGGAAATTTTGGGCAGTAAAAATGAAATATGCAAATATATACACATGATCTTAAAGGAATTTCATTTTAGCTTCTTTGTGGCTTCAGATCAATGGATGAAGGACTCATAAAAATGATACATTGATCATTCAGTAACAAACAAAATATGAAGTATATTAGGGCAATTTTATTTTTGGATCTACTTCATGACTTTGAGTATTTTACTGTCTTACATTGTGATCATTTACAAAGGAAGACAGTTTTTGTGTTTACAAATGAACAAGGCCTCTGAGTAGGATCAAGTGTAAAAACATATCTCCTGATCATAAAGGTCATTGAAATATTGTTTTATTTTTTTTAATCAGTGCAGAATTCAATTCTAATTCAATACAGATGTCAAAAATGGAAGGTTCTCATCAACTAGGGATAGTCATTTGCCAGTAGGTTGGCTTTACCTTTACATAACAGCATAAATAATAGTCACAGTAGTCCTAAAAATATTGGTCCATAAAAGACATAAATTCACTTCAAATTATTTTTCTCCTTGGAAATTTTTTTTCATTCATCTAGTAGTTCAAAACATGGGAAGAAATAAAATTCTTTAAAAGATGTTGGCTAAAATCCCCAGATTTCTACTGGAAGCTATGGTATTTTCCACTTTGATCATTGCATAATGATTGTTAGTTTCACTTGAGGAATGTGCAGTTTGTATAGGGTAGTTGATTTTCAGAGTATCAAAAGTACCATTATTCTTAGCTCCCTTTAAAAATTAAATGTGATCCAGGCTGTATCAGGGGTTAATGTATGGATACCATTTGGAACTTAACTCTGCATCATTATGTAATTCACAGATGTTTTATTATTCATAGTTCTGTGTATTCATAGCTTTCTGAAGTCACTGTTGTGTAAAAACTAATGAGGGAGAGTCTGTTTAAGTCTTTTGCTGGTCTTTTACCCTTGTCAGACTTTCATTCATTCAATTCAAATGGCACATTTTAGGGTTGTTAGGCATTTTGACAGATGGATCAGAATGTAAATAAGATCTACATAGTTAGGTCATTTCCTACACAGACACAGACACAGATACAGACACACAGGCACACACATACACACACCAATTGAAAGTTAGAGTTATCAAAACATGGCAGGAATTGGACTTGGGACTATTAAATGAGAGGAATTCTAACAATCTAATTGATTAATTAAAGTGTCATAGAATCTCAAGAATTGAAATTTGTTTGGCTAGGGAGGTTATCATGTGTAACCATAGATTTCTGGAAAAATGTTGGATTGAGAGTCAGAAGATTGGCTTAAAATTTCAACTCTGTTACTTATTTCCCATGTGGCCTTAGACAACTTACTTTATCTTTCTGGTCCTCAGTTTCCCTGTCTGTAAAATAAAGGAGTTGTAGTGGATGACTGCTAAGGACCCTTTCAGCTCTAAGTCTGGAACCCTTTTATTCCTTACTCAGCACATGGAATCTTTTCTGGCTCTCCATAAGATGAGGGAGGTAGCCCCTCTAGTCTACTGAACTGACTTCCTATAGTGAATTTGGGAGGCCAATGACAATTGCACAGGACAGAAAAGCATGAAGAGCTCACAGTCTTGCCTCTTTGGAGGGAATGCTCACATCACAGATTCATTTAAATACTGGAGTATTTTATAATTCTAAGCCAATCTACCCATCACTAAGTACTTCTTGAGCCTTTACTTTTGTGTCCCTCACTACACTGAGCAATGATGGAGATATAAGTGAAGTAGGGCACATGGAATCTACTCTTGAGGAATTGGTAATCTAGCTAACTCACTAGAAAGAACTACACTGAAAACAGATAAAAATCATTAAAATTTTAACAGTGTAGTTACTCTAGGTAGCAGGGGTTCAGAGAAGGGAGACTATGGTGGACTGGGGTAATTGGGTCAGAATTCATGAGCAGTAGCCACGATGACTTGAATACTTGATGAAAAATGGGGAGTTATTTAGCATATTTGGGCAAAACAAAGGGAGATAATGTTAAAAAAAAGTGCAGTGTTGGAACACCAGTGTTCTTGTAACTTACTGTTGTAATAAAAAAGATTAACTGGTACAGATGACAAACTCATTGTTTTTCATTCAAATGAAATCTTCATAATTTCTTAAAACTCTCCTTTTTTTAGCACAAACAATTGCAAAGTTTTGTGAATTTGGTCTTGGCCTCTGCTCTTGAATTTGCTCACTCTTCTGTGTTCTTTCCATCCCAGTTCAGTTTCCATTTTGTTTTTGCTTTGGAGGGGGTAAGGCAAGGCAATTAGGGTTAAATGACTTGCCAAAAGTCACACAATGAGTAAGTGTGTCAAGTGTCTGAGGTCAAATTTGAACTTACGTCCTCCTGACTCCAGGACTGGTGCTCTTTACAATTCAGTTTCTATTAATCCTTAATACTCAATAGCCGCGAAAACCTGGGCAAGTTACTGAACTTCTCTAGGCCTGAGTTTCCTTATCTGTCCCTTCAAACTGGATCTGTGATCTTATATTCTTTCTTGGATCATTGAATGACTTCATAACTGGTCTCTTTGTTTCTAGTTTTTCTGTACAGTGATTCCTAATTAAACTCTGTTTTATAGATTTGATCATGTCATTTGGGACTGTCTATATACACAGTGGGAGGAAAATATCCCTCTCTGACATCTAGGTGTAGACATAATATGATATGGGGGAGTAAGATGGGAGAATGACTAGGAAGTGTGAAAGAATTATATGAGACTAGGAGGGATTATGTGAGACTATGGTTAGCGTGAGGAGCCAGGCTGGGATCCAGAAGCTGAGATCCAAATCAGAAAACTGCTTATTTAGGGATTTATACAAAGGATGCAGTAATGAGGACTCTCAGGTTTCTTGCTAGGTGGCCAAGATCAGTTTATAAGGTAGGAAAGGAGTGGTTCTCAACCTTTCTAATGCTGTAGTGCTTTAATATGGTTCCTTATGTTGTGGCAACCCCCAACCATAAAATTATTTTCGTTGCTACTTTATAACTGTAATTTTGCTAGTGTTATGAATCATAATATAAATATCTGATATGCAGGATGTATTTTCATTGTTACAAATTGAACATAACCCACAGGTTGAGAACTGCTGCTAGACTGTATCTTCAGTAATAGAAATTTTGCAGTTGCCTGGATCTTTCCTCGTGTTGTAACTATTGGAAACATGAATCTAGGATCAAGTGGCGGAGACAACTTCACAGTCTAATCAAGGCATGTGTGTGTGTGTGTGTGTGTGTGTGTGTAATGCTAACTTATGTGTGTATGCATATATAACATATGATGCTATGTATAAGGCATTTACCATTTAGCTAGATGCAAAAAATGGGAAAAACCTAATTTATATAGCACTTTGTACTCTACTCACTAGAATGATGCATTACATATTTTATCACTTTGTTTTCCATACAGATCAAGAAATGGAACATGTTAAAGGTTAAGTGACTTACCCAAAGTGATGATGCTAGTCTAAGGCATGATATGAATGCAGGTCTTCCTGAATCCAAGTCCAGCAAGCAATTTACTATTCACCTTAAATGCCTCAAAAAATAATCTAAACTTCTAATCTAATACGGGAGAAAATATACACAAGTGTAGTATAATACTGGATTGAATGTGCTAAAAACCAAGAAGGGATTAAAAAAAATACTATAAAGAAAAGGAAAGAGATCATTCACCATGAATGACTGAGTGATTTCATCTCCAGCTTTCCACCATGCTTCCTATGTAAATCTAACTGCTGCCTCAACATGTATTACCATCCTACCCTTGAGAACACAGGTGAGGGGATACAGTAATCAATCAAGCATTTTTTAAGCTCCATTTTTTTTCTAGGCACTATGCTCTAGGTTTAGATATACAGTGACATAAAGGAAACAGTTCCTGCCTTCTAAAAGCTTAAATTTCATTAATGCAGACAGCAAGTGTAAGCAAAAACAAAATATATACAGTACATAGAAGATGTTTTTGAGAGGGGCGTTCTTGACAGGAACTTCAAAGGAAACTGGGGATTTTAAGACGCAAGTGAAGACGAACTCCCTTGTAAACAGGAGGAAATTCTGTGCAGAAGCCCAGAGATAGGAGATGGGTTATTGTGTGTAATGAACAACAAAGAGACCAGTTTGGCAGGACCATAGAGTGAATGAAAGGGAATAATGTGCACTAAACCTAGAGTGAGATTGTGGAGGGCCCTTCCTGCCAAGTAAAGGATTAAAAAAATTATGCAGTCAGTAGAGGGACATTGAAGCTTTTTGGATAAAGAAGTGACATGGTTTGAACTGTGCTTTAGGAATGTGACTTTGGCAACTATGTAGAGGATGGTTTGGGGAGGGGAGAAACTTGTGACAAGGTGACCAATTAGGAGATAATTGTAGTAGTTCAGGCAAGATGTAGAGGTAGCTGTGATATGAATAGAAAGGAGACTGAAAGCAGAGATTATGTGGAGGTAGAAATTATCCATCCATCTGCTCATCCATCCGTCTTTCAGTCTCTCCACCTATGTATATCAGTAAATTCAAATGAGGTCTTAAGTAAAGGATAGCAGGAATATTGGTTTTGTCATTGAGTTAATGGACTGCTTTTAACTTTGGGGAAGCATTACCATGAAAGAATAAGTGCTTTTGAATTGAATAGGATAAAAAGATAGAAAAGATAGAAAAGTTGTATGGAATGACTATGGGCAGAAATCTACTTGGGGGAAATTATTTAAGGATCTTATTCGTTTATTCCATTGTTAAGCTCACTAGAATGATGCATTACATATTTTATCACTTTACACATAATTATTTCACTCTCACAAGTGCCGGGCATTTTAACTGTATATTTATGAATATAAAACTTTCACAAGCTTTTCCCATGGATGGAATCTTGATTTGTGTAGCTAATAATGTATTCACCAGTATACACCTTATGGTGTATAATCACATCATAATTTCAGAAGTCTGCATCAATATTGGTTGCAAGGGAATCGGAAACAATCCTTTTGTGCAATTTGACCACAGACCAAGCTGTAAATAGGCAGGAGCCTCTTTTATATGTGCCAATTAATTAGATTTTCATTACTGTTATCCTTTAATCACTGTTTGTGGTCATTGAGCTCCTTAACCTTGATTACTACAGCTATGAGATGAAACATTTGGTCTCTGAAAATTTACTTGCTTAAATAATACAAACAGAAAAAATCCAGACATCTTCCACATTGTTTTCTTAACTTTATTGGACTACAAAATGAATATAATGGGTATATTTCAGGATCTAGCTGACAGAAATGCGCCACTGTCTTAAGTAAAACACTAAACAAAAGGTTTAGGGATTTACCTTTGTTACTCTATGACCCATCTATAACTTAGTAGATAAGTCTTAAAACATTTCCTGGAACTCAGAGAGGTTGTGTCTTCTCCATTGTCACACAACCAAGAGGCAATGGAGATAGGCTTTGATGCTGGGTCTTACCTAACTCCAAGTTCAGTCCTCTTTCCACTATACCACTTGGCCTTTAGTGGGGGAGATTTATTTGAAGGGTGCTAAATTGGATAGCTAATAGGGATGTCCTAGAATTTGGGAAGCAAAAGGAACAATTTCCATTAAACTTTGACAGATAGATAACCTCATTGACAAGGTACTTCCTCAGCTAGTACAAATTGCAGCCTTCCATACTCCCTTCATCCTATGTGGTTGGTAAGTCTTCCGTTGAGAATCTACCCAGTGTGCAGGAAGCCTTTTGTTGGTTATTTTGAACAGACGAGTACAGCTCCAATGCTGTTTTCTGTGCTTTAGTGACTGGCACATACTAGATGCTTAACATGTGTTTAGTCTTATCACTTAGTAGCCATGTGACCCTGGCCGCATCACTTAATCCTGTCTGTCTCAGTTTCCTTGTCTGTAAAATGAGCTGGTAAAGGAAATGGGAAACCTTTACCTTTATTGGGAATGACTGAACAAGTCTCGTAGGTTTCATTCTTGCAACATTGTTCTGTGTTTGGATTACCTTCCTCTCCATTCATACCCGTCTTGATAATGCCTTTTAGGCTGTTTCTCACTAATACAAATCATCCTTACTAATATGCTGCGTCTTGTTTGATTACTTGACCATGCTTATTTCCATTTCTCTTTAGATGACCTGACATTTTTATTCTTTTGAGATTGTAGTGTTCTTCAACTCACACCTAATACAACATGACTAGCAGAGGGGTGGGATTAAAAGACAACACTTACATTCATGGCAGTGATAGCTCGGGCTCATTGAAACATCAGCAGCATTATCTAAATATTTATGTGATTCAAATTTATCTTGTCCTAGTCAATTCTAGACCTAACATATTGTTCATCTACAGTATTTGTCGTAAATATAAAGAATTTGTGTATGTATATGTAAATATTGTGTATGTATATGTATAGCATGTATATATGTATATTGTGTATGCATATGTAAATATTGTGTATGTATATGCCTATTAATTATATATTGACATACCATCTCAAGGGGTTCCTCATCAAATTTCATGTTGTAATCTGAGGAATATTTATTTTTAACAAGTTTGATGAGTGAATCTCTCTCAAATAGCTATGACTTTCATTGAAAAGAATGTAGTATGCTATTTCCTTTGTCTCCTGATGCCTCATATATATATGCATATGCATATATGTGTGTATGTGTATATGTCTATATGCATATATATGTATTTTTGTGTATATATGTATATGCATATACATACATATACAGATATGCATACATATACATGTCTATATGTACCAGTATTGTTTGTTAACCTTAAAACAGAATGAATTAATTTTGCTTCTCTCAGTAGTTCTCCATGGAGGAACAGGTGTGTGTGTGTGTGTGTGTGTGTGTGTGTGTGTGTGTGTGTGAATGTGAGAGAGAGAGAGAGAGACTGTGTGTGTATATATACACACTTAAAATGACACTAAGGCTTTTGAGACATATATACATTGATCTATGTCTATTGAGTAACATATACTAGGTGCTCTTTCTGAGTTATCCATTTTGTTTTCTTAGTTGGAGTGTCAGAGAGAAGTGAAAGAGGTAAAGACGTGATGATGTAAACAGCCTCCTGTCTTGGTGCCTGGTGGGAAGGGGGCAGTGGCACAGGTCTGTAAGGAGATAAACAATTAAATGAATGTATGAAATCCCAGTATCAGTAGCTGTGACTGAGCACCAAACACTTCCGACTCCCACTCCCCGTGAATAAAATAAAACTAGAACTTGGCATTGAAGTGTGGAAAGAACACTTGTGACTCCTGGCTATCATGGGGAGGCACTTTTCAGTGAATCTTGACCTAAAAAAAATCTTTGTTTCCTTTTCTTTGATTTACAGGAAAATTGAAGCTACCTCAATAGGAAATGTTTTCTGTCTCTTTATCAGCATCAGAAACTCAAAAACTTCTTTAAGAAAACCTCCTTGGAGGCTCCTTTAGATTCCTTTCTTCAGGCTAGCTCAGGCACAGTTCCTAAAAGAAATATCTGGCTGATTTCCATCTGGCTTCCATCCTCTCTTATTTTCCCTAAGATGTGTGGAATCTAGTTTTCTATGCTGCTTCTGTATAAATTAAGTTTTCAGATCAACATACTCCCTCTGCCTTTCTTTTCTATGTAGAGTGGTTACCTCTTGTTGCTGAAAATAAATAAATAAACAGAACTCGATGCTCTAACCAGCAGAATGAAATGAAAACAAATTGCATTATTACAGGCTCACTAATTTCTAGAAACCTTGTGTATGCTTCAGAGTGGGAACATGCCACGTGAAAGGTTCCAGGCTGTTATGGGAGGACTGTTTCTCTTACAGACAAATAATTAGAAAACTGTCAAAGCATATGTTGCTCTCACAAGTGTTTCTAGTTTTATTTTTTCACATATGATGCAAAAATTATTTTATCCTTGTATAATTTTTCCCCTAAAATGTAGCATCTAGACATGAGTATTCTTCTATGTATGAGGTTTAACAATGGTAGAGTATGACAGTCCTATCACCTTCTCTTTATTCTTGGATATTGTGTCTCAATGGAAGCTAAGGTTACTCTTGCTTTTTTGGTTCCCATATCATTTGTCTTATTTTGGGCTGGGATTCACTAAAATTCTCAGATCTTTTTTTTTTTTCAAATCAAATTCCTATCAAGTCCTTACTTTCCCATCTTGTATCGATGAGGCTAACTTTTTTTCAAAACCCAAATGAATAACTTTGCAATTGTATCTGTTAATTTCATCTTAAGAAATTTGGGGGTTTTATTTATTTATTTTTTTAAATCTTGACTCAGGACTTACAGTGCAATAGCCACCCTTGCCAGATGTGGGTCTTAGGCATGGATAAATATGTTAAATAGTATTAAAAAAACTTCTTAAAATTTATCTTGAACTTCTGGTGAGTGCTCTTTGGGTCTAGTTATTCAATCATTTGTGAATCCATCAAATTCTAGTACCCAATGCAAATCTTTTCATATAATAATAATAAACAGTTCACAATTCATATAACACTTAAAGGTTTGCAAAGCACTTTTCAAATATTGTTGCTTGATCATTTGATATTTGCCATAAGAGTAGAATAAGAGAGATTGTAATGAAGAGTAGAGGTCAGGTAATTTGAATTTGCATCACTCCCAGACCATTTTGACATGTATTTTTTTATAACATCTTTATTCTTTATGATTACTCTTTCCTTATTTAGATGTCCATTAACCATACATTAAATGTTAATAGATAGAAATTGGTATTCAATCTGTAATTTCATTGACATTGGGGACTTCCGCATAAAGAAATTACCTCTACCAATGCAAGTCAGAACTTCTGTGCAATTTAGATTACTAGAGAGTTTCCCAGAGCACTGAAAAATTAAATGATTTTCTTGTAGTCATGTAGCTGTCATCTGTAAGAGACATAATATGAATCTGGATAAAGGTTTGTATGTCCCTGGGCAAGTCACTTATTGTCAGTGGGCTCTCATCTATAAAGTGAAAGAGTTGTACTCAGTTGCCTTAAGATCCCTTCGGGCTCTAGAGCTATATAATCCTGTAACAAAGATGTATTCTTGTACTAACATGAAGAATGTGTACTTTAGATGGCTAAGGTATTTGTTAGTTCCAGTACAGGGGGGTGTAAAGGGGAGTAGAAGAGCAATGTGAATACCTGTCTCTGTGCCATTAACTGGTTATGTTACTCTTCACAAGTAAGTTGTCTTCCAGAGCCCTCGGTTTCCTGATTGATAAAATGGGGGCAGGAAAGAAAATGAGATTTCAGAATTGTTCCTATGTAATCAAATAGGGACAACTAGGTGGCACAGTGGATAGAGCACCAGGCCTAGAGTCAGGAAGACTCATCTTGCCATGTTCAAATCTGGTCTCAGACACTCACTAGCTATATGACCCTGGGCTTAACCCTTAACTACTTAACCCTGTTTGTCTCAGTTTCCTCATCTATAAAATAAGTTAGAGAGGGAAATGGCGAATCACTCTAGTATCTTAGCAAAGAAAACTTCAAATGAAATCAGACTTGAATACTGCTGAAGCAACTGAACAACAATCAGTGGTTCCAATCAGCTCTAAGTTATTATTATTCTGATTCCTTCATAGAGATTGCAATGTCATATGCTAGCTCAGATTTAAATCTGAGATCCCCTTCCTTTTGTTCTGCAGCTTATCTTTATCAGATATATATTCTGAGAAACATTTTTATGAGAAAAGATCATACTCGTGTTTGGACTTCCTTTGTTTTCTGTAGCAGTATGCAAAATTAGCCTTTTATAGGTTAATGTTCTCAAGTATTTTTGTTGCTTAGAGAGCCATACCATTCTAAGTATCTAATCTAATGCACTTTAATATCACTGGCATTTAGAGAGCTTGGTAAAATTCGATCATATTTTATTTTATTCTAACTTTAGGTCCCTTTAGATATAGCCTATACCTGTCATAGGCTCGGCAGTCTCAACAATTAATAGTATCCTTTTAGCCACATTTTTAAAATTCAGGTAATGAAGAGAACATATTATCTATCTAATTTCATGTAAGAAAAAACATTAAATCTGTTTACCACTTTATTTTTAATTTATAGAGTACTGTATTAAATAATAGGAAAGCTGATTAACTTATTTCTTAAACTAAGTAAACATGCACATATTCAGTTCTCTAATTGTTGTAAATATAATTAAACCTTTAATTAGAAAATGACAGAAAATGCAGTAGAGATATAACTTGAAACATTATGGAGATTGAATGGGATTCCCAGGAGTATTCATGAAGAGCATGGTTTGGTATAGAGGAGAGCACATATTGGCATGCCCTTTCACAGATATATTCTACTGATAATGAGAATGTTGTGGAAAAATGGTTTATTCCCTTCATATTATTCATTTTATAGTTGAGAAAACTGAGGCTCAAAAAGGTCAAGTAATTTGATCACACAGCTGAGCCAGGGCTTGAACTTGAGTTCTCTTGCTCCAAATCCATGAACAAGTCACTCCAGGCATTTTCTCTAGCAGTCCCCCATGCCTGGAATGCTTTTCCTCCCATACTTTCCTTCCTTCCACTCCCTGGCTTCCTCTAAGCCCCAACTACAGTTCCACCATCTACTGCAAGGCTTTCTTGAATCTTCTTAATTCCAGTGCTTTCCCTCTTTAGATTATTCTCTATTTGTCCTGTATATAACTTGCTTTGTTTGCACTTAGTCTCCCCCGTTAGATTGAGGGCAAGGATTAACTTTTGCCTCTTTTTGTACACCTAGTGCTTAGCACTGAGTCTGGCATATTACAGGCACTTAAATGTTTACTGAAAGGAATATCTTTTGTATAAATGAGTTAGCATCCGGGTCAATAGAATGGTCAACAGTAATTTTTTTCTAAATTAATTAAAACATTAGGTATTACTACAAAACAGTAAGAATTTCTGTAGGCCATGCCAGCAACCATTAATTACATTTACTTAATACTTATAACTTATCAATATGTTAAAGTCAAATGCAAATATGTATATACACATATCTCTATTATTGAATAAATGAATGAAAAAGCAATTATTGGCTTATTAGGTACTATGGGCTGGGGAGGCAGACAGGAAAAGGAGACAGTTCTTGCTCTCAAGGTATCATCACTTTATTTGAGGGATACAACACAGAGGTTTGTTCAGCTGAAACATGGATGCAAAAGTCTTGAAATGGTGCAATCGATGGCAAGGCTCAGAAGAGCCTTGAATATGTTAGGGTCTTTGCTCCAATCATCAGGGAATCTGGAGGGGCAGCTCCCCTCCACTGGGAAAGACAGTTTGGATGCAAGCGTCAGATTATAGTGGAGATTCTTGGTTTCCTTTGGTGTAGGTTGAGATGGGAGGTAGGGGAAGGGAATAAGGGAAGTGGATGGAGGTGGGAAAGTTGACAACAGAGTCTATGTGGCCTTGTTTTAGGGAGTAGAAAGATGGCTCCACTTTGTACTAACTCCAGTTTAATAAGTCATAAGGTTTAAAATTCAAACCCATTATTTAAATTTATTTTTCTTATTTGTATACAAATATACACGTTTTAGTATATATGCATATATTTAATGCAAATACAGTAGTCAACCCAATGTTAGTTTAGATATTTTGAAAGAAATAAGTATCCACTGGCATTATTGAGGGGAAAAACCAAATGCTGAAGCTAATTTGTTTTGAAATAATGTATTTGGTCATATCTTTTCTAATTTTGCTTCAGTTTTTGTTCTCTACTACATCCATCACAAAATATTTCACTATACGAGTTCCCATTACTTCTCCATTTAATCACAATTTCCTTTAGTTCATTTACTCTCTAGTACTTTTTTTCCATATGTGAAATGCAGTACCAACTCTATTGCACCCTTTCCACTCTATAAATTGTTGTATGATAGCATTTTCCACCCACCCTGGCCTCTAACTAAAAAACAAAACAAAACAACTTTCCTTTTGTAAAAATTGGAATTGTGTTTGAAATCATTATGCTCTTTTATAAAGTCAGTCTCCTCATTTCTATGCTGACTAATTACACATTTACATTTACCCAATATAGCTTCAGATGGCAGGATTTGAACCAATAGGGAGAAGTTGCAAGGAAAGAAATTTCAGTTCAGTAGGAGAAATTTTTAATAAATGCTGTTGTGAGAAAATGTAATGGATAACTTCATGAGTTTGTGACTGCTAGAAAGGGAATTCATCCTTCAGATGGAAGGTCTCAAGTTCTTCAAAATCTTGAATTCTGTGATTTTTTTTTTTAGAAACAATTCAAGTAATGAATTGCATTTTGCAGATAATTAGTTCAAAGTAGGGAAAACAGTGTCAGAATGACTGTCTTCCTGGGAAGGCCTCACTGAGAAAGAGGGACATAAGATGACCTTTAAATTTCAGTTTAAGTTTAAACATATTAGGCTCTTAGTAAATACTCATTAACCAACGATTCTGGTTAACTATATGCATTTTTAAATCAATGTAGTAACAACTTTTCAACTCATCAATCAGCAAGCATTTATTATGTACCTACTGTGTCCCAGGCACTATGGTGTTGGGAATAAAAAAGAAAAATTAAAGGTGAAAGCTCTCATGATACTCACAATCTAAAGGGGGAGATGGCGTATAAACATCTATGTGCAAAGAAGATATATGCAAATTAAACTGAAAATAAACCATTGAGGGAGGGCATCAAAAGGGTCACAGGAAGACTTGTTGGAAAAAATAGAATTTTGGTTGAGATTTGAAGGAAGTGAGGAAAGATAGGAAATGGAAATAAGAAGGGAAAATTCTGGGCATGAGGGAAAGGATGTAAAAATGCCCAAATTTGGGCATTCTCTGAAGATATATCAAGTCAGATTATCTTCAATTTACCATACATTTAAAAAAATAGTGGAAGAATCAATAGACATAAAATATAATAGAAAATATTTTACTTTGGACTTAAGAGTATGTATTCTAATAGAGCATAAACTCCTTGAAGTCAGGGACTATTTCATTTTTGACTTTGTATTCCTAGAATCTAGCAAAGTGCCTATGACATACAGAGTAGGCAGCTAATAAATGCATATTGATTGATTGCATTTATTGCCATTATGAGACAATTGGGCAATAATATTTACTAATACATAAATATTTCTACCAATATAGGTTACAATGTGCTTTTATGCATTAGGAGATATCTGATGAATTGTTGTGTCTAATGATGAACTTTTCCAGCTGTAGCTGGGCTGTGCCTTGGAGGATAGAAACTCAGTTACTGGTTCACAACAATAATCAGGAAGTTTTATATCAACACCAAATAGTGAAAAATTTGTCCTCAGTTGAACACATGGAGCAGAGAGCAGTATGAGATGTGGGGAAGACTTCACCCTGGCCTTATCTGATAACTTGCAATTTAAAGTAATTATTTTTGCTAACTCAGCGCTAAATTCTGTTGTTTCTAGCTGCAGAAGACTTCAAATAATATAGCATTCTCTGTCAGCTTTCTGGCTTTGTCCCCTGCCCCCAGCTTGGGGGGTCATCCTTTCCAAGGTTGATAGGATCTAGCAGAACTCAAAGTGCTCTATAACATTCTTCAAGCTCCTAGGGTCACCTATATGTCCCAGAGTGACATCTGTGTAAAATTTTAACAGAGAGATCATTAAATTTAATGTGGAGCCTGTTGGAATATACTCCAACTTTAGTACTAGTAGAGATCTTAGCAATCATGGAATTAAATCTCTTCATTTCATAGATAGCAAAATTAAGACCCAGAGCAGTACTGTATGGCCTGAGGTTACATAGGAAATATTACAGCTGGACCTTCACTGTAATGTTGTTTGTTGTAGAGAGGAATTTAGTATATGGTCCTGGACTGAATCTAAGATAATTTATCCTCTAAAATCTGAATTATAAGTAATTCTTACCCATAAGACAACTTCACAGTGAGGAACCCTAGGGCATCAATAAAGGGAAGGTTTAGTATGTAGGTTAAAAGAAAAAAACACATTATACTACCATATTTTATGTGTCTATCATTTTTGTTTTGTTCTTCATCTTAAATAATTATTTCAATATATTAAAGAAAAGTCCAACAAAAATTGTCAATTAAATATAATCAAATGCATGTCAAAAACATTTAAAAGAAACACTTTCAAATTGTCAGTCTCTCAAGTTTCCATAAAATGTTGCTTTGGACAAGTAAGGTTTCAAAATATGTTTTTGCTACTAAAAATCCTGAAATACTCTCCTGCAGTGATTGATTTTGTAAGGAAACATTTAAAGAGGAATTTAAATGTAAAAGGTGCAATTTGAAACACATTTTCATGTGTCAAGTTTTGACAATGACCTTTTAAAACATGTAAGCAAGGAATTTCCTCTCTAATCATTACTTAAAAATTAACTCTATGTTATACTTTATCTTGCAATAAAATTGTACTTTATTTTGAAATAGAACTTAATTTATTATTTATTACTATGAAGTTTTAATGATTTTTGTGAGATTAGTTTTAAACAGATTGTTTTTCCCCAGGGAGGAGGGAAGCTGTTTTCTATTCTGTGAGTTGAGATGCCTCCTCCCCTAAAAAAATATAGTAAGAAAAGCATTTTTGTCAAAATTTTATTAAGACTGAGTAAGCATTTTGGGGGCAGAATTTCTTTATTAACTGAAGGTGAACATTTTAGAATTTAGGTAGAAATAAAGGCAGAGGGAGAATTTTTGGAGTTTTCCCCTAGTGTTCTCATACTGAAGATGTGGAACCTCTGGTCACATTACCATCAGATGCAACCTCAGCTACCTATTTCAAGTTGGTGGAAAAGCAATATGAAGGCTTAGACAATAGATGCAAAGAAAGTCATCAGTGCCTAGAATATTTGGTTGCTAGGCCATGCTTACTGTATTAAGTTGTGACCATCAATTTCTAGGCAATAAAAAGCATATGCTTCTCAGATTAGAATATGTAGCAGACATCTTAACAAATGACCAGGAAGATATTTGCCAATTTGAACTTTTCTTTTTGCTCCTGTTATAATCAATGAGATATAAAATAATTTGAAGAATTTTATCTGGAGTATTTTAAAGTTCTAACTCAATTAATAAAATAGAAATAAAGCTTTTTGTAAAATCATATTTAAGACTTAGAGTGTTTTAAGTTCCTTTAAAAACTTTCTAACATTTCAAAATTATTTATTATTTTAAAACTACTTTTGTTAGTGTGTCTTAAGGCCAAAAATTAGTCATTAAAAATTTAGAAAGTCAGGGCAGGTAGGTGGTGCAGTGGCTAGAGCACCGACCCTGGTGTCAAGAGGACCTGAGCTCAAATGCAGCCTCAGACACTCGCTAGCTGTGTGACCCTGGGCAGTCCACCTAAACGTGATTGCCTCCCAAAAATAAGCCAGGAAATAAAAGAAAAACCTTACAAATTAAGAAAAATGGCATTTGACTTTCCAATTAAATTGTTCTCTATAGCACCATACCTTTTATTTATGAGCAGCTTTCACTTAAGAGATAAAGAAAGGGAAGTAAGGTAAGAGGGAGAGAGACAAGTCAGAAAAAAAATAGATTAGGAAATGTCATTAAGTTTGTAGGTGAAGATATCTTCCTCAGCCATATTGGGTTTGGGGCCTTTTCCCCTCCATTTTGAGCACCAATCATGTTTGAAGCCACACATTTGCAGATTTGTGGAATTTACAAGGAGAGAGAATGATTATCTATACTGCCTATTGAGGCTGCTGTGAGAAAAATGCCTCATACCCCATGATGCTCTGTATAAAGGTGAACTATTAGGCATACTTCATAGGGAGGTTTCTAGAATTAGTGAGGAATAGAAACTGAATCTGTAATTTCATTGGCATAGGGAACTTTCAGATAAAGAAACTCACTCTACCAATGTAGTCTAACATCTCTGTAGCTTAAGAGACTTAGTTGCTTAGAGCACTGAGATGTTAAAAGCTGTGCCCAAGCTCACACAGGTAATATGTGCAAGACATGGGACTGAAAGCTAGATCACCCTGGTTTTGTGAGCACTTCTCTATCCACCAGATCACACTGAATCTCAAGATTATTGAGACTAATTTACTCCTCTTCTTTTCTTCATAACTCTTCATAACTCCATTTGGGTTTTTTCTTGGCAAAGATACAGGAGTGATTTGCCATTTCCTTCTCCAACTTATTTTATAGATGAGGAAACTGAAGCATCAGGATTAAGTAATTTACTAAGGGGCACACTGCTAGTATGTGTCTGAGGCCAGATTTGAACTTAGGAAGATGAGTCTTCCTGATTCTAGGCCCCATATTCTATCCACTGTGCCACCTAGTTAGAGGTTAGCTTTTGGTGTTAAGAAGGGAACAATACCCTTTCTCTAAAGAATTCACCATCTTTTTTTTTTTTAAGGAGCAACATGCTTCTGTGAAGCTACATGCCTATACTCATCATCTAGACCATAAATTCTTTTTTTTGGCATTTACTGATTTTACTTTACTTTTTAAAAAATTATTCCTTTTAAGTTTTCAACACTCACTTCCATAAGATTTTGAGTTCCAAATTTTCTCCTCATCTCTTCTCTCCCCCCACCCCAAGAGAGCATGTAAAGTGACACAGGCTAACCATGTATATTCATATTAAATCTATTTTCAAGTTAGTCATGTTGTAGAAAAGAATTAGAGCCAATGAGAGGAAACCATGAGAAAGAAGAAATGAAAAAAAAGAGAGCAAATAATAAACTTCCATCCATATTTATATACTATAGTTCTTCTGGATGTAGACAGTATTTTCTATCATGAGTCTTTTGGAATTGTCTTAGATCCTTGCATTACTATGAAGAGATAGACCTATCAAATTTAGTCATCATATAATGTGACTTTTACTATATATAATGTTCTCCTGGTTCTGCTCATTTCATTCAGCATCAGTACATGTAAATCTTTCCAGGTTTTTCTGCTCATCATTTCTTATTGTATAATAGTATTTCATTGTATTCATATGCTATAACTTGTTCAGCTATTCCTCAGCTGATGGACATCCCCTCAGTTTCCAATTATTTGCCACCATAAAATGAGCAGTTATTAATATTTTTGTATGGTCCTTTTCCCTTTGGTATGTTCTCTTTGGGATATAGATCTAGAAGTGGTATTGTTGGGTTAAAGGATATGCACAGTTTTATAGTCCATTGTGCATAGTTCAAAATTGCTCTCCAGAATGGTCGGATCAGTTCACAACTCCACCAACAATACACTAGTGTTCCAATTTCCCCACATCTTCTCTAGCATTTATAATTTTCCTGTTTTGTCATGTTAGCCAATCTGATAGATGGTACCTCAGAACTGCTTTGATTTGCATTTTTCTAATCATTAGTGATTTAGAGCTTTATTTTTTTCCTCTGAAAACTGCCTGTTCATCCTTTGACCATTTATCAATTGGGGAATGACTTGTATACTTATAAATTTGACTCAGTTCTCGATATAATTTAGAAGTGAGTAGGCCATAAATTCTTAATCTAAGATCCATATAGTACCAAGTGGTCTGTGAATACTTTTCAAAGGGTCTGTGAATTTGGATGTGGGGAAACAATTTTATTTTCACAGATCTCTGAGATTTAGCTTTGCTTTTATTTATCAATAAAAAAAGACCTACCACATTATTTTGAGAAGGGCTCTACTAGACTTCAAAAGTGGTCTATGACACAAAAATGGCAAAGAACTACTGATTTAAGTGACCTTTTGAAAACTTGGATGAGAAAAGACATTGAAGGATACTACTTGACCCCTAGAACAGTGGTTCTCATTCTTCCTAATGCCGCGACCCTTTAATAGAGTTCCTCATGTTGTGGTGACCCCCAACCATAAAATTATTTTCATTGCTATTTCATAACTGTAATTTTGCTACTGGTATGAATCGTAATATAAATATCTGATATGCAGGATGTATTTTCATTATTATAAATTGAATATAACCCACAGATTGAGAACTGCTGCCCTAGAAATTTAGCCGAGTCATATTATGGGTGGTGGAAAAGGCCTATAACCCCTCCCTTTATTCTTTGGGCCAAAGGCTCTCAGGCAGGGAAATGAGCTTAAGAATGAAGTCTGTATGTAACCTCTTTCACCCTGTAAACTCCACTTAGAACTTCTAAAAGCTCCTGGTAATTATCAACACTATCTTATTCTTGGTTCTGACCATTTGAGATTTTCCCTTTTGTATCTGAAAGGGGATAAAGGGAGGTGCAATCTGAATTATGAACATCTGGAAAGTACAAGTTGACTCAACTTTGACAGTGCTGAGCCAAGTGGTATTGAGCCTTCTGTCAAGGCAACCTGCCCCTGTATACTCTAGGAGTCAGGCCAAGATTCCCTATCATGGGGGCGGGGCTGGGGAGTGGGGAGATGTTGATTTGGCAGGTTATCATAGAAGTTACCCACACAAACCCAGAACTTCACTGGAAAATATTTTCCTTTAGTGTTGTTAGAGGAGTAGAGGAGGGACAGTGTTATTGGTGAAATTTCTGTTTTCTATGGCTGTCCTAACATTAAAGATGTCACTTGGCCTAATGTTTCTCCAACCCAGAGAATTGCTATGATTTAAAAGCACAACTTGAACACTGTATTTAGCAATGCATTTATTTTTTTTTTTCAGTTCTCTAGGGATCTGATCATGTTTGGGTGGATTGTGTGATTAATTAAGTGCAGATGGCTCTGTGCTTGTACAAGAATTTTACATTGTTAGGGGAAATTGAATAGATAAAGTAAAAATAGACTTCTTTGCCGTTTTGCTAAGGACATGTTAAATGAATCATCTTCAGATTGTCTGCCCCTGTCATTAAATTGACGGGGGTGTTATGTTATGATAGTTCTTCATATAATTAACTTTGGGTTGGATATGAGATCATTTATTTGGTGAACATTGCTCAGATGACTTTTGACATTCAGAACTTCATGGAAGGAAGTTAACAGTGATTGAAGGGCAATATTTAGACCTGACAGAAATGATCTCTTTTTTAAAAAACATAATCTCAGCGGAGGGGGGGGTGGTAATCTCCTAAATTCTAAAGTCTCTGCGTCACCTTCTCTGTTCTTTTGTTTAGTCCCAAATACAAATGCCAGGTTTGGGTGAGGCTTAGTGGTAATGGAATAAACATTAATCCAACATATCCACTGTGATTATGATTTCTTTTACAGGACACTCTAAAGGGTATTTGTGGAAACTTGAAACTTTATACCAACATAATTAAAACAAAAGAACATCTAAAATATTTACATCTTCATTACTTCTAATATTTAACAATATCTTTACAATCAGAATTTCAAGTTGAAAGTGAGATTTGGCTTTTCCCCCTCCTTTATCCATTTATTTATTAAACTGGTATTTATTAAGTTACTAGAAAGAGTCCTCCATATGACTCCATGTTAGGCTTGATAGACAAAAATAAGCCTCCCTTCTCCTCAAGGAGCTTATGTTTTCTTGGGGAAAACCCTTGTACAGAAATAGATTAGTAGAAAATATATAAAAAGCAATTTCTGAATCCCCCTTAATGCTAGTGCCTTCCCTCTGTTGTTTATCTCCTTTTTATTGTGTTTATATGTTGTTTGTATATAGTACTTTACATATCATCTTCCTGATTAGACTGTGATCTCCTTGAGAGCAGGGATTATTTTTATTTTTGCTTTTTTTCCCCCTTTGCTTTGTATCTACAGTGCTAGGAACATAGTAAGTGCTTGCTGACTGATTTCTGAAGGAGAAGGCATTGAGAATAAAGGGGATAGAAAGGTGATATCATGAAAGGCTTGATTCACAACTATGGAATCTGAATGCAGGTGGAAGCATATTATTTTCTCTCTCTTTTTTTCTTTTTTGTGATTTCTCCCACTGGTCCTAATTTTTCTATACACCCGTGACTAATGTGAAAATTGGTTTAATATGAATGTATATGTTGAGCCTGTATCAATTTACATGTTGTCTTGGGGTGAGGGAGAGGGGAGAGATGTAGAGAAAATCTGAGCCTTAAAGGAAGCAAGGTGGAAGTGAGGAGGGAGTGTCTTTTGGACAATTGATGGTCTGTACAAAAGTTTGGGGATGGACATGGAAGGATGTGTACTTGGTGGTTGCCTCAGCTGCCGATAACATCTAGGCCTGGCTCCAGCCATAAAACACTACCCAGCTGTCTCTTTTGCCAGCCTCCGCTCAGTTAGGAAGATACCCTGAGATCCCTCTGCCCTTTATAGTTCTGGTTCCACAATGAAATCCACTCTTCAGTTCACTGGAAACACAGCTTGTCAATCTATTCACCCTATGTCTCTACTCACAACTCTTGTAACTTTTCAAACTAAGTTAACCCTCCCGGGGTATCACTAATCTATACATCTTTTCAACCCTTATTAGAGTATAGGTTCCTTGAGACCAGGAACTGTCTTCTGCTTTTATATTTTTATTTCCAAAACCATAGTGCTTGGCACAAAGTGAGTTCTTAATGCGTGTTTCATGCATTCAGTCATTTATTCCTTCATTCACTTACTGTGTATGAAGAATTTCATGTAGATTTTTTAGCAGGACTGTTTAGTCAAGAAGACCCTAAATGGGATCATGAAAAGTCAGACACAACTGAAAATGTGAACAACAACAGAGCATAAAGGGGAGAGCAGGATATGAAATAAGCCTTGAAATGTAGGCTGGAGCCAGATTGCAAAAAAGCTTTAAAATAACTTTAACTTTGGGTGGCTGAATGGTGTGACATAATTTACTTCTAGAAAACAAATGACACCAAACACAGAAATTTGGACCTTTTGAAAAGTCAGCATCTAGTATACAAAAGGCATAATAAAAGAAAATACATTTCTGCAAATGACTTGGGCACCTTTGAAAAGAATATCTAGTAGGGCAGTGCACGCCTGGGCTATTTTTGTTTTTCACACATTAGACTACAATTTTCTTAATGGGAATAGGTTTTGTTGACAACTCTCAGGAGTATTTGGGAAAGTGGCACAAAAATGTATTTAAGATATATTTTTATATAATCTTTAGAAGATTATAGCCCAGGGCAGCTACATGGTGCAGTGAATAGAGCACTGGCCTTGGAGTCAGGAGGACCTGAGTTCAAATGTGGCCTCAGATACTTAACACTTACTAGTCTTGTGACCTTAGGCAAGTCACTTAACCCCAATTGCCTGCCTTTCCCCTCTAAAAAAAAAAAGAGAGAAGATTATAGCTCTCATTACTTCCCCAAGAATATATGTTTCTCACCCACAGGCTGCATATTTGATTAGTACTCTGGTGCTGACAGATTGATGTTGCTGTTGTTCAGTCAGTTCAGTCACGTACAACTCTTTGTGGCCCCGTCTGGGGTTTGCTCGGAGCGGTTGGCCGTTCCCTCCTCCAGCTCATTTTACAGATGAAGAGCTGAAGCAAACATTGTTAAGTGACTTGCCCTCGGTCACCCTGCTAGTGTCTGAGGCCGGATTTGAAGTCTGGAAGATGAGCCTTCTTGATTCCAGGTCCAGCACTCTATTCACTACATCACCTAGTTGCCCCTTATTGATTAATACAAATAACAGATGATCCAAAGATTACAAATAATGCCTAAGTCTGCTTGGAAATTGGATTCTTTCAGACTGGGAACATTCTTTCACAGCAAGAAGCAACAGTATATTAAGTGATGAGAAATCAAAAACCATTCTAAAGTCAATGATACCAACTTCTTGAATGAATGAAGTTCGAGAATCTCTAAGACAGCGTTCTCAACCTGTGGATTGCAATCCTTTTGGGGATTGAATGACACTTTCACAGGGGTTGCCTAAGACCACTGGAAAACACCTATTTCTGATGGTCTTAGGAATTGAGACACCGCTCCTCTATCAGTCTCCAGGTGGGTCTGCCCATATGCAGATATGCCATATATGACAAAGGGTCATGGCATTAGGAAGGTTAAGAACCACTGATCTAAGGCCTTAGTCAGTGGACTCTTCTTTTTTTTTTTGCTTTTTTTTTTGGAGGGCAATTGGGGTTAAGTGACTCGCCCAAGGTCACACAGCTGGGGGGGGTGTGTGTGTGTGCGTGTGTGCGCGTGTGCGTGTGTGTGTGAAGTGTCTGAGGCCGGATTTGAACTCAGGGACTCCTGACTCCAGGGCCGGTACTCTATTCACTGTGCCACCTAGCCGCCCCCAGTGGACTCTTCTTAATGACTCATTGATTTGTTCAGTGTTTTAAGGGCAGTTAAAGACTTTCTTTCAACAGCCTTGTCAGGTGGGTTGTTTCTTATTAATTCCCCATTACAGAATTAAGGTTCTGAGATTTTAAATGACGTTCTTGTGATCATGTCATCACTGTCTGGAGGCAGGATTCAAATCTAAATTACTTAACTCCAACTCCATTTAAAAAATTAATTAATATTTCAGTTTTAACTATTCATTTCCATAAGATTTTGAGTTTAAAAAATTTTCCCCCTCTATCTCCAAGATAATGTGCAATCTAATACAGGATCAATATATGCATTCATATTAAACATTTTCACATTAATCATGTTGTAAAGAAGAATTAGAACCAATGGGAGGAAACACAAGAATGAAGAAACACAACAAAACAACAACAAAAAGAACAAATAGTATGCTTCAATCTGCATTTAGACTATAAAGTTCTTTCTCTGCGTGTGGATAGCATTTTCTATCATGAATCTTTTGGAGTTGTCTTAAATCCTCGCGTTGCTAAGAAGAGCTAATTCTGTCAAAGTTAGTAATCATATAATATGGCTATTATTGTGTACAATGTTCTCCTGGTTCCATTCACTTCACTCAGCATCAGTTCATATAAGTCTTTTTCTGAATTATTACTTCCTTATAGCACAATAGTGTTCCATTACATTCATATAGCACAACTTGTTCAGTCATTTCCCAATTGATGGATAATCTGTCAATTTCCAATTCTTGGCCACTATCAAAAGAACTACTGCCAATATTTTTGTATATGTGAGTCCTTTCCCATTTGCATGATATCTTTGGGTTACAGACCTAGAAGTGGTATTGCTGGGTCAAAGAGTATACGTAGTTTTATAGCCTGTTGTGCAGAGTTCCAAATTGCTCTCCACAATCAGTTCAGTTCACAACTCCACCAACCATGCTTTAGTGTTCCAATTTTCCCACATCTTTTCCAGCATTTATCATTTAACTCTTCTGTCATTTCTAACTTCATTTCTTGAGACATAGCACACAATTTATCCTCATGTAACAGTCCTATGGAAAGATCTTTAGTTCAAGAGTTGAAAAGGGTAAGTTATAATCCCAATTCCCCCACCCCCCCTTGTTGTTTTGGTGACCCTGGTGAAGTTATTGACCCTGTCTGAAGATTAGTTTTCTCACGAGGAAAAGAGGAAAGAGCTTAAAATTCTATGTTAAGATTAGTTATTCTTATTAGTAATAATACAAAAAGTTTAAAATGTTAGGTTCTTGACTGAGAAGTGAACAAGCAGAGAGACAGGAACTTCAATGTGAATGTTATCCTTTAAATTTGTTTAGTGTGTTCTACTCATTTTTCCCCCTTTCTGGAAATTGGCAGTTGCATAGTAGAAAAGTAGAGTAGGATTTATAGGTGGTCATAGATTAAAACCATTATGTATTTGTGTTGTTAACCATACAATGTGTACTGTTAACTACAATTCATTGTTTGATCCCGTTACTGAAAGAGGCAGCATGGAATGAGAGCACAGTGATAACATACTAGATTTGGAGCAAGGAATTGGGTCACAACATGTCTTTACTACTCAGTAGCTGTGTGTCTATGGGCAAATCAATCCTCTTTGAGACTCCACTTCCTTATCAAATAGGAATAATAATACCTGTATTACCTTCACAGAATTATTGCAATGACTGAATTAGATGTGTGTGAAGTACTTTTAAACCTTAAACCACTTATATATGTTTACTGTGTATAGTATCCATATATGAAACATGTCTCTGTCATAGAATATTATAATAAAAACCTGTTTCTTAAGGATTTACATATGGCAGTCCTATAACATTATAGGGATTCATAAAAGACTCACTAACCAATTTAGGTTTTTAAAAGATGCCCAGAAGTTGAAAGGAATGACAGAGGTAACAAAGATTGAAATCAAAAGTATGGAATCCTACTGTAAAAATAGCATCAGGAGTTCTAAAGCTCTGAAATAGCTGAAGCTGAAGAGGGAAGCTAAGGACAACAAAAATTCATGTTTCTTTAAAGCTGTAATAGAGAAAAATGGAGGATGGAAAAAATAGATAGGACCACAGCTTGGGGTGAATAGAGAAATGATGACTGAAGACAAAGGATTAATTACTACTTTGTTTCTGTGAAGGAAAATAACATTTTGAAAAAAATAGTTAATTAGAGAGTTGATACCTAAAGTAAATAAGAGGTAGTAAGAGAGAAAAATGCCCTTAAATGAAAGTGAACTGGCCCAGAGGAACTACATTTTTGTGGTAGGGGGAAAAAAAAGAAAACAGTGAATATGATTTCTGGGGCACTGTGAGTTATATTTGAAGTACAGTTGTAGTTGGGAAAGGTAATTCAGGCTTGGAGAAGGGCAGATGTCTCATTTTTAAAAAAAGGAGATATAAGCTTCAAACTACACTTTGTGAACTTTACTTTCATTCCTGGACAAATTCCAGGCTATATTATTAAAATAGTGATTAGTTAACAGCTAGAAAAGGAAGCGATGCCCACAAAAAGTTAAGACAACAAGAATATGGTTTCCCAGATTAACCTTATTTTCTTTTTTTGGCAGTTGTAGTGGACTGCAAGTCTGATATCAGTCAAGAATGTGATACAGTGAAAGTTATCTTAGGCTATTTTCACAGGGGCATAGCTTCCTGTAGATCTCAGAGTAGTACTACAACTTGCTCTATAACAACTAGCTGCCTCAAAGAAGGCACACTGTTAGGTAAGAAAATAAGAAAAATAAGGAAGAGTCATTTCAGACTAGTGAAGGGTCCTGAGTCAATCACTTATGAACGAACTTACTTTGTTTAGTCTGGTGAAAAGAAGACTAGATGGGAGTGGGATAGGTGATGTATTCATGTATTTGAATAGCTTTCAAGTAGGGGAAAACTTTGATTCATTCTGATTGCTCACAGAGGGCCAGACAAAGAGCACTGGGTAGATTGTTTCCAAGACTTATCATTATGTAAAAGTCAAATAGACTGCCTTGGTCATTAGTGGTTTCCTCTTATTGGAGGTCTTCTAGCAGAACCTGGATGACTGTTTGACATGCATGTGGTAATAAAGATTATTCTTGGTGTATTTGTTGGGAAAATGGCTGCTTAGGGCCTTTCAGTTCTAAAATTCTATGTTTCTATGATAATAAAGTTGAGAGTAGTGAATAAAATCTTGGGAGATATTATTGTTGCTCATTCTTCTCATCACTGTATTTATAGAATCATATATCATAGATGATAAATTAGAACTGGAAGGGACTCTTGAGGCCCTCAAGCCCAACCACCTCTTTTATACATTAGAACATCAAGGTCCAGAGGGATTAAGAGGCTAGATTTACATAGTGAAGAAGGGCCTGGGTCAGGCTTTGAGTCAGCTCTTTATGACTATAAGTTATATAAAGTGGTAATATTTAGCTGCCTACATATTCAGATGGAAATAGTCCTAGGACAAATAACTATCCTATTGTGTTTTTATGCTTAATGTTTGTCCTTATTCCACAGGTGGATAAAAATGACTTTTTTCAAAAATTGAATGAAAGTGTTCAGATGTAGACTAATCTGTAGACTTTAATGAATACATATTTGGGAATACTCTAATGATGAACAAGATGATTTGGATAATATGTACTTCTTTGTAATTCTAAACAGTTTTGATTTCTTACTCTGCATCTCTATATTTTGAGAGCCATTTATCCCACATAGTTTGGAGGTTATGCATCCTCATATAGTGATATTTATTTTAAAAAATTCTTTTTACATTTTTTTGGTGGGTCAGTATTATGTGGGAGAGATTGTGGGCCATTGTATATTTAATCAATTTTTAGAGCGATTTTGAGATGTGTAATATGCAAATGTAGGATTTACTGTCTCACAGTGGTTCTCAACCTGTGGGTCTCGACCCCTTTGGGGAACGTGTATTTCCAATGGTCTTAGGAACCGAGACACTGCTCCTCTGTCTCCAGGCAGGTCCGCCAACATACAGATATGTCCACATATGAGTATTAAAGGGTCACAGCATTAGAAAGGTTGAGAACCACTGGTAATAGTTTCTGAAGAATAGGCAGCTCCTATTGCATAATTCTACACTTTCTGTATTTCTGGTGTAAAATTCTAGTCATTTGGTTCTGTGTTAAATGCTTGGTAAATTTTAACAACCTCATGTTATATGTAGCACAGATTCCACTGGTACTTTACAAAATCCACTCACTAAGTTCAGAATCCTTGAAGATGAACTTTTCTATTATTTTAGGTGGCAATGACTTTATATTGTAAGATTATTACAAGCTCCATCATTTCTGTAGCCAAATCTCCTTTACTTAATCATCTATTCAGTGCTAATTAGTTGTTAAGATTGTTGGTTGGCTTTCTGTGGATGTTGACTATGAAGTCCTTTTAATGATGACACTTTTGGATCTTAGAAATGTGATAGGTTTTTCCCAGAGGTAAACCTCTTTTGAGTTCATTTGATAATAATACCAGTGGGGTGTTTTTATAATCAGGGTCAGATTTTACTCTGGGCAGAAATGTTTGTTTGTTCCAAAAATATTTCTGTAAGAGTTTACATCTGTTTCTGTGTTTTCCCTCCATGTTGCTTTGTGGTGATGGGACCTATGTTTTGTTAATATTGTATGAATTCTTATTTGGATACTTTCTAAGTGTTGTCATCCATTTTTCTGTTTTAAGGGTATATGTAAGGGTTGGTATTATGAAGGTGTTGCTTGTTCTAAATGTTTTTCCCCTACAGTTGTGGCCTCATGAGCCAATATATCTCTTGATACACACAGCCACAACTTTTCCTTGATAACTTTGTGCTCAGTTATTTTTATCAATTCTTTTGAAGGGCACTACCACCCCTACTGGTCAAAGCATGAGTTCTGGGTTACTCTTTTTGTTCTCTTATATATTATTCCTTTACCCATTGAGAAGGTAACCCCAAACCTTGGCTTTTTTCACTATGGTGCATGCTGGGAAGGCTATGCATTAGGCAAGAATATACTGTCCAAAGAATAGAATGGTTAGTACTCTCTTGAGACTGATATAGAGAGGACAGAGGTACAGTGTAGAAGGATACAAGAATTTACTTCTTCTGGCTCTAGGTACCTGGCTGTCAGAATAGTTCTGCCTCATTCAGGTGTGAATTTGTTTTCTGGAACTAAATCTAGTCTCTCATAATAAGACAAGCTCTAGAGTTATGCTTACTCAGACTCTGGACAATTTTGTTCTTATAATATGGAAACATTTCTCTCTCAGGAATTGTGGTTTTCTTCCTAAGCTTCAGGAATCTGGTTTCACTGTGAGGTGTTAGACTTCCATTGTGATAGTCAGTGATAAATGCTCTGTATTCATGAAGAGGCAGTGATTTGCTTGTAATACTTCTATTCTCAAAGATACGTGAATTTCAATTTTTTTTTAATGAAGATTAAACAACAGTCAGAGAAATAAAACTCAAACCAGCCAAATAAACAAGGGACAACCCTGATACTTCCTTTCACACATAGCTTCACAGTATAGGACTATTCCATTAAATAACTTAGCATATTGATGTGTGAAAATATCAGAGTGGGAAGGATAAAATGCGTATCCTGGAGGCATTCTTCACAACCTTTGGAGTTCTCTTCCACAGTGTTCAATTTTTATTAACAGTTAAATTAAGAAATAGGCAAATTGGGTTAAATTAGAATCACACAGTATTTTATCAAACGTTGTTGAAAAAGACTTCTGCTTCAAATGTAAGGAACATTGTATCTAATTGTCCTAGGAATATGCACATATACACAGATTCCATTTTTTTTCCAACCTCCTTACAAAAAAGCCAATGGGAGTGCCATCTCACCAATCAACATGAATCATAACTCTCCAGTGGCATAGAACCTCAAATATTCTCTAATCCAATTTCATTCTTTTTTGTCTGAGGAAACTGAGGCCTATGGATAATAAGTGCCTTACCCAACATCTCATAGAAAGCATTGGAAGCAAGACTCAAGCCAGGATCCTCTTACTACAGAATCATTAGGACTCCTTCTCCTGTTAACATACGGCATAGAGTACCAACCTACACATTTACTTTGCAGGGAGGGACCTTGTATTAGTTAATTTCAATTTTTTAAACTTAAAATAATGAGTAAATTTGTAAAGTACATTTGTAAAATCTTTGCAAGGCAAGTTAAAAAGTATGTTTTGAATGCCATACTCTGCATTCAGGAATAGCCTCTATTGTAATTTACAGTATGAAACAACCTAGCAAAGAACAACAGTATGCCATGAAAAAAATGTCAGAGCTGTGTGTGTGTGTGTGTGTGTGTGTGTATTGGTGTGTTGTTATTCTGGCTGATAAATCCTTCTCTACACTGAAAATAGCTGCTTTGCATTCCTACAGGGATGCTTTGTGCATTTTTATGAAACTCTCCTGCTAGTCACTCTGTGTTTTTACTTCCTTAAAATATTTATATTTTCCGGTGAGAAGTTTCCTTGTACAGGCAGGGCTTTTAAACAGCAGCCATTCTTTGTAGCCATTGTACAAAAAGTGCTGCCCTTGTGCTATGTATGCAACTGGGAGAAGTGTGAGGGAGCATAACATAAATCTGCAAAGGAGATTCTTTTGGACTCCTGGTATTCCTGGACAGGCTCCCAGTTTTTGAATGAGCCAGGTCGACCCTCACTTTTCTGGTGGTAACAGAAGCCTTTAGTCAGAGAATAAAGAATTAATTCCCTTTAAAAAGCAACTGGATTTCCCCCCTTTGCATTATGGTTCTCTTCATTTTCTGGGCTTTGCATTTTGCATGGAAGTGCAAAGAGACATTTTAAAATGGAAGAATCGAAACCAACCTTGGAGTATGTCTGTGTCCACAGATGACAGCACAATGCGTCCATTAAAAGAAGTGAGCCTCAAAGGGAAAATAAGTACAGCACATGCTGTGGTTACTGGGTAGTATTTACAATGAATTAAAAAGGGGAAATTGCTATTTGTCCTCAGCAAGCTTCTTGGCACATTTTTATTCATAGATTTGATAACATTTGTTAACATAAGAGTTGTCTGCCGGTAGAGATTTCCTAGTCACAGCATATATGCACTGGTGTTTTTTTCCCCCTTCCCCCTCCTCCTCCTCCTCCTCCTCCACCCACCCCTTTCACTGTGATGCTTCTGTCCTTTGGTATTTTTCATAGCTTGACATGCGGCAGTAATGGTTCTATTAGCTGCCCCATTTCTGCTGAGCTGGCTGTTTGTAGGGAGCATGCCGTCACCAGGGCCTTTCTGCAGTTCCTTATTAGTATGTGCCCTTTACAGACTCTGCAGGAGCCATCACCCAGAATTAAACATTTTCTGCTAGACCTGTCCTTACTCTGTGCAGAATGATTATAGTCCATTATGCCACCTTCTTGTTGACAGTCACATACTGCTGAGATTACAATGCAATTCCTGCAAATTTAAATATGATGCTACCTTGGTGCATTGAGTCTTTGATAACGATAACTGTTGGAACAGATTCCTTTCAAGGAACAGAATGTGATAAAGACTCCTTGAAATCACATTAGGGAACTTCCATTTCTGACTGGATTGAACATAGCAGCAAGAGTCAAAGTATTTGGATTTAAAAAGTAAACATTTGTAGGATATCTAAGAGCATACACACACACACACACACACACCAGGGGTATATATGCAGAATGAAAAACACCCCCTCCATCACAGGAAATTCCAAATTTTTGCATTTTGCTATCATAGTTTGAATTTTATGTTGAAGATTTCTTTTTTCAACTTTCCACAGTAGTAGTTCTGTCATGTCCTAGATATGGAGTGAGAATCTATGATCTGGAAAAGGTGGAAAGTTTAGAGGTTTCTTAGAATTATTATTCATAGTAGAGGCAGGCCCTCCCTTGATACTTCTCTGGCTAATAATTGGGTAATTAAAAGATTTCTATTGCTTCTAAGGACATTCCTTTTCAATTTCTTCTCCTTCTGAGAGTTCCTCCTGCTTTAATTTTTCTTTCCCATAGCTTGAGGATCACCACTTTGTGCCATTCTTTATGTCTGAGGGGCCCGAGTATGAATCTGTATTGTTTCCTAAGTCTGTTCCAATTAATGTCATTGTGACAGAACACTATGTTTTATTGACTTCCCAGAAAACTTTAGATTGACATCTTTAACAAATTTCCTGAGAGGCAGAGATGCAAAGTTTTTTTTTTTAAATACTTTTAGTAAGTGAGACCAAGATTACAAGACTAAAAATACTAGTTTTCATTTTTTCATATTGTATTACCAGTTCCTTTCCCCCATCACTTCTGTTTTCCTTAATTATTTTGTGAATGATGAACAAAGAATATAATTTACAAGTAATAGAATGTTTCTGTGTGGGCTTTGAAAAGCTGCCAAATTGGCTAAAGGCCCAACTACTTTATTCCATTTCTCTGATGCTATAATTTTTAATTCTATTTGTAGAATTTTCAAACTTTCTAAATCAAAACCTTATGGGATTTCTATCTCTAGTATGCAACTATTATTCTTTCCCCCATCCTCTCCTGTTTCTCCCATATTTTGTTCATAAACTATCAGGAATCCTAACATGGATCAATGCCACATTAAAATTTGAGAACCTGCTTCATCAAAGCCACATGCTTCATTTACAAGAGATTGTCAGCAAGCTACAGATGAGGGGGAGAGGAGAAACACATCACAATATCATTCCTATTGCTTTTGCTTCTCCCAGCTTAGCAGCTCCTTTGGTATAATGGTCTACTTTTTTGCCTTTAAATAGGTTATGAGTCTGGCCACTGAAGGTACAAAAGGACTCAGGTGATTAAGAAAAGAGAAGGGTCAAGTCTTGTTAGGGAGAATTTGAGAAGGTCCTTGAAGGTAATTCAAGTGATTAAGTTTCTTTGAAAAAGCACTAGCATATCATATGATATTAATACAATTTTGCAAAGTTATTTCCCTCTCCTGTTTTAGAATTCTAAAATTGTAGGTCAAAGTAAGTCGAGCATTGACTGGCTTTGGGATCAATGATGAATAGAATGGGGAAACTGCCAATACCTTAGAGGAGATTCTAATCCAACTTTTGTTTATGTGGAAACGTCTCCCAGTGTGTTTTTCTTGGCTTCTGACTTGACTTTGCTCAGAAAAGGCCTCTTGTTTCTGTTTTTTTTAAAACTATACCAGAGGTTCTTTTCCAAATCCCTTATCCATAGATGGCCTATTAGCTGATTGGCCTTTGGACCTAATGGTAAATGTCAAAGGGAGTCCTCAGGTGCCAAGTCTTCTGTGACTACAGTAATGGTAGTTTCAGTGATTTTAAATTCAAAGTTAAATTCAATTTGATTTCAGAACCATAAATACATAGAGTGGCACAAAGGTGATTGAGACTAGGCTAGTGAAAGCTGGCAGCATTATGAAACTTCTCTCTTTGGAGTTCCCAAGGAAATGACATATTTCTATTGATAAAACAAATAGAATACACATAATTAGTATTGCAGTTTCCACACTTTAATTAAGGAGAAACTAATATTGGAACAATTTCTGAACAGCATTCTTCTACAACAATAAGAAAATTAAATGCTCAACAAAAATAAAGCTCACCAGTAATCCTCAGTCCTCTTGAGCTAATTCACAACTTCCAAATCAACTAGCATCTCCAAACGGGAATATTTGATTTGGCCATTGGATGGTGTCTAAGTCTAACAGGACATAAAGCCTGGGACTACTATAGATAACATCCTGCCCCTCTGAAACAGAAGCCTGAAAAGAATTTGCTTTCTTGGTGATACTCAGGAGGGTATAAACTCACCCAAGAATACTCAACAATAAAATCACAAATAAGTAACTAAAACAGGGTGCTTCATGTTTTCATGTGAAGTGTCTAAGTAAAATGCAGAGTGTCTCAAAGGTTATAGTGCAGTTTTGAGTTATTAAAGCTTTATTTCCTTTAACAGTTGAAGCTTGCCATAGAAATTAGAAGGGCAACTTTCTAAGAAGCCTCATAAGAATAATTATCTCTGTGTTGATTATGCCATATACTCAATCTGACTTTGTAATGCCACTTTACATATTTCTAGATGATCTCTCACCTCCAAAAAGTTGTGAGCTACAAAAGTACAGACTCATTTTAATATTAGCTTCATGGAAATATAATTAGGAATTAAAATTGCTATCTCCACATCATGTTTTAAACCTTTTAAATATAATGTTTTTCTGATCATGCAAATCCCTAATGCCTCTCTGTTAATGTGACTAATTAAGAGTTGGCATATGTTTTAGATGTCCAGAATGTCAATTTTGAAATGCAACTCTCATCCCATATACTTCAATTCCTACCTAGACAAAAGGTCCTTTCTTCAACAAGTCTAATGAGTAGTGGATTCTACCTTTGCTTGGTGACGTCTAGTGACAAAGAAGCTACAGTGTCCCAATGCTGCCCATTCCACTTTTGGACATCTCTCATATTTAGGAAGTTTTTTCTTACCTCAAGGCTAAATTTGCCTCACTACAATTTTCACACTTTGTTCCTAGTTCTGCCCATGGGGGCCACAGTGAACAAGTTGATTATTTCCACAAGTCCATCAGCTTTTCAAATACCTGAAGACAGCTACCAAATCACCCTGAAGCCTTCTTGTCTCCAGGTTAAACATCAAGGCTTGAAGATACTTCTGTATCCAGATTCTTACTTTCTTCACACTTTGCTTCTTTTCCTGCTCCTATTAACCTACACCCACTCTACAAAAGAAAAACAACAACACATTTAAAAAATATAAATAAAAACATGCCTAGAGACCCTGTTACATGCAAATGCTGGAAATAGATGAGATGTGTGATTACTGTCTAGGGTAGAATTTGAATTTGTTATTTCATGTATCTAGGTGGTGGATTATGAAGCCCAGAATTGCTTCTGACCTCCAATTTTAAAGACAGTTGATGATATTAAAGCTATCCTGTTCATGTCTGCTCCATGCTTTGTACTGAAAATTGTCAAGGTAGAGAGAAAACAGTAGCACTTATTTTTCTTTGATCAAAGTTTTCAGCAGTGTGTGGATATTAAGAATCTTTGGGCTTTTAGCACCAGTTTCATACATGTGATGCTCAGCCTTGTTTTGGTGCCTGATCAGAACTGAGGAGACCAGATTCGCCAGATTCTTTTTTGGGGGAGGTGGTTTCTGACGTCCCTATACCATTAACTTCAGGTGCCTTTTCCTATGAACACAGAAGTATTTATAGATTATGATCCACTCACTGGCAACATTTGACCAGTTGTGAAAGAAGGAATCAAACACATGGTCACCATACCTTTAAGTGGCACAGTAGATAAAGTCCTGGTTCTGGAATCAGGAGGACCTGAGTCCAAACCTGTTCTGAGACATTTACTAGTTGTGTGATCCTGGGCAAGTCACTTAATCCTGTGTGCCACAGTTTCTTCATCTGTAAAATGACCAGGAGAAGGAAACGGCAAATCACTCCAGTATCTTTGCCAAGAAAACCCCCAAAACTTGACATGTCTAGTCAACTAAACAACAACAAAAACAACACTATATGAAAAACATTTGTTAAATGGTTTTTAAACAATTATTTTTAAAACCTGTTTACTTCAGTTTCATCATCTATAAAATGGGGATAGTAACAGCACTTATCAATGCTTAGAACATAGTAGGAACTATATAAATACTATTCCCTCCTTACCACCCTCTCTCCCTCTCTCCCTCTCTCCCTCCTTCCTTCCTTCCTTCCTTCCTTCCTTCCTTCCTTCCTTCCTTCCTTCCTTCCTTCTTTCTTTCCTTCCTTCCTTCCTTCCTTCCTTCTTCCCTTCCTACCTACCTACGTTACTCTGAGAAGGGGACCATAGGCTTCACAACACTGCCAGAGCGGGGTTCATAACACACTAAAAGATTTAGGCTGTGTATGGTTTCATGCTATGGACTATATCTAGTGTCTTGATCCATAGAAGAATAGACTATTTATTTATGTTATTGTATCCCTAGGGCATAGCACAGGGCCAGTGCATATTAGGTGCTTAATCCCTGCTTGTAGATTGAGTTATTCCTAGCCATGGTGGTAAATATCTGTTACTTAAATTAGGCTTAAATTATATTTACATGGTAAGAAATAAGAAGCTGTTGTGAGTTCCTTTCTTTGGTTGGTACTCTTGTCATGTCCCTGCAGGTACTATGGGCATTCACTCATTTGTGTGTATGAAACCACAATTCTCTACATCTACCACATATACACTTCAGAGAGGGTGGGCTGCATAAAATCTGGGGCATTACTGGCCAGGACTTTTCCCCTTAACTTTTCAGATTTATATGGGTTTTAAGGGACATTTAATCAATATATTTCTGACTCATACACACTTAGTCATTTGACTATATTTTATAGATGTTAATGGCAAATATGCCCTTTGGGTTATTGCTCTCAATTCCTCTCAACCCTCCATCCCCATATAAGTTCCAAAATGAATGTGAATTTTACAGATGTGAACAATTATTTTTGTTGTTGTTTGTCCTTCATGCTTAAAGAGGGCCAAAATGACATCATGATTTCAGGGTTGATGTACAGTATATCTGGCTGTGGCTGATCAAACCAATATGAGCTCAGAAGGCCCTACCACAGGTTGAGCACAAATAGTCTGTATGACCATTCAGGAGGGAGATGTCTCTAAACTGGATTTAAATGAGGCAGAATTGCACAAAGTTGTCAGCCTTACTCAGAGTCATTGGAGCCCAGTGACAAGACAGAAGTCAATATGACTAGTGATGGCTGTGGTTGCAGTGGACGAATTTGGCATCTTTGGTGTCTCGCCAAGCTGTAAATGCTTCATAGCACCAGATTTACCTGCTTTCTTGGCCCATTGAAGCAAAATGTTCAGCTGTTCTACTAAGGAAGTCTTCAAATGCTTGAGGTAGACATTCTCCTAACTCACAGATGGAATCTGTTACCCCAAGCTTGGCTTTGCCCATCTGTTGAGACAGTTTTACCTGGGTGTGGCTGGTGGGCATGCTGCAGTCACAGGTGAGAGCTGGGTGGCAGGTGGACATCAAAGGTGGATGAACAGCCCTAAAAGGGCTCGGCAGCCCTCACACCAGAAGCATTTGTCTTCCCCAAATACCCCATACTCACCTGGACAATTATAAGCTATGCACAGAGGTATTTTATGTTATATACTTTACAGGGAATTTTGGTAATTTGTCATAACTAACAGTTTTAATGTCTTTGTTATCAGTTTCTTCCTAAAAAATCTAAATGCTCTTGGGAACTGCAATTTCATATCTTAGCCAAATGGCTGATAGTCTTTATGGTTACCACTCATGGAATTGCCACATTCTACTGAAGTTTTAAAGGTTGGAGTTACCCGGAAGGGTAAGGGAGAAACCTATAGTAGGCACACCATAATATGGAGCTAACCGGCTTCTAGAAAAATTTTCTAGTGGAATACAAGCTCCTTGAGGACAGGGCTCATTTCATTTTTGTCTTTGTGATGATAATGATAATGAATTTATATACTGGCTACATACAGTGTGCCAGGTACTGTACAATTATTGTCTCATTTAATCCTTGGAAAAATTCTAGGAGTTATTATTCCCACTTTACAGTCTGATGCAAAATTTGAACTCAGTTTCTTCTGATTCCAGTACCAGCTGCTTTTGTATCCCCAGTGCCTAACACAGTGCTTGATATATAGCAGATATTTAATAAATGCTTGTCAAATCAAATTAAATGACCAAACTGAAAGTGCTTCAAGTATGGCCTAATGGGAGACTATAAGTTTGTTCTCCATGGCCTAGCCCAGCTAAACTTAGGAGAGGTTTATCCCCAGTTGGGCCAGAGAGCGATGAATTTTTTAGTCACAATAACTCTCAAAGACCATCTACTAAATAACAAAAAGACCACAATCTGTATCAGGAGCAGGAGGAGCCAGAGGAACAAAATCATGGTAACCTCCCATTTACACTCCGTGTATATGTGTATGTATAAAATGTATATAAAGTACAAATGTATGTAGTTGTTTTCTCTTTTATTAGAAGGCAATCTCCTTGAGGGCAAGTTCTATGTTTTTTGCCTTTCTTTGTATCCCTTATGACTGGCACAGAGCTTAGTTCAGAGTAAGCACTTAATCAATTCTTGCTAATGTTGATGAGGAGTAGCTAGGTAGCATGGTGTTTAGAGTCCTGGGCCTGGAATCAGGAAGACTCCTCTTCCAGAGTTCAAATCTGGCCTCAGATACTTACTAGGTATGTTACCCTGGGCAAGTCACTTAACCCTGTTTATCTCAGTTCCTCATCTGTAAAATCAGTTGGAGAAAGGAAATGGCAAACTCCTCCAGTATCTTTGCCAAGAAAACCCCAATTGGGGTCATGGAGAGTTGGACATGACTGAAAAATGACTGAAAATGTTGATGATAATATGATTTTAAAATAACTTTTATCTTACAAGTTTATGTTCCTTTTCTTTCTAAACAACGATACATGGCCTTATGACCATGATATTGTCAGCTTTTGATTGAGTTTGATCTTCCATTTCTTCTAATTACATCAATCATCCTAGATACTATTGTGTCTATGATTTTGATGGAGAAGCAAATCTTCAGGAGAAAATATATGAAAGATTTCTTGTGTTTTTCCTATCTCTAAATGCTGATGAGGAAAGAATGGAAAAATCTGGAGCATGTCAGCATCATCAGGAGTTAATAAATCTGAATTTTTGCCCCAGGCGTAAATGACTGGTGGATTATGAACACTGGATAAATTTGCTAGACTACTGGCTAGCCCTATGCCCCATGAGGCAGATGAGAAGATTCTTAGAACTACTGAGTTTTTTTGCTACTATAGATTCCCTGATTTAAAATATATCTCATTTTTAAGGGAAAAAAAGCTTTAAAAGAAAATAGAATGAGTATGTTTCAACTTAGGCATTTCATTACCTTTTAGAAATGAACAGAATAATTTGCAGGATTTTAAAAATATAGACATTGCAATGTATAAGCCTTCATCTTTTTCTTCTACACATTTTCCTCTGAAATATAAAAAAAAAACAGAAATGTGTCCATGATACACTGGTATACTGACTTCTTTATTGCTTGCATACTTTATGATGCGACAGTTGCTCCGTTGACTCTGTTATTTATTTAATAGCAAAGTAAGCAGGCCATTAAATCATTTTTTAACATGTCCAGCCAATCAGAAGCCGTTCTGGTTCTGTGGCTGTCTTTCAATTGCCTTTTCCTTATTCACCATCTTTCTCTATTTTTCTTCAAAGATATCTTTGGTTCTATGAAAACAGTAATGGACTGGGCAGGAGGAAGACTGCATTCTCTTTTCAATTACTAGATATGTGCCATTGGGCAAGTTGTTTACCTTTGCTAGGCTTTTGTTTGATCCATCAAATGGAGGGATAAGCAGAGCTGCTTCCTTCCACTCTTATATTCTATGGATCTATTGTCTTTACTAGTCTCTTTCATATTACACACTTTTTAAAAATAGCACCTTATCTAGAGTGGTTCTAAAAATGAATCCCACGTCCAATTCAATTCAGCTAAGCAACCTCAAAGCACATTATATAAATTAAATATGAATGCTATGAAAATTGTATATCACACTAGCATAAAAGTATACTCTCACATTATGAATTCTGCAGAGTTGAAACTTATCAGTGTATGCAAAGGTCAAGGTTAGTTAAAAAACATATTATTCACTTCTCATAGGCTATACATCTGATCATGTGACTGTCAGTCAAAAGTATTCTCCCAATTCTTATTGGGAAAAAATGCATTTTTTTTGGAACTCAATGTTATGATGGGTTTAGTCACACATTTACAGATTTTTTCCCCCTATTTTATTATTTTGGACTTGAAGGATAAAAATAAAAGAACATGTTTTCCTTATTTTAGTTCCTTTTTATCACCTTTCATGCCTCTTTTTTCTTTCCTTCCGTGTCTAGCTCTCATTTCCTCAGTGTAGTTAGGACCTGTTTTCTTTACTTATCTCTACTTTCTTTCCTGTTTTCCAACATTAAGAATAATTATATTCGAAACCTAAAATCCTACTTCTGGAGGGCCTTTGAGAGGTCGTCTATCCACTTGCCTGCTTTCAGTGAGGCCCAAAGCCTTCCGAGAATGAAAGAAAATTTCAAATTTTTTTCAAAATTTCAAAAAAAATTATTTTATTCTAAAATAATCAAATAAATAAAATAAGACTCTCTTTAGCCTTGTTTTTAAATATTTTAATCTCTTATAATCTAATTATGCTGAAGTTATTCAGGGTCATCTACATCACTTGCATAGCAATTCTAATTCTTCGAACATAAAATCCCATCTTGTACAGGAAGCCATTCCCAGCCCTTCTAAATTCTAGTGCCTTCCCTCTCTTAATTCTTCACTCTTTATCCTGCGTATAGCTTGTGTGTCCATATTTGTTTGCTCATTGTCTTCCCCCATTAGATTATGAGTTTCTTAAGAACAGGGACTGTCTTCTTTTTTATCTCCAGTGCTTATCATAATGCCTGGAATAGGCATAAGGTATGCTTAATAAATGTTTATTGACTGACAGAATTGATCCAAATCTTTCCTTCACATATGTCCATCTCCCAGTTAACTTATTTTTTTACTCCCCTTTGCAAGATTCCATTTAAATTTTTCTTTGTTCTTGTTTTGCTCAGATTGTAGGATCACACTACAGTGAATGCAATAAAAATCAGATATCAAATTAATTTTGGTTAGAGTGAAGAGACTGAATGAAATCTATTAGATGATATTTCCGAATAAACAATATTTGGTCTAGGGTCATCTTTGAACTTTAGAAGATATACTTTCCTTATCTATCATTTGTTTTACCTTTGATTTTTTTTTTCTTAATGAAATTGCCTGGTGTTTATCCTTCAAAACTCGCAACCTGCTTTTGCTTAGGCATTTTATCTTGTCATTTGGGGCATTTAGGCAGCTAGGTGCCCTAATGGTTGGAGCTACACTGGACCTGTAGTTAGAAAGACCTGATTGATTTCAAGTACTCGGATATGCACATTCTGTGTGATCCTGGCCATCACTCAATCTATCAACCCAAGTCCTTATCTATAAAATAGGGGTGGTGATAATGGTGTTTCCCTCACACCATTACTGTGAGGATCAAATTTTGAAAACCTTAAAATGTTTATTACTATTGTTATTAGAACATGATCTTTAATTATTTCTCCAACACTCTAGCCCCTATATTTAACATGGTGGTGTCATCAAGCTTACTAAATACATTGTCTTCTGTCACAAGAACATTTTATAAAATAGTTCTGAGTCTAGGGGAAGGTAGGTGGACCAGTGAATAGAGCACCGGTCCTGGAGTCAGGAGGACGTTGAGTTCAAATTCTGCCTCAGACACTTAACACTCGTTGTGTGTCCTTGGGCAAGTCACTTAACCCCAACTGCCCTACCTTCCCCTTTCCAAAAAGGCAAAAAAAAAGTTCTGAGTCAAGAGCGAGTCCTAAGATCTCTACCCAATATATCCTTCCCATGCCACAACTGCCAGCTGATACTGAGAATGGAAAATATACTACTATGACTGAGAATTTCTCTGGAGTAAAACCTTTCTAGCAGTGTATCCATTTATAGGAAATGCAAGCTAAGCCATATTTCCCATTTAAAAATAAACAAATTTTAGCCTTCTGATATAATTTCTTTATTATGCTCAGCCAGCTGAATGCTCTTATCCTTGATGAACTACATAAAATCCCAGTATTATAGGTGACTGTTCTTCAAAGTAGCTTATGCCTGAATATTTATCTTTTACATTTTGAGTCTTTGAACTTCATTGACTTCTAGCCATATATTGGTGTATGGTGTATTAATCATCAGTCATTTCTGGCAACCGAAAAAGGTCACATTCAATTAAAAAAAAGTACTTATTAACTCACAAATGACTAAGTAAAATTTAGTATAAGTTTAAAAAAACCCAGGTAAATGCAGTCATACTTGGAGCTGAGCTCAACATCACTAGGTGGAACAAAACAATACTGAAAAGTTCTAAGTGAATGAAAATGGGCTCCTGCTAGAAAGGGCACATTCTATAACAATGCAATAATAGCTCTGATGACTTATTCCTGTGGAAGAATTTTATCTCACATATCCACCCACATCTCACCTTCTACATGGAAGTTGAGAGGATGTCTAAATTTAAGTTCCTGAAGGATGTTTTTTTTCTTTATGCCTTCGGGACTCCCAGGCATCTTTGGCATGCTCCCCATGTAGGAGAGAATATCAATTATTGGTACCTTGTTGTTTACGGTAAGCTATTCTGTGAGCCTTTTGACAACTCCAATGATTTTTAGCAGTTCACTAGGGTTAGAAAGGGAGGAAAGAAACTAGGGACTCTGGTGTCTTGCTGATTGGAATGGATTTCACAAACTCTGAAATAAGAGATGCTCCTAATTGCAAATAGCATACTATACTCTAAAATGGAAAAATGAACAAGGGAATGAAAGCCCCACAATGTATCTCTAAGTTAGGGTCATTTGTTTTGTTTTGGTGACTGTTTAACTGTAGTGATGTTTTTCGTGCCCCTGCACTCCAGTGCTTGGTTCTGATGTAGGAGCAAGCTCTGAAGGTAATGAAGAAGACACAAATTAAGCACATCTGTCATGACCTCAATTTCTTTCAAGGAACCTATAAAGCCAGCTAATAGAAAGCAGGGCTTTCAGGGAATACAGTTTACAAACTCAGGTCATTTCCAAGTGCAGGAATGATAAAGGATGCTCCCAGATGTTGCACTAATTTCATTAGATTAAAATCAAGTGAGATTTCTTGCAATTGAATTTAAGCTAGTGGGATGACGAACACACCATCCAAAAAGATTTGATCAGGATGGAACATTAAGTCTTAATAAGGTAAGATTTAACAGAGAAACATGTAAAGCTTTATACTTGGTTCAGATAGTTGGCATCATAAGTGTAAGATGGTGGAGGCATGGTAATACAGCAGTTTGTCTGAAAAATATATGGAGGTTTTAATGGACTGAAAAATCAATATGAATCAGTAGTGTGATAAGGCAGCCAAAAAAAGCTGATGTGATCTTGGGCAGCATTGAGACACGTAGTTTCTAGGAACAAAAAAGTCATAACCCCACTGGACTCTGCCCTGGTCAGACCACATAAGGAGTATTGTGTTCAGTTCTGGACATAAACATGAGTCCAGACTCACAGGGGTGGGGAACCTGAGGCCTTCAGGCTACATGTGGTCTTCTAGGTCCTTGGATGTGGCCTTTTGACTGAGTCTGAGTTTTACAGAATAGAAATTTGTTCTGTGGAGTTTGAATTCAGTAAAAGGGCCTCATTTGAGAACCTAGAGGGCGACATGTGACCTTGAAGCTGCAGGCTACCCACCCCTGCTCCCAAGTATGATGGCCAGAATGATGAAAGGCTTTGAGTTCATAACATCTATAGACTGGTTAAAGGACCTGAGTATATTTAAGCTGGAGAAGAGAAGACTCAGGAATATGATAGTTCTCTTCAAATATTTTAAGTACTATCATGTGAAAGTAGATTGTTTTTTTCCTGTTTGGGTCCAGACATGAAAATCAGGAGCAATGGGTTAACATGATCAAAAAGCCAATTAAGACTTGACATCAGGGAATAATTGCCAATAATTGGAACTATCCACCACTGGAATGGTATATGTTGGTAGGTTTCTGCTTATTTAAGATTTTTAAGCAGAGACCAGATAAACACTTGTGTGGTGTGCTTTAGTGGAGTTTCTTTTGAATGTATGTTTTGGACTAAAACACCATTGAACTCCCTTATAAGTCTATGATTATGTGATTTTGTTTATTGAATTCTTGGGAAACTGTTGTGTACAAAATTGAATACTCTATTCCTCAGTGTGTTGTGATCATGACAGAGAATAGTGGAACCTCATTTCTTTCTCATTTTGGATGTTATGCTTTCATTCATATACCCAGCACCTTACTAATGCATGCTACTGTCTCTGTCCTTGCTTGTTTTGGAATAGCGAGACTTCCTGAAATGAGAGAACAGTAAAAAAGAAAAAAAAAATTCTGTTGCTTTTAGTGCCAAGCTAGAGGTGGTTGATGTAATAATCAATACAAAACAATTGTGATTATTTTCTGTTTGCACACTCTTTTCTGATGGACCTTGATCTGCCAAAATGATTTCCAAATATTCTGGAATATTTAAATATTCTACGTTCTATATCATGAACAAATCAGTGCTCCAGCACGCTGTTCTGAGACTCTGCTTTTGGGTGCCCTTCTAAGTTATGCAATCATTAAACTAAAAAGGATCTTACTTGGGTTATTCCTCTCCTTTTACTAAGGGGGACACTGATGCCCAGTGACTCACAAGATCACCCAGCTAATTTTCAGAAGCTTAGATGTATAGTAGGTATAGGCATGCATAGAGTATGAACTGAGTGTGCTGACACTTTACAAGGCCAGAATTTCCATCTACTGTTTCCTTCTCTCTGAGAGAAAGGCCATGTTGAGCATGAGGCTGAGATTCAGACTTAAAAAAGGCTGGACATGTGTGAGTGGCCGCTATGGTATAGAAAGGGTATAGAAAGGAGCTCTTCTGTCCCTAGAGAAAGAATCATTCTCTCCACCTTTAAGAGAGAGGAAAAATTGAGAGCAAGTAGCTCTTCTTGATTCATTGTCCATTAATGGGATTATTTTTATCTCAAAGCACAAAGTCCTTCAGTGTTGAGTCAGAGTACACATGGTCCACTTGAAGGGGTTCAGGGTCTGCAGATATAAGGAGGCATTTTTTTTCCTACCAACAGGAATGATCTTTCATAATCAACAAATATTAAGCACAATGGGCTCTTATATTCTCTACATCTTTCAGTCAGTTGTGGGATGGTAAGGATATAATCTATTGTTGCTTTAGAAATATTTGCCCTGATTCGAGAGAATGACCTCTTCTGTTTAGAAAATTGGTATTTCAAAAGCAACTGAGGGTATACCTATTTCCATACATAAGACAGAGTTTTATGACTTCTTCTATGTTTGAGCCCCACAATGGGGTCATAATTTGTTCATGTGTTTTCTGAGGGTAGGGTTGTATTTCAGAGAGTTACACACAGTTATGTAAACTTAAGTCTTCCATGTCAGCAAGAATACCAATTCTTGCCTAATCTTAAATTTTCTTTAATTATGCATATGCAATCAGAAACAATCCCCCTGCCAAACAAAGCTCTATACAATTCTAAAAATCAAGTAGCTGAATTTGTATAAAATTATATGTATGATATCTATAAAGATATGAAAATAATCCCTTTTCATTTTTTCATAGAGCTTTTCAGAAACTCTTTCCAAAACTTTAGAAATCATTTTGAAACTTGGAGTTGTAGGCATATGAAAAAAATGTGCTGTAGCTTATTTTTTTAAAAAGTATTTAGCAATCTTTTGTAAAAAATGTTAGTTTCATTTTTTTCCAAGTCTCTGAGAAGTGATAGAAATGGTTTTACAATTCTTACAAGTCTGCCAAAATGTGTGATCTTAAGGACAAAAATTGGCTTTGTTCCCTTCATATAATCATATTTCTAAGGAAGCCTGTGGCATATTTATTTATTATATATTTGTTAGATTTATTTCTTTTTTTTTTTAAATTTTGCTTTTTGGAGGAGGAAGTCAGGGAAATTAGGGTTAAGTGACTTGCCCAAGGTCATATGGCTGGTAAGTGTTAAGTGTCTGAGGCCACATTTGAACTCAGGTCCTCCTGACTTCAGGGTCAGTGCTCTATTCACTGTGCCACCTACCCAGCCTTATTTTACATTTTCTTAGTGAACTTTGTGAAACTCCACAGTGCAGTCTTTTCTTTTACTGGTCTTTCTCCACTGCTTTGATTTAATTGTTAAACTTAGGGATTGTTTTAATGCATGCAAGTTCACAATACAGCTACTAAAGGAATTGTGTGAGATGTACAGGTAAATGTGACAGAGGCAGAGGTAAGCATGGTATTTAAATATAGGATATGTTTGAATCTAGGCTAGAGAGGGAGAAAAAGATGGAAAGATCAAAGTTAACCTGGAGAACCAATAGAAAGGGTCAAATGAAAGAGAAATAGGAGTAAGAGAGAAATTTTATATTGAAGAATAGTAAAAAGACGGCGTTGTCTACTGCAAAAAGCTCAGGATTTTAAGTTAGAGGTCATAGGTTTTCATAAATCGTCTGCTGTGCACTCCCGGGGTGGCTTTGGACAAGTGACTTAATGTACCTTGGTTTTTTCATTTATGAAATGGAAGTAATGTCTTTGTCTATTTCACAGGGGGTGCCATGAGGCTCATCTTAAATAATGTACATGAAAGTTCTTTAAAAGTATAGAAAATCAGCATGCAGACAGTTGCTTATATTAAATATAGACTAAAGTAAACAACATGAAATAAATCAGTGGACTAGATATATGATTGTATCATCAGGAGTTAAGCCCCAATTAACATTAAGCCCAAATGATTCTGAACAGTAGCTTGCTGTCTGTATTTGCTACAGCATACAATATATTACATATTTTGTTCACTCTGAATTGCAAGAGAAATGGAAACAATGAGAAACAACTGTTAATTGTGCTGACCTTGTCAACTGATGAAAGCCATCTTTCTCAAGCTCATAATTTGCAGCCAGTTTATTTTATCGTAATATCAAGAATCTAGTCTGCCAGGTTATTTTTATCATTGCTTTTGGTGGTGATTTGGGTTTATCGAGGTCACTTAACAAAGAAAAAAGTCAGAGCAAAGAAGGGTTTGGGAAAAATTTAAATGGATGGCTTGGTTTTGTGGTACTTCATGGAAAGGAATTTTTCAATCTTTTTTGGCCAAAGTAAGTTGATGAAAAACAGAATTCAAAGAAATGAATAGCAATGCCCATAATAACAATAATATGAATGTAACATCTGTCTCCTTAGAGCTTAGATATTCTTTACTGTTTTACGTTATCTGTATTTTCTTACAAAGTTTTTTTTACATAATTTCTTCTTCCTCATTTGTTGCTTTTATTGTTCCTGTTATTTTGAAATCAGTGCATATCACAAATGTCCTCCCTCATCAAATTACTTTATGTTTATTTTATGTATTTATGCATACATTATGGGTTGTGTGCATGCATGTGTATATTCTGTGACAGAATGTTAGATCCTTGAGGTCAGTGATTATTTCATTTATATTTTTGAATACTCAGTGCCTCCCATAGTGTGATAACTGTTTGATGATTGGTTAACTGATTGAAGTAATTATTTAAAATCTGCAATGTGGTTGTCCCTGCATTAAGGCTGCATATTTGTAACTAGAAGGGACCTTAGGAATTCATCTAAAATCTTCCATTTACATGTGTAAAGTGGATCAATAAAGTGGTTCCTATTCTTGACCCTTTCCAACCCCACTCTTCTGGGGCTTCATTTTCACAGAATGTTGCCTGACCTCAGGAGCTGGTCAAATTTAGGAGCCTGATACATAAAGCAAGTGGTAGAAGAAACCCTAACGACTTAGGGTTTATGTAATACTGAGGAGAACTTATAAGACAACTTTTGCATTTTTTTATTTTCATTTTTATTTTTTTTATACTTCTATCCACTGTCTGTCTCCTCTTTTAAGGTAATAAATGGTTATAAAAGGAATGCTATATTGCATATTGTATATTGAATAGAATACTTCCTCGAAGTCAGGAAGAACTAGATTCTAATGCTGCCTCAGTTATATGACAGAGAAAGAGACTTAATCTCTCCTTACTTCAGGCATCTTTCTACAACTATTAATTACAAAAGAATTACTGGTCTGCATCAATATGTAGAGTTTCCCAACCTTTATATCCATTCTTCCTTTGCGATTAACACTATTCTGTAGTCTTTCCTCTTTTCTGCTTTTCCTCCTTTTGGAGCCTTGGACTTGGTCTGATTAAGTGCCTCAACCTACCCTGGAATGCTGCTTCCCTACTGGAGCACAACAGAAAAGCAATGCATCAAAATTTTTCTGCTATGATGGAAGGCAGGGGCCATCCTAAGCCAGTGGCACTCTTCTGGATGGGTAAGGCTTCCTTAGAGAGTTGCTTTCAGGATCAAATGAGATCACACGCACAGAACTACAGGTATACATAGATTTAGATATATATAGAGTACATATATATATAATGTAAACATACACATATTATATATGTACATATGTATGATTTGAAAACTTTAAATAATTATGATAATTTTACCTGTTATTACATTAATGTATCTTTAACGTTTGTTGAATTTTAACAAACTCTTTATAATAATTAGTAAAGTTTGGCGTTTTCTCTATGTATGTTTTTGTCTGGACCTGCACAGCTAAGCATTGAGTGATCAGCAGCATGGAATGACTTACAAAGAGCAGGGAATGTACAACAAACATTTATTAAAAGGTTAAGTACTGGAGAGAAAATGAAAACTGGAAAGAAAAATTGTTCCTGCCCTTAATACACTTATATTTTAATGAAAAACAGGAATGACATTATTTTGGAATATATGACCACTGGAATCTTGGCAACTAGTAAGTTGATGAATTTAATGATAGTATATTTTGACATTATTTACTGAAGAAAAAATACATTTGAGTTATATCATTAATGATAATTTTTTTAAAAATGGCATTCATCAGAAATGCAGATTTCAGCTCATTTTGAGACTGCAACTTCTAACTACTAAAAATATTCAATTAACAATGGAATGGGCTACTTAACAATGAACCTCAACATTATCTGTATCCTCCAGGTTTAGGTCTGTGACTTTACAAATTCAGATATCCACTAAATAATTTTTCTAGTTTGAAACTTTAAGTGGTTTTTCTATGATTACTAAATTCAAATATAAAACATGGTTAGAAATGAACATAAAGCCCACAGAGTCAGAGGATGGAAGTAAATAGTTTAAATATAGCTCGTTAATATCATGTTCAGATTGTACTACTTTACTTATTTTAAACACTAACAAAGTCAGATCAATTAATTTGCCTTTTTTATTGTTGTGTTGCCCCCAAATGCTCACTGTTTAATGTTAATGGTTGATTTGTGGACTTCTTTGAGTTGATTATAGCTAATGCTATATTGTACTGAACTGGGTAAGGAGTGCTGGATTCCTTTTTTCATGGGAACTGGAAAGTAGATTTTGATAACCAGTATGTCAGGGCAACACAGATGAAAGGCACACTCTAGTGATTTCTTTGATATAAGAAGTACTTCATCTATTTTTTTTAATTAAAGAAACAATTACAGGCTTCAGACACATATTTGGTTTTGACTCACAGTTTAAGAAGTGCTGAAGGGGTCATGAGTGGAAAACGTTTTAAGAAACCTTGACTAAAGAACCTTGGAGAGTGTATCTAGAGACCCAGGTTCTTACTGTGCCCTGAACTATTAATAAATTATTTCACCTTTTTAAAGCTAGTTTCTTCATCTGCAAAATGAGAACATTTGGGCTATTCTAGAAAACTTCTATAATTCTGTAATTTTATGAGTGTAATTGATACTATGAAGAATTTCTTTCCCGCTGGTTCCCAGGAAAAAGCAAAATGCCCTTTTATCTTCCAATCACAGGAATCATATCAACTATCTGACTGGATATCAGGCAATTCTAAGATGATACAGATACGTAGAGGACAGGATGATTAATGTAACTCCTTTTGTAGTTAGCAAAAGTCTTTAAGGAATCCTCTTCCATAGGCCCAAATAGCACTTGCAAGACAATTACCTCTGATTTTAGCTTACCATACACATTATACTTATCTTTTTTTGTGTACTTTGAATTCTTCTCTCTCTCTCTCTGTATATATATATATATATATATATATA
>CM053601.1:117112541-117134268 GCA_028646575.1 Pseudocheirus occidentalis | reverse complement strand
TACTTGAGCTTGGCAAGAACATTTTAGCTCAGTGACAGTGTTGTAATTTTAAACTAGCTTCCTTAAGTGGCTGATCTCATTCCTTCCTTTATGTGGTTTGTATAGAGATTCATTCTCTCTTTCCTCCCACTCTGACCTCATAGCCTAACCTCTCAATTGTTGTGGGACACTTTACAAATAAAACAAATAAACAAAAAATATTAAAAAGGAAAGTAATTCTGTGCTAGTGCATGGATGGATGATAATGAGAAGAAACTGGATGACTTCAGAATTTCTAAATCCCTAAGAAGAATAGGAAAAAATCAAAACAAAACACAAGAACAACAAAAACCCTCACAAGTAGCATGATCACCCCTTTTCCATAATTGGGAAGCAGAATTTTTTGAGTCATTTTCAGAGGTGGCAAAACAGGAAAGTAAACCAAAGACATCACAAAAGCCTCCTGCTGTAGACCCAGCCATCTGCATGTAGATCACAGAACTCTTCTGTTTTCTTAAGAGTAACAGGATGTGTCAAGCCAATTTCTAGCTGTAAAAGGATTAGCAGTAGGTCTAATCTAACTTCTTTGGCTTTTTAAAAAATCTTTGCTAGAACAAAAACTTCTGTATTTCTCTCAGGAAACAATTAAAAAGTATAACAAACCAACCTTTTGGAAATATATATGTCTATGTATATTATTGCAATATATAGTATTGCAATATATATATATTTATAATGTGTATATATTAATAATACCTTTTAAAATGAGAATTTAGGTCTCTATCCATATCTATATCCATGCATCTCCACCCCAGGACATTGTATGATTTCAACAACAGCTGTTTTCATAATGGTTTTATTGGACTAAATCTATCCATGATGTAGTTGTGTAAGAGAGAATAAGTATAATACAAACATTACGTACTAGTAGAAAAAGAAACATAGTGGAAGATGGAGATAAATGCGCACTTATCACTTATTGTTCTTACTATACCTGTGGTTCTTAACCTGAGATCCATCATGTTGTTTATATTGATGCTATATATGTGTGTGTGTGTATGTATGTGTATGCGTGTGTATGCCTGTATGCACACACATTAAACAGAAATTATACACAACTGTATTTTCATATAATCGCTTTCCTTTTTAATCCTATATATTTTGTTTTCCTCTTTTACAAATATTATTTAGAGAAGGGGTCCATAGGCTCTGCCACACTGCCAAAAGGGTCGATTACACACACTAAAGAGTAGGAAGCAATTGTACCAACACCAGACAAAGACACATATATCCAAGGAGATAATGACAACAGTGTCATTTCATTTGTAGCTTCTTAATTTGCTTTGTTTTACCAGTGAAAAAGAGTATCACCATCTCTGGGACTTCTGGTAGTGTTTCTGACACTTATCCGTGTACTTGGGAAAGTCACTCAGTCTTTCTAGGTCTCAATTTCCTCATCCATAAAATGAAGGGGTTGGACTAGATGGGCCTTGAGATTCCTTCCAGTTCTACATCTAGAGTCTCTGAATATTCTTTTTATAGGCCATAGAGGAGGAACGAAATTTCTCAGATTTCACTGTCATTACTAAGTTTTGCTTTAAGTTTGATTTTAAATGGCCAGGAAGCCATTTACAATCTTCATTTAAAAAGAAATATGAGCAAGTTTCTTTGCTGCATTTATTCTGGTATGTTCCACTCATTTAATTTTTTTTTGGTTAAAAATAGTATTTTGTTTTGCAGTGCAAAATGTGATGTGATAGTTTGAGATTAATGTACTCAAAGTATTGCTGTCCAGAAAGGTATTCCAATACAGTGATTTCTCTACCACTACATCTTTGTGCTATCTTCTGTGAAACAGATCCAACTCTTAGCATTGCATATAGATAGATAGGGATAGAGAGTAATCTCTACACTTGATTACTGTCTCTCCTCAATAAGCTCAGTTTTTATGTTTGCCTGTGGTAATGACTGAAATTTTGCATCATCTTCCTAGGCACATAACAACATGAAAAATGTCACATGGGGTCAAACTAGAGATCATTTGAACCTAGCATTAGATCTCTTGCTGTAACTATTTTTCTATTCTTTAGTGCGTCCAGAGACAGGCCTAGGTTATTCACAGATAACTATGTGGTATGGTTTCAGAGATTCCAGGAAGGTCTGTTACATTCCCTCAAGTGTGTGTGTGTGCGTGTGCGTGTGCGTGTGCGTGTGCGTGTGCGTGTGTGTGTGGCAGAGAGAGATATCATATGCAAGAGTTTCATTTCTTATCTCAAGACATTGATTATTAAATGCAAAATTAAAAAGCTAGTTATTAAAAAGCAAATCCTAGCAGAAGGGGCAAGACTTTAAGATGTTGTCATCTTCAGAATAAAGGCCACAGGTTCTGATGGTGAGAAGTCAGTAGAGAGTACTAGAGGGCCTGGTACCTGTGAGAGGGAGGACTGGCTGGTGTGGAGGAGACAGCTTTTACCTATTCTACAGTTTTGCCTAGAGCCTTTTCTTATCTCCTACAAAAAAAGGGCTCCAAGTTGTGTGGAGGCCAGGAGAAGATATATCCTTGTATATTAAAGTGGCTTTCCTTTTTGGGAGTATAAACAGAGTTTGCCCAGGATAAAAACCATTGAATTATCTTCTCCTGCTTTGAAGCTTTTTTCCAGACATGAGCTGCCAACTACCTAAATCCCTCCCTTCTAAGCCCCTCTGCCCCCACCTCTATCTAGGGCTATTCATGGTCACAGTCCTTTGGTTTGTGGTCTTAGGTGTTATATTTCCAAAATCTCTGTCTACTTACTTTCAGCCGCTTCACTTCACAGTCCATCTGATGTCTTTCCCAAAAGACATGGAAGAGAAACATCTATCTGGGTTATTTTTTTGATTCATAACCTAGAGAATGAGTTTGGTGTGCTCTCTAGATACAGTTCTTTAGAGATTTATGTTAGATATTTGGGCTGGGACTGCAATTTATCTTTTCATCAGGATTAGATTGACCTCTTCTCTACCAGTGCAAGAATCCATAAAAAAAAAAAAGTTTACATAGGTACTTTCTCCTAGCAACAGGGCTTATTTCACGTGTGCCTAGGCATTTTAAATCCCTTCTAAACCTGAAGAAAGCATCCACAATGATGATTTTCTGGTGAATCTCTGAAGTAAAAGAAGTCACAGCATCCTGGGAGAGAATAAAATGATCTTGACAGCCGAATTCTATTTCCTATTAGAAATGACCTGAACTATCATGGCTTGTACTGCTGCACTGCTCAGGGATTTTCTCTACTGGAAAGAAGGGAATATGTGAGCATCAGAAACAACCAGTCAGCATGTACACACATATGCCTTGTTTTGAGGTAGTTACTCCCTTCTGTACTGTTCACATGTTCTTGATTCTCATAGTATTATCTGACCATTGTGAGAAATAAAAAAACAGTGTCATAAGGGAGATTAGCTCTTATTAACTTAATAAATATTTACCAAACACTAACAATCTGCTGTGAAAAGCCCAGAATTTGACAAGAATTCCCGGCTTAATAGTCTTACATTCTTATTAAATAATTTGGCATCTCATTGTAAAATTGCAATTTCGGGACCAATTGAGAGAGATACTCAGGATATTGTTTCTGGAATTTCCTATTATTGCCTTACCTGTCATCATTAGTAGAGATGCACCTAATCTTCAATATATGTTACTTGAATAAGTTATTCAGTGGGCTTGTTATGATTGTTGGAAGATTTTTGTAGCTCACAGAATTTAGAGCTGGCTGGGACCAGAGAGGAAATGAAGAACAACCCTGTCTTTTGACAACTGAGGAAATGGAGAGTCCTTTACATTTGTCTATCCAATATAACTCATTTGTTATAGAGTATTTGTTTTAATTGGAGAAGAAATGGCAAAGCAGTGCAGTACCTTTGCCAAGAAAACCCCAAAAAGGGTCACAAGGAGTCAGGCATAACCGAAACAAACAATAACAACAATTTTGTTTTTATAATACTTTTTCATTCATGGAGGTTTCTTTAGCTAGAAAAGGAGAGTTTATATCTCAGAAAAAATGCCACGCAATATGAACTATGGTTAGCACGTGTTTCAAAGTTGTTCCCTGAAGAGATTATTGCATAGGGTGCAATTTTTAAAATGTAATGAATTAATCTGAGTGGGTCTAATTGTTCTAGTCAGGATTTAAATGACGGGGGACTGACTACCTAGGCTTTTAGTTCTACAGTATTTCCTGGTTCCTGGTGTGTGTGTATAAATAATTGGAAAATTTATACCAGGTTGATCTGCTGTAGAGACATCTTATTTGTTTATTTATTTCTCCATTTCTCCTGTTATCAACTGTTTGCTTCACTGATGGGTTCAGAAGGGCTGGAACAATCTTAGAATTGAATTTTTGTAATTTTTTTTCCCCTCCAACCAAAACCTCCAGTTCATGATGGCTGTTACTTTACCATGAAAATGCAGCTAAAGAGTTTAAATACTTAACTGATTCCCATGTAGCAGTAGTAGTGAGTGCATGGCTCCCTAATCGTGCTATTAGTTTATCTAAAAGAAAATGTGATCTACTTAATTTGAAGGTTTTATTACTCAGTGGCCTCAAAAGGTGAAAACCATTAACTAGCTATTTTTTAATAGGGAGCTAAAAATGTTTTCAGATCCTTTGTTTGATAGAATTATTGTCTTCTACAACCTCAGCACTTGTTAGTACAAGGTGTTTATTTTGACAAGGAACAGTAACTTGGAAATTATGTAGGAAACCTGTTTTGGAAGCTTTTCTTTCAGTATAATTTGTGGTGTGGGAGTTATTGTTCTTTCACTAAAATCAATCCACCCTCCTGACACATCTAATTAATGTGCAAGTTTATTATGGGACAAGGCTGTAGTGTGCTAAGAACTTAAAACAAATGAGTGAGCGAAAGTCGCAATGGCAAGTGCTGACTAACTCTAATCATACATGAATCCTATGAAACAGAGAGTTAATTGACTTAGTACTGAGTAGGTGAAATGCTCCATTTGAAATTCTCCATTCTTTTCATTTAATTTTTGCAAGAGCTGTTGCCAATTAAATGATGGCATAAGTGGAGGATTTGAAATTGTGAAGGCCAATTAGTATGAATACCACTTTCTAATTGCAATTACACAGTCTGGATCTACAGAAAACAAACGTGTACAACCATATTGTTTTCTTTGCCCCAAATGTGGACTTGTCTTGCCTCTCTGAATTGATAATTTAGAGGCAGAATGCTGAAAATAAGAATGATAAAAGATGAAGTAGGGAGCTATAAGTCATCCATTTTATTTATCTGCACTTCCATTGATGGTTTCAATAGTTTTACTCATACTTGTTATGGCTTGTATTTCAGAGGCATGAATGAGAAGACAGGATGCAAAATTCTTTTTAGCTTTCTGCATGTGGAACTGGGCAAACCAAGTTCTCCTGCAAACTAACCGTCGTGGCACAGAACAGAAAGGTTCAGAATAAATATGTGGCTGAAATGTCTTTAAAGGGTTTATCCAGCTGTCCCATGGAGGAACTGTTTCACCCACAGGGACTCATTTATTTCTTGCCAAAATGTTTGTTTTTCATCACATAAGAAGGCACAAATATGAGTTTGAATAGTATGGATTGAAAATAAATGTTTCTTTCTTTTTTGTTTTGCTTTTTGGAGGGCAGTTGGGGTTAAGTGACTTGCCCAAGGTCACACGGCTGGTTTTTGTGTTAAGTGTCTGAGGTCGGATCTGAACTCAGCTCCTCCTGACTCCAAGGCCGGCGCTCTATTCACTGCACCACCTAACCGCCCAACTGCACCACCTAGCTGCCCCAGAAAATAAATGTTTCTTTAACCTAAAAGACATACTAGTAATTTTCCAGCAAATATGATTGATGTAAAACAGAGAAAGGAAAGTTTCTTAAGGAGGGAAGAAAACTAGAACTTGCCATTTGCTTAAAATAGTATTTCAAAGTTTCTCTTATGATGAATTTTAAATAATGCAAAGCAGTTTCTTAAATAAATTGTAAGATAACACTAATTGTATTTTAAAGAGTTACCTTTATTATACTGAAAATTACCCTTAATCTGTTGTATCCTCTTGTTTTCATATTCCCTCCATCTTATTTAGTGTTGTTCCTTTCAAAGAACTCCCTCTTATATCTCTAGCCCTTATGTGACTTGGGGCTATAGGACTTGGTCACTCAAGATAAAAAACAACTTTTTAGAAGAAAAACAACACAACCTTGGGTTCTTCTTGCTATATACATACACATATATCTACATCTATATCTGAGTGTAATGAATTAAATTGGTACTACCTGATTTTTTTAATGAACAATAATGCCTTCACTACTATAAAATATGCAAATTATCTGTTGTGTCACAATTGATTTTTGACCCAGTATCAGCAAACACCCCAGCATACCCAAGGTGGCTGCTAGCACAGGTTCTTAGATCTGCTTTTCTAAAGGAAAGCAACTCAAAATGGGTTAACAGTCTCACTTCAATCAATCAAACAAATATCATTTACCTAGCTCAGGGAAAAAATCAGCACCCGAACTTCAGCAAATACAAACAGAATACAAACGCAAGTTACAAGCAAACAGAGAAACAGATCAGCAGACAGGCATCCAACCCTATAACCATTACATCCGCACCTAGTCAATTACCAGAGAGAGAAGCACCAACATCTTGGTTTTTCAAAGCTGGGGGGCTCAACGGCTGCCCAGAGTCTCATCTGGCCAAATCATACAACTCTTTCCAAAATGAGCCCCAAAGCAAAACCTCACATCAGGGTATATATGTATAGCCTTTTTCTGGATCAGAGAATGTCACACAGCCCTCTTGACCCACTGCCCAATTACAAAGCAATAAGGTGTGGGCATTCTTTAAGAACAAGCCTTCTGACACAGACTCCATGTGACCACATTCAGTCTATTAGGAGGCAGAGTATACTTTCAAATCAGGTAAGGTTCTCAGAGCCACTTAAGCCTATCAAAGGGCCTAGGGGCAGGGAAGATCTTCAGATTCCCATAACAGACCCTAGGTTTGCTAAATATTTATATATACCTGAACCCTCCTAATAACACTCTTCTTGTCTATTTCTCCCCCCACCAAAAAAAGAAGCATAGTTTATATTTTATTAATTAAAGCAATAGCTTGAAATTTTTGCTGGGAGATAATACTTTATGTAATAGTAGATTAAAGTTAGACACAATTCAAAAGTCATTTTGGTTTTCTACATTCTAGAGTGTGGATACAGAACGATGTCTTAATAAAATATAATATGAAAGTAAAAAGGCTAAGATCATTAAGCAGATTTCCTTACAAGCATGTTGTTAATACGCATTTGTTATGTCTGTCGCACAATAGCATGAATTTGTAAACCTTACAGCCTTATATAAATGTGAGTTTTTGTTCTTGTTCTTTTTCTCTGCTTCTTCCTCTGCCTCCTTCTTCTCTTTCTCTTCCTCCTCCTCCATCTCCATTGTCTTCATCTTCTTATCCTGTTTTTAAAAGTTTTGGTGAAATTGTTAGTGCATTCTCTCATCTTTGTTATTTTATTTCCCCAGATGCACTGAGGGATATGGGCCTAAATGAATGTCTTTACTCTTGATTATATTAGTCTGGCATAAACACAGCTACTAACTGTCAGCACAATTGGAAATAAGTACCATGGTTTAGAAGTCCTTCTCATAACAATGCTGAGACATATGTGAAGCTCAGTCGGTATTCCAGCAATGGCATTCTAGGCAGGCTAGTTATGAATCTCTTAAAATTTCCATTTACAAGTTCCCTCTCCTAACATTTTCATTATTGATTTTAAGATGTTTCATGGCAACAACCTATCTGTGTTTATTACCAGTGACCAAAATATGCAATAAAAATTATAATTTTCTTGAGGATAAGTTGACCATTGCTACAATACTTCAAAGATACTGTTTTCTTTAATAAAGACCTCTCTTTTTAAGCATTTATGACTTGAGGCTAGTTGAGTAGGGGGGGAGATGGAGAGATTGCTGAAGCTGAAGTCTTTAGAGAAAAAACCCTGTTAGATACCTTCTGGATCTAAACAGCCTCCCTTCCCCATCTTTAAAGTTTCAATTGAAACCAGGGTGCTTTCAGTTATGTCATAACCCAGTGACCTCCTCTGGATGCTTTACATTCTACTCTGTATTTCTGGATGCTTTACATTCTACTCTGTATTTTCATTAACCCTGTACCTATTTTATCCTTCCCTATTGAATTTTAAGCTCCTTAGGAACAGGTACCAGGTGTTCTTTATATTCATATCTCTAGTGTACTTGGCATACTGTCTTGTACAATGTAGACACTTATGATATGTTGGTTGATTTGTTGAATTTCAAGAAGTCATCGTTTTGAATTAGCAATAGGAAACTTGTTAACAACTAGAGATCTTACAATTTTATCATTTATATATTGCAGCCAAAATTTATATATTGCTTCCAGAAAAACAAAACAAAACAAAACCTTCCTATACATGAGTCCTTGGCTATTTCTATTTGCTACCTCCTTGGGTCATTGTGTGTGTGTGTGTGTGTGTGTGTGATTTTCATCTTATCCAGAGTGAAGTTGTCATTCAATGACTGGGTCATTTGCATTCATGATGCCTCCTATGCTATCTCTTCTTTGCACTGTGGGCATTTGAGCAGAGAATAGAGAATCATTTAAAAATACACAAGCTACAAGGGTAGCTTAAGGCACAAAGTATAATACTTACCTTAGTCAGTCAGGGCACTGACACATGTGCTCCTTTTGTTTTCAGTCAGTTTAACTCTACCAAAACATGCGTTCATCATCTTGCCGTTTTATTCCTTGGTCATCCTGTTTCCTAACTCCACCAGTAGTCCCAACCCTCCATTATCATTCTAGTTCAATTATCACTCTTGATCTCTCTTTCATTTGAACTCTAGGTCTACTAGACAACATATCTTTTGAAGCCATATCCATTAATATAAGTCTTGTCTCCTGGATTCAGCTTTTTTTCATTCTGAGCATGGAAAACCCTACTCAGTCTTTCTGAATTTTCCCTTGACCTCTGGATTCATCATTATTCATCTTGTTCCCCAAGAATATCCAAAATCAGTATTGAACACAGTGTAGCTGTTCATTCTTAGCAGGGTCTGATGCTATGATGGTCCTGAGGCAGAATTCAGACTCTACCTGGCTCCCAGTTCAGCTCTGTCTCCTCTACCACCTAGCTGCCTAATCCTCTTCACTGGATCTGTGGTTTCATAGATGTGGTTATCTCTTTATCAGCTTAGTTGAGGGCAGGAGGAATGTTTATACATAATAGACAAATGCTTTGATCAGAAAAGTGCTTTGCTCTGGTAAAATCAACAGGGAAAATCCTCCACCAGTAACAATAACAAAAATGTCAAAACAAGGCATCTACTTACTTGACTGTTGAAAAGATGTTAAATAGTAGTGATTTATATTAACAATATGCCTAGCCAAAGAAGAAAAAAATAGTAATAATGAATCCCTAATTAGTATCATAAGTTTAGTTATAATCAAAAGGAGTAGTTTTATAGATTGATGAGTTTAAAACACACACTGTAAGTTAGAGATGAAATTTGTGTAAAATGCTATTTAAGACCCAGTGCTCTATTATGTATTGCTCATATCCATAAAACTCCTAAAAATAGCACTTTTTTCCTATCCAAAGAGAAGTGGTGATGTAATCATCTTTATTATTGGCTGGTGTTCTGAGTATCTTTAGGGCCATTTAAATGTCTTAAAAAATTCAAGAGGTTTGTATAAAATAGAAAGCAGCATTCCAGGGAAACCCACAGAGCTATGGAGTTTCATCAGTTGACATAAAAGCTCCTTAATTTTAGTTTAAAAAAGAGAAAACATTATGTTAAGAATTGTGAGAATATGAAGGCTAAAGAGTGAAAAGGCAGGGGAATAAAAAAAGTGGAGAATTTTTTTTTCCAGATGTAAGACAAGTGTCCAACGCATCAGGTGCACCTGAGCTTTGATAGAGGAGAATATATGTTGTGTCTAATTAACTATAATTCTAATACATTCTGAGCCTTCTTAAATTGCAAGTGTATTGCCAGAGCAAGAAACACTTGATCACCAAATAAAGCATTTCCTAATTAAAAAAAAAGATGTCTCTGTTTAGTAACCTTTCTCATGACTTTTGTGAAATGGTGTAAGATCTGTGATTTTTTTTTAATATTAACTTCCAGAATATGGAAAAACATGTAAGTTCTTTGAGAAACACGGCCAGCATTACAGTCATAATTTTAACTCCCCATTTTTAATTTCAGCTAAGTATGGTAGTCTGTATTTCTCTATAGTTTGGCTAAAAGTCAAAACTTAACATCTTATTAAAAATGTCTAATACTGAGGTATATAGATAGATAAATTTGCCCCCCCAAAATAGATCTACTACTGAATACAATCCAAATCAGTGTGACAAGCGCTGTTTAAACACCTACTGTGTGCAAAGACGCTCTGTTAGACCTAAGGGATATAAATAAAGAAATCCCAGTTTCTGGCCTCCTGTAGCTGAAAATCTAGCAGAGAATGATGCATACATGGCATTTTTATTTCTTTTCGTCTGGAATCAGTGTGGGTAGCTTTCAAAGCAGCAGCTCACTTCACTGATGGAGTTGAGATAATTGGTGTATAATTTATAGTTTTAGAGAGTTTACTGAAACACTGAGAATAAGTGATTTGTCTATGGTCACACATATAACTCTAATGCACAATAATACCCGATAATTGCATTAGAGAGGTGCAAAACAGAATCTCCAGGGTACTGAGACCTGCATTTTCCCACCTCAACAGAAGGTGTTTCAGAAAATGACAGCTAGAAAAGTTTAGTTATTTATAATTGAAAAAAATCAGGGCCCCAGGAGATATATTTAGCTAAGTTTATTTCCTTCTTAATACTGTAAACTCAACCCAGTAGGTACCACCAAAATATTTCTGTACTGAATGAAAGCAATGGTGTGAAATAGAAATGGGGGCCCTTTAAATGGATATAAAGATGCCTGCAGGCCCCATATTGACTAAGAAAATGACACATCAATATTTCTGTGTTCTATTATTTCTTTATTAATTCTGTTAAATTTTTCCTAATTACATTTTAATCTAGTTTGGGCCTAGAGTCTTTTAGGCAGTCTGGTGGACATCTCTGGGCTCTAAGGAATGTGGATAGAACACTAAATGACCTCATAGGTCAGGTACTGTGTTACAAGGCAGCCTTTTAAAGGTTACGTAGGATCATGACTTTAGACCTGAATGGAATCTTAGAAACCACGGAGTCCTTTTTGCAAATGTAGGAAATGAGGCCGAGAAATACTAAGTAACTTGCCCATGGTCACAAAGCTGGTGACAGTAGCCTTAGGGAGTATTTTAACTCCTAACTTCTAGCCCTCTATCTACAGAGCTCATACTTAGAAATAAGAGAGGGGGATAGAAATTTCTGGCCACCTTTCATAGAATTTTTTGGTGTCCTTTGAGAGGAAGTGGTAGAAAAGAATTTTCCTAGCTTTTGGACTCAAGCATTTCATCAAGGAGATTTCTGAACCAGGTGAAACAATTATGTGAAAATGTGCCTTTCTTTGTTTTTCACTGACACTTTATTTTTATGATTTATTTATTTATTTTTCTCAAGAAGACATGCAGTTTAGGATATAATGAGTTTGAGGTAATAGTAGGATATTTTATGGAAATTTTTAGTAGGTTTTTGAGGAATTAAGTTAACATTTAACAGATGTACCACATTGGTCTGAAGGACCCAAATGTGAACCATATTTCTAAAATGAAATCTATTTCATTACTAAAATACTACAGAAATACAATGCAAATGTATGTATGTGTTTATATGATATATAATGTATACTATCTGTAATATATGTAAATATACATGTGTTTATATAAATGTACATATCATATATAAAATGCATGAATATATTTTATAATCATAATAAATAATAAGAGTATCTCATTTTTATCTTCACAACAACCCTGTGGGGTAGGTGCTATTTTATTATATTATATCCATTTTACAGATAAGGAAACTAAGATAGACTGAGGTTAAATGACTTGCCCAGGGTCATACAGCTACTAAGGGTTTGGGACCAAATATTAAGCTCAAGTCTTCCTTGATTTTAGGAGGTTCTATTTTCTATCTACTACATCATCTAGTTGCCTCATACTAGTCATAGGTCACCCAGGTTTTTGACAAAGTATTACCTGAGGGAAATTATAGCATATATTTGGACTAGCATGGTAGATTTGGACATTCTATTTAGTTATGGCACTGAGTTGTCTAAGAGTCATGTCATCTCTTATCAACAATCTAAGTAATATGAGGTCAAGTATGATTCCTTCCCTGATGTAGCAATAAGTATAATGTCTACAATGCTTTAATGTTGAACACTGCATTGCATATTTTATCTTATTTGAGCCTCAAAGCCATCTCGTGAAATTGATATTTCAGGTAATATCACTAATAAGATTTTGAAGAAGAGTTTGGGCAACTTCCGATAGTGCGTAGCCTCTGACATTGATAGTCTTTGAGGTTTTCCAATTCTGAAGACCTTGGAACTCCTTTTTAAAAAAATTCCTACCTTGATTCAGGTCTTCTGCAAGTGGAGGGAAATGACCTTGCTGTATCTGTCTAATAATTACATATCAGTTAATGCCTTTCCTCTAACATGGGTATGTGAGACCATTTCCCATTTTTTATCGCTTTCAAATGCAAACCAGAACAGCTTTTCAAAGGACCATTTGGCCTGTGCATAATGTTGAAAGCACAAAAGAAAAGTGGAAGTTGAGGTTTAGGGAATGGAGCTGAAAACAGAGGTGATTCTGCCATTTACAGTGTCTGAGATTTGCTTCTAGCTAGAGTTTTGACATACTAATTTTATAGCAGCATAATCAAACTCTGCTACAGGCAGTTGTGTTCAGCTGCTGATTGCAGGTAGCTCATTCTCTGGAGGCTAAGGGGTTGGTTAAAGAATGCATCTTCTTCTTAACAGGCTGTATTGCTTCTTTATGCTTAATGGGGTAATATGAACTTTACCATGCTTTATTTTAAAGATAAAGAAAGGTATATAAAGATAAAGAAAAAACCATCCCTTACTTGAAAAGGGATGGTTTTAAAATTGATGTTTCATTTTTCAATAATATGTCATTTTGTGACTAACCCTCACCCTACCCCCCAGTATTTAGATCTGCATTTTCCTTCTAGCTCTGAATTATCAGAATATATCAAAGTAACCAAGTTATAGAATTAATCAGGAAAATATTTAGGGGAAAAACCATGGTATTTTAAGATATCTTTTCTTACTCTGTGTAGCTGTGGAAGAATGGGCTCCTAAGAGACTAGATTAATCAAATTTAAAAGCAACTGTAAATTTAAATCAACCATGTAACCCTGCTGTAAAATAATTAACATTTCAAGGTAAAAGGAACTGTGATAATGGTAAATAGCAATTCTGTGCAGAATTGAAAGCATAGTCTTTTTCATAGTGCATTTTGGCAGAGAGTGGAAATCTAAAAGGGAAAATCATTATTAATATACAGACTCTGACACTTCAGAATGAAATTCAGACTTGATTCCAACTTCTAACAAAGATAGGAAAAAGTATAATTCTCTCCCCCACCCCCAGCCTCATAATGGGAAAAATGAATTGTCAAAAAAGCAAAATCAAAAGCTGACAGAGGGTATCCTTCCACGGCTTTATTCAGGTGGTAGAATAGTGTGTGTGTGTGTGTGTGTGTGTGTGTGTGTGTGTCTATGTGTATGTATTAGCATGTGTATGTATTTTCCCCTTGAAGGTAAGGTAAAGAGAAGTGAGAGTAGCTCTGGGCAGGGAAGGAGAAAGATGATAAGGCTAGCAGACCTTTCAGTAACTATCTTAATTCTCTATACCAGGAGTTCTTAAACTTTGTGTGTGTCTCATGGACCCCTTTGGCAATGTGGTGAAGTCCATGGACCACTTCTCAGAGTAATGTCTTTAAATAACTAAAGGAACTACTAAATGTCGAAGTTTACAGGGATGTGTGTGTATGTGTGTGTGTGTGTGTGTGTATTTTTCTGAATGAAGTTCATGGACCAACTATCCCTGTACTTCAGGTTAAGTACCACTGTCCTATGGTGTACCTGGATCTTCACATTTATCAGGACAAATCTTGGCTGCTCTGTGACCAGTAACATTTTTGTCCTACTTAGCAGTCTTTCTACATCTTTCAGGTATATGTCTGGCTGTCTTAAAGAGATCTCTGGTTGAGAGTGCAGAGCAAGTATCTTCATGAGTCTGGAAGCTCAATATTATTAAGAAAGGCCAATAAATTCTATCGATTGCCTTTTTCTGAGGCTGTTGATCAGGATAGGTTATAGGATGTGAATTACAACCTCCCAAACATTTAGTGGACTCATCCGTAAAATGGGAAGAATGTAACTGCTAAACCTTATGGGCTTTCTTTGAGGACTGACTGAGAGAAAAGATGTAAAATGTTTTGCAGTTCTTAAAGGACCATATACATTCCAGTTATTATCACACTGGTTAGGTGTCTGTGCATATGCAGCAATATTTCTGGGTAATGGAAATTCTAATTTAATCATCTTGGCTCCATCTAAGTATAGTAGAAACCAAAGTATATTGTACTTATAATGCTTTCTAAAGATTTTTGATTTGTCACAATCAAAAGAAAATCTCTTAAATACACTCATTTATTTCCTCTGGTGTCATATGCGTCTTATAACTGTTGCATACTCTTATCCTGTAAGGAAATATCCATTTACCCAGTCCCTTCAGGGAAGAAGACCAAGTAGCCCTCTTGGCAAGACTGTGACTAACCCTTTGGCTGTCCTGTGAGTATTATTTCTGTTTGAAGCAGCTTGCTCCCTCCCTTCCTGGTGAGAGATCACTTTGACTTGGAGACCTCTTTAATCACCAGGTAAATGAGTCCTTTTCGGATTTTGGCTCCTCTGCAACCTGCTGCTCCGACACCACTGTGTTGGCATCAAATAGGGCTATACATCAGTGGATTTTAATTGCCTTAAATCCCCCAAATAGGATGAGTCTGTGCTCTACAGCACAAGGATTATGTTGGTAAATTTAGTTATGCATCAGAGTAAACTCAGGGATATCCTAATCCTGCTACCTTTCTTGTTAAAGCACCAGGGCACAGGTAATTTATTATCCCCTCCTTCACCCTGAATAGGCCAGAACCATGAAACTTCAGAATCTTTCATTTAAGACTATCAAGACATTGGAGAGATTAAATCTACATTGTGCTGTAATCTGCTGGGCAGCCATTGCCATCAGTAAAATGTCGGAGCTGTCAGCATTGTTAATGTTGGGGACACAGTCTTGGTAATCACCAGCTGAATGCTGTGACAAGTAATTTTATTTAAGCATTAAGTGAGGACTTAACCCTCTTGATTTTGTTTTCCTGAATCCACCTCTCTAGCTCTCACAGGATAAAAACATTTTTAGAAGCTGCAGTGTGGAGGTTCGCTATGTTTTTAAATATAACCTAAGCTCCCTTCTGATCCTATGTTTAGTGCATCCAGACTGGCTCTCACATCAACAAAAAGATGGGAAATAAGGACTTTTTAAAAGTTTGTTCAGAATTTTAAGACCTGATTAGAGTTTAGAAGTCAGAAATCTGCTCACTCAGGGCCTTCAAAGTTTTTGTGTGTCATATACCCCTTTAGCAGTATAGTGCAGCTGATGAACCCCTTCCAAATTGTTTTCCTTGAAACTTATACTCATGGCTCTTTACTTTAACCTTTGGTGTCAAATGGAATAAGTCAGTTCCTTCTTGTATAGGCCATTCCTTCACATGTTTGAAGACAACTATTATATCCCTCTGAAACTTGCTTCTTTAGGCTAAACCTTCAAGTTTCCTTTAATTGAAATTCGTAGTAGAGTTCTAGTAGACACTTAATAAATGTTGATTGACTGATATTTCATGAAGTTGAGGCTCTTCAGCATCCCAGCTGCCATCTTTTCAATTCTTTCCCTTTAACAATTTTCCTTTCTGAAATGTGGTATCCAGATGTGAAGACAAAATTGTGCAAGGCTTAGTACAGCAGGACTGCTTCCTCCTTATCCTCATAAATTATTCCTTTTAACAGAACACAAAATCTAATTAACCTTTTTTGGCTGCTATCACACACTAGTGCTGTAGAAAGAATGTGGAATTTGGTATCAGAGGTCCCGGATTCAAATCATAGCTTTGCTGCTAGCAACTTGTATGACAAGTCACTTAATCTCTTTAGGTCTCAGTTCACTCTCTGGTCCAGTGGGGTTAGCAATCAACCCCTTTCAACTTTGGGTTGTTGTTTTTTTCATACTTGGTTAATTACCCCATCTATAACATTATTTATATAATTGACAAAAAAGATAGCACAGGGTCAAGGAAAGTCCTTGGATCCTTCTACTGTAGACCTCTTTCTAAATTGACATTGAATAATTAAGATTCTGAATTTGTCCATTCAATCATGAAGGCTGTTAATATTATAATGGATAGAGCACTGAACTAGGAGCCTTCAAGATGAATTGAAATCCTGCCTTAGATACTATATGTGTCACCCTGGCAAGTTACCTAACTTGGATTACCCTCAGTCTCTTCATCTTTAAAATGGACAATAATAGCACCTTTCAAATTGGTTGTTGTGAGGATCAGCTGAATTAGTATCTTTAAAGTGCTTTGCAAAGCTTAACGTATATCAGTGCTAGTTATCATTTTTGTTATTATTATTAAAATAGGTAATTTCAGAAGTAGATGACAGTTATTTTGTTTATACACACAGCTGTAACAGCTATAAACCTGAACATTTCACCATATGTGGGGAACACAAAAGATTGTATATGAAATTGTGAACTTTGTTACACATATCAAATAATGCATATTAAATATAGTAGAGTGGGTACAAAACTTCCCTGCTTATCTGAGTCTCATTATGCACTGTCTTCTGGCCCCTCCTGTGTATTTTTAAAAATGTTTCATTAACAAGGAGGATTAATTCATGTACTTTTATATTTCTATCAATTTCCTCTATTTCTTGAATATCAGACCTTTATCAGAGATATTTGCTACACAAATTTTTTTGTTAGCTTTTCCCCTTTAATTCGAACTGCATTGATGTTTTTACTTATAAAGAAGCTTTTGAATTTTGTGCATTGAAAATTGTCCATTTTATCTTCTGTGATCCATTCTATCCCTTGCTTAGTTAAAAATTCTTCTCCTAGGAAAGTTATTTTGCAAGCTTGTGGTACACCCTGATGCACATACAAATGCTTTCCAGCTATTCTATCTATGCATATAAATTGTGTGCATAATAACATGTAAGTAGACAGTAGACTTACAAGTTTAAATGTAGCTTACTGAAATTACAATAGTGGTTAGTTTAAAAAAAATCACAAAACCAGAACACCCCACCCTTCATATTTTTAAAAAAGAAGCCTCCTAAATTTGTTTTCTAAAAACGAATTCCTAAAGTATATTGTTACTAATGGTACATAAGTGTTAAACTTAGTAAGCTCTATGGCAGCTAATTTTTTAACTGTCTTAAAAAGCTTAAGCAATTCCAGTTTTTCAGGCATTTTACCTCTTTGAGAACATAGATGATGGTGAGTCAATGTGGAGATTGAACTAGAGAGGTTAATATCATTCATATGGAAATGAGAAAACAAGATTAATGGCGAGGATTGAATGAAAACTTCTCAACCTCATGTCAAAACAACTTTTTTTTTCAATCTCATGGAAATATCAGTACTTTTAACTTTGGTTTCTCATTTGGGGGCATGTTTTATGACTGCCTTTTATCACATAGAATTTTAAAACATAATTCCAGTGTCTGTTTTAGATAGTTTTTTTTACTGTGAAAATCTAACCTTTCTAGACTAATGTTTTCATCAATTCATAAACATTATCATTTAGCATGACACCGGAAAATGATCAACTTTTGATTTTAGAACTTGCTATTAGAGAAAATAATTCCTTAATCCATTTCAGTCTAACAGACATTTGTTAAACATCTCCTGTGTCCAAGGCATGTATATGCTAGGTGCTAGGAATACAAAAGCAAAATGGCAAGCAACCCTGGCCCCTTATGACACAGACTTACCAATGGGAAGACACTCTAAATAGCCCAGGATTTGAGGAGGAGGAGGAGTAAAATGATCACTAGCAACCAGACTCCTTGTAGTTGATGGCACCCAGATAACTTAGGAGATTATAGATTTTGAGTTGGAGGGGATTTTATAGATAAGTCCAAATTTCTCACTTTATCGTGGATGAACCTCAGTCTCCAAGAGGCAAAAGTTGATCGAGTTAATGTGGATAGAAGACAACAGGAATAGAATTCAAGTCCATTTCACTCTGTCACCTCTTTCTCTTTATGTCAGCTCTTTTTACCTGTTATTTCAACTGATTACTGCTTGCAAGTAGATCCAGCCAAAATTCTTGAATTGAATTGAATATGGTAGACTGTCTTATACATAATAGATGCTTAAGAAGTATTTGATGGATTGAATTTATTGAAGTGAGAGCAATATAGTGTCTTGTTAGGCAGCCATAGCAAAAGTATTGTATGTGCAAAGAACACTAATTAGCTGTTTACTGGTTTTCTAATACTGGGTTAGTATCCCTTGAGTATATAGTTTCTCTTCCTCTTATTATCTGCTAATGGTGTTGGGAAACAACCTTTGCCTTATATTTGTTCCATTGTGAAATTAGCTTAAAAAGTCATTGTCTTTAATTGCCCCAACCTTATCAGGTGGTGTTTCATCATAATGTACTAGTAATGGATATTTATTTCCTAGATGTTACTTTGAGATATAACTTTCAGGTATACTAATGCATGGTTAGTGGAGCTGTGAATTAGTCTAACCATTCTAACCAGAAAAAGTCTGCAGCTGTGCCCAGAAGGCTATAAAATTGTGCATTCCAATAAACTCTCACTGTTAGATCTGTTCCCCAAAGAAATGAAAGAAAAAAGAGAAAAGGACTCATCTATACAAAAGTATTTATAGCAGCTCTTTGCATGGTAGCAAATAATTACATTCAGAATTTGGGCTCATTCCCCAGCTTTGTTTCTATCTGGATGACCTACAGCAAGTCATTTTTCTTCCTTGAATCCTATTTTTACATTATTTTTACCTATATGTGTATGTATACACATACATATATATGTGTGTGTGTATGCACACACACACACACTTTATTTTTAGTTTCAGTTCCAAATTCTCTTTGTTTCTCCACCCCCTTCCATATCCTCTGAGAAGACAAATACATACTCATTATTCATATGAAGTCATATAAGACATATTTATATATTAGCCATATGTATAAGCCATTAGGGAAGAGAAAAAAAAGAAAAAAGAAAGAAAAGGGAAAAATATGAGTTAATATGCACTGAGTCTATCAGTTCTCTCTCAGGAGATAAATAGCTTTTTTTCATTATGAGCCCTTTGGAACTGTCCTCAGTCACTGCATTGATCAGATAGCTAAGTCTTTCACAGTTGATTATCATTACAGTATTGCTGTCATTGTTCTGTACAATGTTATGCTGGTTCTGTTCACTTCATTTTTGCATCAGTTCATATATTTCAGTAGGTTTATATGAAACCATCTTGCTCATCATTTATTATAGCATGGTAGTATTCCATTACTGTCTTATACTACAACTTGTTTAGCCATTCCCAGTTGATGGGACTTCCTTATTGATGTTAGTTATCAGGATATTTGGAAGAAAGTACAGTCCAGAAGCCCAAGTTACTTTAAAGGTTCAGCATGTGAAGAAATTTCTATCTATTATGGCTCTTTTGTTGCTTGGTAAATTACATTTACCAAAGGATATGCATAAAAGAATTACCTCCCCAAACATGTTATAGCAAAAATGAGTGGTGGTGGGCTGTAATTTTATGTTCATGGAAAAGTTGGAGTTTCTTGAAGGGAGACCTTCCTGTATTCAGCATAGGGAAGATGGTTGAGGTTATCAAAGGCTGACCTCTAAATGCAAGTAGTTTTCTGTAGCTAAATGCAAGAGGGAGCATAAGCATAAATTTATGTGAAATCTGAGACATTGTAAGTGTAATATAAGCTCAGTGTAAGTTGATATTATAACAACTGGGAAAACTAAGGAAATCTTAGGTTGTAACATGAGGTTGAATATCTAACTAAGGAGGTTATGGTAGGTAGCTAACTTCTGAAGTCAACTAGAGGCAGATCACTTCTAAAGGCATGCATTCAATTTGGGGTTTCATTTTTTGGGATGGATTTCAATGAACTGGAAAGGATTTAGATTGTTTGCTTGATTCTCTCCAGGAAGGAAAATGCTCTTGGTATCATGTGTGCAGATCAATTTAAGGAACTGGAGATCATTAAGCAAGATTATTAATCCCTTAATAAAGGGATGAGGGGAATCCAATAGCTGTCTGAAGACATTTGAAGATATTTTTAATGGTATATATGCAGAAAAGAAAGGAGAATTTGGATGTTTGGCCTCAGAGGACATGATAGGGAGTAACAGGTTGCCCTTTCAGAAAGACTTCATTTGACTTGATGTAAGGAAAAACTTTGTGACAAAAGCTATCTAAAAAGCGACTGGGTAGCCTTGAGTTGTAGTGGATTCTTCATTCACTACCAAAAGAGTCTGTAGAACCAATTGTGGGTTACTCTGTAGAAAAGATTCTTGTCCAGCTTTAGATTGGAATAGGTGGTCTCTAAATTCCTAACTGTGACATTTTGTTAGCAAAGAAGAATCAAAGAATCATACATTAGGAAAAGTAAAAGCTGATGCACTGAACTCTAAATAAGTAAGAGAAGAGGTGCTGAGGGGATTATCTACTTCTAGAAAGAATGTGGGAGTTCTGTGCATCATAATGAGACAGGAAAGGTTTCACACTTAGATAGTTTTGGACTCCAGTGTCCAGGGAGGCTCTGGAGTTCTGTAATGAGAAAGAAGAGCAGAGCGACATCAGTGACTGTAGATTAAAATGTGATTAGAGGGCTTCATTTTGTTTGAGTGTCTCCTGGCATTCAGCATAGAAAAAAAAACCGACGATGGCATTCACATGTAAAATGGCTTTTCTGGGAAAAAAAATAATTCCTTGTCAATATTAGGGTCCACATTGTGGGGCAAGGAGGTAAGTGGAGATCCAATATAAATGCCTGACTCTTCCTCATTGCCACAGTGTTTCAATTTCACAGAACAATTAGCGTTGTGTCATTCTGGAATCACTGAAATGATTCAGGTGTTTGGCTTCTCCTCCTGGAATTCTCTACCCACTGAAGATATCCTTCCTGTCTGAACTTGCCCCGCTAGATGAAGCTTGCCTCTCTCAGTTTACAGTTGTGTGTCTGCCCAGAGTGATTATTCTTGCAATAGTGGCTAAAACTGCTATTTCCCAGATGGAAAAAAATGGAGTTTGGGAGTGAGATCATTTTATTTTTATTTTCATTTTCATTGAGTTGTTCATTTACTTTTAGTTTACAAGATTCAGTTCCACAATCCCTTGAATTTCAAATTTTCTCCCCTCCTTCCCCGCCCCCTCTTTGGTGGCATGCAGTCATGTAAAGGATCTGCAAATACTTTCACATTGTACAATGGTCTGGTTGTATAGAAGGGCTGTAACCAATAGAGTGAACAATGGGGAAAAAAGAAATGAAACCAACATGAAAAAGAATGATAGCATGTATTGTTTCAGTCTCCATTTAAACTCTGGTCTTTCTAGATCTTTCTCTGAATGTAGATATCTCCTTC
>CM053601.1:117095358-117112041 GCA_028646575.1 Pseudocheirus occidentalis | reverse complement strand
TACTCCATAAATCTGACAGGTAAACTATTCTTTGCTTCCCCAGATTATTTACATTATCAGCCTTTATACCTAGATCATGCACCCATTTAAACTTGACTTTGGTGTACAGCGTTAGATGATGGTCTGTACCCAGTTTCTGCCATTCTATATTCCAATTTTCTCAGCATTTTTTGTCAAATAGTGAGTTCTTATCCCAGAAACTGGAGTCTTTGGGCTTATCAAACAATATATTACTATAATCCTTGAATACTGAGTCTTTTGTACACAGTCTATTCCATTCATCCACTACTCTATTCCTTAGCCAATACCAAGCAGTTTTGATGACTGCTACTTTATAATACAGATTAAAATTCAGTACAGCTAGGCTACCTTCCCTAGCATTTCTTTTCATTAATTGCCTTGATATTCTGGACTTTTTGTTCTTCCAAATGAATTTTGTCACTATTTTTTCTAGTTCTATAAAGTAATTTGAGTGAGATAATTTTACAGGTATTTGAGGAAGAGTTGTTATTCTTTGAGTCTTAACACATTACTCTTAACTAATAAGATTTACATGTTAAATCCAGTCATGCCAAAAACTATTATTATAAAAACGTGTATCAACATCACATAAAAATTCATGTAACACACTTTTTATTTAAGCACTTTTATGCATTTACATCCTAGCACAATTAAAAATTTGAACATTTTCTTGGATTTTTTTTCCAACAACATTTAGCCTAGATGGTTATAAATGAGACCATTAAGTAATGAAATTGCATTCTGTTATGGGGAGCTATTATCAAATCAATTCCATTGGTTTTTATTTTGTAGGATTCCATTCTGAAAGTGAATTAATAGATATTTCAATCCAACCCCTTCATTATAAAATGAGATAGGGGAATAAACTGAGCCGCAGAGAAAAGTTAAATTAGTTGGGCTTTGGGTTATCATCCTTTGTCTCCAAATGCAACCCTCTTACCAACATGCTACATGTCATGTAACTGTGAGAAAACCAGTGTCTACCCGGATTTTTTCATGCTTCCCACCTTCCTTCTCCCTAACATAGACTAGACCCATAATCAACTCCCTCCTTACTTTCTGATGGATAGTTTTCCCCAAAAACTTTGATTGGTTTCCACCTCCCTTGATACAGCTTCCTGATTACCTTTTGCAATATTGATGGACTCTTCCAACTTGGTTGATATCTTAAGACCATGCAAGTCACCACACCTGCCCTGTTGAAAAGATGTCTTATTCCATTTAGAAAGGGAATGAGGGAGCAGGTACAGCTATAGAAATTAAGTAACATTGTATCCTTGCTGCATATCCTTGCTATGTTAGGATTAAATTTTCTTTTCTTAACTGTTTAATAACCTATGTATGCCTCATATTGTCCAAATGTTGAACCTAAGCTCACAGTGTACCAACATGAGGCCTGCTACTAACTTCAGTAACTTCTTCTCTGATCGACATACACCCAAGGTTCTTCTTGTGTGCAGGTGGTGTACTTTTGAAATATGACAGATGAGGATAGCTGTCACAGTTCAGACTTTAGTTAGAGAACCACAGAATTTCAAGAGCCAAAGTGACCTTGGATGTTGTCTAATCTAATCCTTTGATAAGTAAGAATCTTTTCTATAATACACCCAGTGAGTGATTATTTAGCTTATTCTAGAAGACTTTCCAGAAGTTTCACTATGTTTCAAGACAGCTCATCTTAATTGGGGGTAATTCTAAGTGTTAGAGATGTATTTTTTATGTCAAAACGGTAACCTCCCTCTAGTTCATTACTAATTTTTAACTTCCAGAGTCAATCAGGACAAATCACATCTCTCTTCCATAGGGTTGCTTCTCAGTTACTTGAAGACAAACTTCATTTCCCTTCTGAAATCTTTCTTCTTGATAAACATCCTCAGTTCCTGAAAATGACACCTTTAGGCCTTGACCTCATCATCCCAGTCATCCTATTAGAACAAACTGTCATCTATGTTAATGATACAATAAAATCAAGTTAATTAATCCATTCTTGATTGAAACCAAGACTTTGATCTACATTAGTATTTCAATGTTCCTAGCTAAATTAATTAGCCTATGCATACCTAGAAATTATATACAGATATATATATATATATATATATACACACACTAAATGTTATCACAGGAAATAAGGCAGGACAATTGACTTGTTGGAGGATGAGGGAATGAAAAAGAAGGCAACAATTCCCACCAGTAGCCCTGATAAGGACACCAGTTTAAATGAATTCTTCGAATGCCCAAAGCCATTGGCTAAAAGCAAGTAGGAGAATTATTTACCAAATTTGAGTTCAATGCCCTTTGACTTAGAAGCAAGGAAAGAATAGGGTTTCCCTCAGCAGACATTGTCCTAGGCACAACTCTTGTCCAATTTGAGACACAGTCATCTCCCTTTTCCTTCCTTCTGCCTTGTTCTCTCTACCCCACAACAATCAGACCCTCTGGTATTCTCTTTCTCTAAGACCTCAGAATACTCTGGCTAATAAGAACTCCCTAGGGATATACCTAGCAGAGGGGAACCAAGACATATAGGAAAGTTACTCATCTTCATTCTGATTTATCAATATATATATTTACATTTTCTCTGCCTACCTCCCATCCCACCTCCCCAAGATGGTATGCAATCTGATGAACATAGATTTTAAAGAAATATCAGAATTCCATAAATCTGTCCTAATGTTGGTTTTAGCTCCTGAATTGTGCTAACAAAATTTTGAGAATAAGAATATAGTCCCTCAGGTCAAAATTTTATTGATTGTGCTCAAATGACAAATGCTAAAAAGTATTTTATAAAAGTTTCTAACACACCCATAAAAACAGTTCTGGAAGGGCTGACTATATGACAAATTGAACTTTATAAGTGAAACGATGCCACTTGTAATTTCAAGCATTTTTTTTTTCACATTGAGCTCAGGGATTGGACTGCCATTGTTGAAGTCATTTGGACTTCAGTTTGTAGTGCCTTGAGATAATGTGCATTTTTTGCTTTCTTCCAAGTGGGTAAGGGTACAGCACTTTTCTGGCACCTTGAGAACTGTCTGATGTCATACAAATTTTCTGACTCTGCTTTTCAACGACTATTTGGCCATGTTTGCTGATGGTGGAAATTATGGGTATGTACTGGAATGAATGTCATTCAGAAATAGGAAATAGACTTAACAAAAGCATCACTAACAGGAACCCATATGGTATGTGCTACTGAATGCAAGTAGTTCAGGTTGTCTGGAATGTAGAGGACATGGAAGGAAGAACTAAAATACAGGACTTGACATTTCATTTTTATTTCAGACTACCTTTGAAATCCAGACTCCTTGCCTCTCATATCTTTTGGTGCCAATTAAAAGACTTTCATCTTAGTTCATTTTTTTTCTTCCAATTTTGTGGAAACAATTTTACCTATTAGCTCTTTCTCTGGTTCCTACAACCACAACCATGGCTCTCCTAGTCCTTAAAAAACAGCAACAACAAAATCTCAATTGATCCCACCATCCTTGATAACTAGCCTTTTATCTGTTCTTTGTGGCTAAACCCCTTGAAAAAGCTGCCTGGGCTTAAGGCTCCTGTTTTCTTTCCTCTCACTTGTAAGCCTTCTACATTCTGGTTTCTGATTTCATCAATCAGCTGGAATAGTTCTCTCTTGTTACTAAAGATCTCTTTTTCTAAAATAAATGTTTATTTATATAATTTATTTTTACATAACCTGTATTTCTCCCATGCCCCTCCCCTTTCTATGGAGCCATCCCATTTAACAAAGAATGTTTTTGAGGTAAAAGGAAAAGGGGGGAGGGAGGAAGAGAAAAAAAAATCAAAACCAGTAAACACATAAAAAACAATTAGAGGCATGGACAGTGTTTCAAATCCTAACAAAAGAACAGGAGATAATATTTTTTTCATACCTTTTCTTTAGGGTCATGCTTACTCTGGTTAATTTTGCTGATTTGTTTATTTATTTGTTTTAGTTCTTTCCAGTTACACTGTGTAGTAATCATATATATTCACTCACTTCTACTAACTTGCATCAATTCATGTAAGTCTTTCCATGTTTTCTATACACAATACAGTGCAGTAATATTCTATTATATTCACATAACACATATTTTAGACATTCCCCAAACAATGCACATTGACTGTTTCTAATTCTTTGCCACCACAAAAATGTTTTAATATTTTGATGAATATGAGGCTATTCTTTTAATCAGTGGCTTTGTTAGAATATATATCTTGCAGTGGAATCTCTGGATCAAAAGGCATGGACATTCTAGCCATTTTATTTGCACAATTCTAGATTGCTTTCCAAAACAGTTATACCAATTCATAGTGTGCCAATCTTTCTGCAGGCCTTCTCACACTGATTATTTCAGTCTTTTCATCTTTGCCAATTAACTAGTTGTGAGGTAAAATCTCAGGGTTGTTTTGATTGTATTTCTCTTATCATTTGTGATTTGGAACATTCTTTCATATGGTGACTAATTTATAATTCTTATTTTAAGAATCCTTTGTATATATCTTTTGACTGCTTATCTATTGAAGACTTGTTTTTACATAAATCTGTTAGCTATCTCTGGTTAGATAACAAACTCTTACCCCAAAAATTTGATACAAAAAAAGGTGGCACATTTTCCTTCCATTTGACTGCTTCCTTTCTTACGCCACATGCATTAATTTGTTTGTGCAGGGTTTTTTTTTTTAATTTTGTGTTATCAGAATTATCTGTTTTATATTTTGTAAATGCCTCTATCCCTTGTTTGGTTAGGAATCCATTCCCTACCCATAGTTCTGAAAGGTACATGATCTATTTCTTCTTTTATTTTTTATGATATGATCTTTAATATTCAAGTTATCAATGTATTTTGGATTTATTATAGAATATAGTTTAAGATATTAGTCTAAGCCTAATTTCTGCTAGCTAATTTCTAGTTTTTCCAGTGGTTCATATTAAATAGAGTTCTTTTCCAAGTAATTTATTATTTTGAGTATATCACCAATGATATTTTATTTGCCAATTTCTAATGACCTTTCCTCAGTCTTCATCCTATCTAATTTTTCTGAAACCTTTGACACAGTAAATTACCCTCTTTTGCTAGATTTTCCCTCCCCTCTAGGTTTTAATGATACTACTTTCTCCTCTTTCTTCTCCTGTTTGATCACTCCTCTGTTTCCTTTGCTGAATCTTTATTCAGGTCATTCCTACTGACTGTGGGTGTCCCCACTGAATCCCTACTGAACCTTCTTCTCTTCTCTACCCATGCTGTCCATCTTGGTGAACTCACATGTCAGCTCCAATGGGATCATTTGTCACCTCTGTATAGATGATTCCAGGATATCTATATCTTTGCTACTGAGTTCCAATCTCATTTCATCAACAGTATCTTAGGTATCTCAAACTGGCATTTGAACTCATTTCAAACCTAACAAGGCCAAAACAGAATTTATTTTCATTCCACTCAAATTCTTGCCTCTTCTGTTGAGGAATGGCACCATCCCAGGCTCACAACCTCGCCATAATCTGTGATCAATGGACCCTGGCCTTCTTTCTACGCCCTTCACATGATTCTCCATTTCCTTGCTCTATTTCTTTTCATTGTCTGTCTTCCATGTCAGAAATGTTCTTCTTCCTCATCTCTTCCTCCTGGATTCCCTGGGCTTCATTCAAAACTCACCTTGAATCCCATCTTCTGCAAAAGACCTTTGCTCATACAACTACATGCCTTACTCTGTAACTTCTTTTTGAGATTTCTTTCCAATAAAACTGTATATATTTGTATGTACAATTATTTACATGTCTCTCCATTAGAATGTGAGGTCCTTGGGGCAGTCACTGTATTTTTGCCTTTCATTATATCCCTGTTGCCTAGCATTACCTGGTGCATAAGCATATAACAGGTGCTTTTTGACTGATTGACAAGACTTTTTTTTTTTAGTATGGTGAGCTCACCACTGTGGTTACAAATCCACTTCACCATATCATCAAGCCTACATTTCTCCATTTCTTTCAAACTGATATGAGACACTTTTCCAGTTGTCTTTCTTAAATCATTTAAGAACATATCTCCAAAAGTTATTGACAAAAGGAATTGAATGTGACAGGGCTAATTTTAGGAATATAGATTTGTATTTTCATACTCACATAAACACAAGAGTAGGCATGCTATTATGGCATGACCTGAATGAAATGACGTCATGCCCTCAGTTTTTAAACAACCATCATTTACAGGCATACCATACTTAGTTTTCTCACTCATATTGTGAGCCTTTACATTGACCTTACATTTCAAACTACTATTTTTTTTCTTTTCCCTTCTTTCTCTTCTTATGTGATTTCTTTTCTCCCAGCTCTTCTATCTCAGCTGGTTCTTTTTTCCCCAGCCTCAAACATGTGATCTCTAAGATGAGTCATCTGTGTCAGGGTGAGTGGTTACATTTATTCATCATCTCCTGTGTTCAGTGCCCTGTGCTAGATCTTAAGAGAGATACAAAGTAAGTAATACCCATTCGTAGTCCCTGGGGTGCTTACAGTCTAGTCACAGAGATAAGACGTGCACAAATAAAACAGCAATGAACAAGGTTTGTTGAGAGTTTATAGGAGGGTGCAATTACTTCTAACTGCAGGAATCAGGGAAAACCTCTTTGAAGGGGTGCCATTTTAACTGAGTCTTGATTGATGAGTAGGATTTCAATAGGAGGAGCTGTATTAAGGGAGGAGAAATACAGACATAGGAAAAACAATCGGAACAAAACAATGGCTACGGGAAGCTGTTGGTCATGTAGACCCACTAGGAAGCAGTCTCACTTGTCTGAAAAATAGTCATATGTTTTAGGGAATAATGTGAGATAAGACCTTGAAAAGGTCAGTAGGACTAGATTGAAGAAAGCCTTGAATATCAGACTGACAAGTTTGGACTTTCTTTAGTGGGTAGTAGAGAGTCATTTTGAACAGAGGAGAGACATGACTAGATCTGTGCATCAGGAAAATGAATGTGGCAGTGATGTGTAGGATGTATTTATAAATTGTGAGTAATCCCATCATGACTAATTTAACATATCATAAAATTGTAGAGAAGGAAGAGATCTTAAGCATTATTTATCTAGTCCCCCCTAACCCCCCAGTAGTATTTATGAGAAAACTTCAGGCCAGAGAAGACAGCGTTGTTGTTGTTGTTAAATCTGTCATAGTCTATACAACCACTTTTCTGCTTACTTTAGGTATTATTCTTACTTTGGAACTAATGTAGAATTATGTAAATATGTTTTTGTAAAAGCTAATTGATGTCAATTGGTTAACTATGACTGGGATGTTAGTCACTGGTGACTAAAAGTGGGGGCAATACATTTGAAATGGGTGATCAGACTGATGGTATCAGAAGAGATATTTCCAAACCTCCAAGGATCTCCTTAGAACTCTAAGAGGTCGTGACTTTAAGCTAGTGAACAGAGAGCAGAAAGTATACTTTCTATACACACGTGGCTTTAAAGTTCACATATTATGTTCCCTTTTATGGTGGTGCCGTTTCAATTGTATCTGACTCTGTAACCCCATTTGAGGTTTTCTTGCTGAAGATACTACAGTGATTTCCCATTTCCTGCTCCAGCTCGTTTTACTTATGAGGAAACTGAGGCACACATGTTTAAGTGACATGCCCAAGATCATACAGCTAGTGTCTGAGGATACATTTGAACTTAACAAAAATGGGTCTTTCTGACTCCACACCCAGCCTTCCATCCACTGTACCATCCTGCTACCCATTGTATTACATACATGAACTTATTTGATTGTCCCAGTGACCTATTGGGGTAGGTAGAAGTACAAGTTTTAACTCCAGTCTTAGATATAAAGAAACTAAGACTAGGAAATTAACTGTTTCGCCTAAGGTCACATACAATGTTTCCCTCTGAGATTATCTTCCATTTCTACTATGTTATATATTTTGCTTATTCGTTGTTTCCTGTTGTCTATTGAACTGTCTACTAGAATGTGAGCTCTTTGAGAAGAGGGATTGTGTTTTGCCTTTTTATCTCTCCTACTTAGTTCCTGGCAAATAATAAGTGCTTAATGTGGCATTGGCATTGTAATCCAAGTCTTCTAAATCTACAGGAATGACTTGAACAAGGTCACACATCTATTAATAGATAAGCTCCTTTTCCCCCTCCAGTTTTAAGATTTACAATCCATTCCTCTTTCTCTCTACCTCTGGGAGATGAATGGAATGCAATCAGATAAGAGGGGTTTGGCAAAGTGACTAAAGATGGGGGAAAATGGATGAAACACAGATTTTTAACAGGTAGGTTAAACTGAGGGATCCTGGCAAAATTCAGTGAGATGTAACCAGAATATGTACCTGAAAGGAGTAAGAATGTGATACCTTTCCTTTCAAATTTTTTTAGACCCAACTTCATATTCATTACATGTAGATTGTCTAAGCATGTGTAACAAATTTACGGTTATTTTTTTCTTGGCACTCCAATAGAAACATTTGTGTAGAAACTTCACATACAAACAAGCATGCTAAGCAGCTTTTGGTAATTGTGGACACAAAATCCTTTCTCATTTCAGAGAAATTGCCAAAGGAATGTTGCATAATTTATGGATATCAGAGGGAGAAAAGAGTTCCTGAAAGAGAAACAAAGCTGATTTTTCTTTCTAGTGCCTAAGGCGAGTTCTGCTAGTCATTCTGTCCTTGTCACTACTTGTAAACTCAAGACTAAAAAGGGTAGCTTTTTACTACTGAACAGGCAACTGTCAATTATCTGCAGTGACAGATGCAACTAGAGACTCAGAAACCAAAGTGTGGATAATCCTCAAGTCATTCATTTGGTGTAACACCTTTATAACTCTGGTGTTGAGAAACAGAGCCAATACCCATAGTGATTTCCCTCTAAAATTACCTTCATTTAGGCTGTATATTTCTTGTTTTCACTCCATCTAAGTTAGAATGTAAGCAATTTGAGGGCAGAGACTTCATTTTTGCCTTTTTTTGTGTCCTTATGTCTCAGTACAGTGCCTAGTACATAACAAGCACTTAAAAATTGCTGGTTGACTAGCTAGCCCTTTTATATTATTTATTTAAGTTTGGGAGGTAAGCTTTTTTGAGTGTGCTCTATTCAAATCTCTTTTCTTTGGGATCTAAATATATGTAAGTATATAGATCAAATATAATTTTTTTTTCTTCAGGCAATCGGAAGTTAAGTGACTTGTCCAAGTTTTACAACTAGAAGGTGTCTCCAGGCCTCCAGGCCCAGTGCTATTTCTGCTGAACCACCGGCTGATTTCTTTAACCTTAACATTTCATACCTCTTGCTGTTTCACTGACTTTTATATATTCATCCTTTATGGGAAAATATTACATTTTATTGATTTACAATAGTGTGTTTAGCCATTTTCCAAGAATTGTACATGTTCAGTTTTCAGCTTTTTCATATCATGAATTACGCTTAATATGCATTGTAATGGAACAGTAGGTGGCATAGCAAATAGAGCACTGGGTTTGGAATCAGGGAGATTCACTGTCCTGAATTCAAATCTGGCCTCAGACATTTACTAGCTATTTGACCTTGAGCAGATCACTAAACTGTTTGCCTCAGTTCCTTCATCTGTAAAATGAGCTAAAGAAGGAAATGGCACACCACTTTAGTATCATTTTCAAGAAAACCCCCAATGGGGTCACAAAGAATAGGACAAGACTGAAACTACTGAACAACAGCAATCTCAGAGATAAGCGGTTAACCTGTGGATCGCAACCCCTTTGGGGATCGAATGACCGATCCTTTCACTGGGGTCGCCTAAGACCATCAGAAAACACATATTTCAGATGGTCTTAGGAACTGAGACACTGCTCCTCTATCCGTCTCCAGGTGGGTCTGCCCACATGCAGAGAGGCTCACATATGCCTATTAATGGGTCGTGCATTAGGAAGGTTGAGAACCATTGTACTAGATAATGCCATTGATACTTTACTGTGATAATTTTAATCTATTATTGAATTAAATCTTGGCTCGAAGATTAAATCCATTATTTCCCCCTACACTGAAATCTCAGAGTGGTCACAGTCCTTTTCTTGTGACAACATGTGAACATGTAAGAATTATTGGATCTCTTGTGACCTTAAAATATCTTCACGATTAATGGAAGTAAAGGTAAAACCCAGTAGATAAGTCATCACTGTAGTTGTAATAAATAAGTTTTAGTTATATGTTGATTTGAAAGGCAGCATGGCATAGTGGAGAGAATGCCATTCTCAGACTCTGGAGGACCTGGGCTCATATCTCACCCTTGACATCCATTACAGATGTTTGGATACACAGAGGAAACAGGAGAGTGAGGAATCTTTGAAGGGTATGATATTGCAAACCTGGGTGACTGGAGGAGTGGTTGTGCCCTTGAAAAATACAGTGCTTTTAGACAGAGAGAAAAATGTGTCTTTGGGGAAAGATAGTAAGTTCTGTTTGGTCCACGTTGACTTTAAGGTGTTGACTTGACACTAAGTTGAAAATGTCCAATAGGTCTTAGTAATAGTGCACCACAACTAAGGAGATTGAGATAGTCTGGAAATACAGATCTGGTAGTCATCCACATAGAGATGATAATTGAACTCACAGGAGATAATGAGGTCATCAAGTAAGAGGGTACAGGGAGAGAGGATAAAAGGGCATAGACCAGAGACTTCAGGTGCATCCACTATTAGAGGGTGGGGCATGGGTGATGATTCAATAAATGGGCAAGATAAGAAGCAGCCAGACAAGGATGAGAACTAAGAGGGAAGCATAACAAAAATACTGAGAGGAGGGAGCATTCACTAGGAGAAAGGTAATCAGAAGTACAGATTGCTTCCAGGCAGTGCCATGGACATGCAATAATTGTGTAATAAGCTGTTGGTGATTGACTGTTCATACTATATTCTTGCAAGAAGACAGACCCAGGGGAAGACTGACGTGGAATGTGTCTATATGTTCTTGTCATGTTGATGAATCACCTAAGGGGAAAATAGTAACTATATTTCAGTCTTATTGTATGAGTGTTCAGCAGAGGTGTTTGAATTTTGCCAGAGATGAAATTCTCATTTTGTGGAATTCATATATAGTTCCAGATTAGAAGAGTGGTTTTAAAATTGTCTGGTATTTTTAATGTATGATAAAATTTAGATCTGTCATTCAAGCTGGCGTTCGTATGAGGGCAGGTCGCTAAATGCTTTCCTTAAAAGAGCTTAAATTTGAAGCCATATTAGTTATTATTAATAGTTATTATCCATCATAATGTGACATGTAAAATTTATCATTTTTCAGTACGTTTTAAGAGTGCTGTCAGATAACATGTTCTCACACTAAAGAGAAAAATCATTCTCTGTAAACTGAGATGATATCATGAAATCAATATTTATGAATAGTCACTATCAAATGTTTCTCACCTTTTATAACCCAACAAACAGTTTAAATAGTTTGGTATGATTCATTTTGGAGGGATCTGGGGTGTGGTGGGGTGATGGCAGGGCAGTGAAAAGAACTCTCAATTTGACATTGAGGATCACTTTTCTAAACTGTGTGATGTTGGGCAAGTCTTAAGACTTGGCTGGGCTTCACTTTCCCCATTTGTAAAATGGAAGGGTTGGACTACATTATCTGTGATACCAATCTAAATCACTTTTACAATCTGAAATGTGATTCCCTCTGTTTTTCTATCTTGTGTTCCACCTGCATGCCTTCATGTAATGGCTCATTCTAACAAATAACCTTAGTCTTCCAAACTCTCTTACATTTACATATAGTTAAATGGTGAACTCTCAAAGAAAGAACTGTGTTTTTAGTGCAGGAAAGGTAGAGGAACTCACCAAAGTGATGAAAAGCAGGAAAAAAATATTGCCATTGGCTCATTGCTGTATTTCATAACATTAGGAAGACTTTATTTAAATCTCAGCCACTTATTCTGTAACCTCCAGCAAATGCCTTATTCTCTGCAAGCCTCAATTTCTTTAACTGTAAAACAGAATATTTTTATATCATCTACTTCATCTGATTTGTGGAGAAGCTTGTTATAAGGTGATATGCAAATGTAAGGTTATTATATTTTTTAAATTATCACTTTCTGTTATAGCTCAATGGAAAAATCTCATCTTTTTTTTCCTACTATATCCAATGTAAAACTGTCAAATTCTAGAAGGTTATGAAGTTTCTTCACAGTTGCTGGTTGACAGATGCCTTTGTCTGTAGTCCTTTATTTTTGATTTTACGGTTTGAGTTTCACTCTTCTTTTTTTAAACTTTAATAAGTTTTTATCTCCAGAACCAATTCCACACATATTGAAGGATTCAGTACAGGAACGACAGAGCAAGAATATACTAAATCAAAAGAAAGACAAGGACCTTGCCGCCATTTTTTTGGTCAGTGATGTAAAACAATGTGTTCATCTTGAATTCCTTCCGACAGCATTACCTTGTTAAAAAACACAAAGAGACAGCCAGCTGAATACCAGCAGTGGTAAGGCAGCAGCATATTGCACTGATCATACTAGAGTGAGCCAGCTTCTGGTTGAGATTGCTGAAAATTTATTAAGGTTTCAGGAAAGGAATAAGTTGACTGTCAAGGTTAAGAGATACATTGTCGAGAATCAACTGATGGAGAAGAATAACATTTTAGGCTATGGACAAGTCAGAAGAAGTTTAGCTAGACTGCTCCTTTGGTTTCTCTCACCTTCTCTATCAAAGGGAGGGAACATGCTATGTGTACTGCCTCTGATCTTCATTGATCAGAGTAGGTCCAGGTTCTTCTGAATCCCCATACAAATAGCTTCTGTTGTTTCCTGCTTAAAGAAGACTCTACTGACAGAGAATGCTATTTATGTCAATCATCTACTATGTTCCAGGCCCTATGCTAAGCACTAGGAATACAAAAGGAGGCAAAAGACTGCCCCTGCCTTTGAAGAACTCACAATGTGTTTTCTTAATTTGGGCTAGAAAAAGAAAATACTTTAGCAGCAGCCTTTTCTATTTTTTTCCCACTGAAATATTGACCTTTGACTTGTCACTGAACCTGGCTTTGATGGAGTCACAGAGCCTATCTGATTGCCTTTGCTTCAGTGCAATCATTTGACACGGCTGCTATGCACCAAACTAGTCTATGCGCTACTTCCATCTCCCAGAAAACCATAGCCTCATCAGTAGACTTTGTCCTTCAGAGTGCCTGCAAGTTATTGTTATTGTTTTCCTTCTGCCTCTCTTACTATTTTCTTGGTTCATCTCATTATCCAACAGATGCTCAGATACTCTATTATTATATATTTGCCTTTCATGTCCAGTGGCATCTGTTTCATAGCAAACATGGCTTGAGTGCCAGTATACTAGCTGTGTTCCAGGACATCATTATTAGTGATCTTATAATACATTGAGTTTTAAATAGCCTCATTAGCCATGCTGGCATCATGTCTATAGCATACTCAGCTTCCATAGAAGATTGGAACCCACACTTTATGGACCTTTAGTTTTGTCTATGGTTTGCTGGTTCATAAGTAGCATATTCTATCTTTAAATCTCCCAGATGATAGAGTACTTATTGATTTTCTTTAGTACTCTCCTGACCATTGTAGTGTATGCATATAAAAATCTAGGTAAGAATGCTAAATGTGGCAAACACAGTGACATCACTCAGCTCTCTGTTTCTGGCAAATGGTTGGCAAGAATCCTTTAGAAATTTTTTCTTATTTTCTCCCCCTATAAAAAAAATCTCTGTGGCTTCACTGATTTGGTTACTTCTTTTATTAAGACTGGAATGGACAGTCTTCATTACTTGCTGTAGCTAAAAATATTAACTTTTTAGTGCCTATTCCTCTGGAGATGACCTGGTCAAATTCAACTAGGATGCTCCTTAGGTGAGACAGAGCCACAGTCATTTTAGAGTTAGCTGAGAAAGACATTCAAGTCCTTTGGTTCTATTAGTATTGATATTTGAGAAACTAGGGTAAACTAGGGTAATCTTCACATCTCTAAGAGACACCAGAAAATTGATACAGTGGAAGTCCTCTGAAATATCTCATAGAAATTCTAGATGATCAAATCAAGTGATTACTATGGAAGGCATTTAGCTTGTACCACACAGTACAGCACATAATAAAGAAGAGAGGAAAGGGCCAAAAATATTTTAAGTATCTACTATAGCAAGAAACTGTGATAAGGATTTTATAAACATATCCCGTTTGATTGAGAATATGCACTTAACTCTTTTTTCATCCTTTTCAATCATAACAGTTCCACTATATCAAAGAATTAATTTGTATTGCCCAAAGTTTCCAAATATAATAATTTAGTTTATTGATTTTTCAACTCCATTATGATGAACATTGAGTTTCTATCTGCCTCTCTTTACCATTAGCATGGGAAAAAAAAGCAATAGGAACCTTAAAACAAAAAGCAAAAAACAACTCTCTCAGTGCAGCTAGGTGGCACGGTGAATAGAGCACTGGCCCTGGAGTCAGGACCTGAGTTCAAGTCCAGCCTCAGACACTTAACACTTATTAGATGTGTGACCTTGGGCAAGTCATTTAACCCCAATTGCTTTGCCTTCCCCCTCCAAAAAAACCCCTCTTTTCTTTCAACCACAATCCTCTTGGAATATATGTATCTTTTATTTTGTAATATGAAGCAAAAAAATGAAATGCAATATGAAAAATTTTTGTTGTGTAGGTAATGTTTGTAGAATGTAATTTCAAAAGGGTACCTCTACCATTAAAAAACAAAACAAAAAAACCCAAAAAACTTAGTTTGTTTTTTTTAAATATGAATTCATTAAAGTGGCTAGCTTTTCCCTGAATGAATTTTCCTGAAATGAAACTCCTTGTCATCTGTTTCTTTTCTAGACAGTATTTCTTTATGTATAAGCAAAATAATTGTTTTGACATAAATAAAATTAAGTGAATAAATAATTAAAAAGTGAGGATTGATAGGAAATAGTGGGGTAAGCAAATCTGCTACAAAATATCACACCTGACTGTGCTGGCACTTAATTCAAACCTCACTTGGTAGAGTAATTTGAAATCTTTCCTAAAAAGTGCCAACAAAGTTGTTTTCTTTCCTCTTTCAGGAGGAAGAAAATAAGGAAAAAAAAATGTAGGCTAGTGTTACACATTGACTTCATTGGTGCCTTTGTTACATATTCATGTCTAATAAAATATTGCGCACATTTAAATTTAGCATATGAAGAAAAGATGAATGACATGGAAAATTGGAAAAGAAAAAGTCAGCAAGAAGCTTATTTCTTCTCTGTTATTATACCTTTCTTTGCTGTTTTAAAGGAAAGAATTGAGAATATGAAGCAGTCTTTGTAATTATAACGTTCAGTAAATTTCTCTTATGTCTACAAGTCACCTTTTCCAGCCTTTGATTTATTTACTCCAACACAGCTCCCCTGATATCTTTCTTATCTCTGCCAGTGGCATCATTTCCCCATTCTTCCAGCCCCAAAGCCATAAGGTCCTTTATCACTTTTCCTTCCATCACAAGGTCTTCTAAATCCATAGTATCATTCACCTTGTTTTCTTCAGCTAGAATGCCCCTTTCTCAATTCCATTTGTCACTTACTTTAGGGTTTGGTAGAAGCCCTACTTGAGGTAGTCAAAAGAAAAATTCTTAGAGAAAAGTATCAGGGAATAGTGTAGTAGAAAGTACCTTGGCCTGGATTTCTTTATTTACTGGAAATACTTCATTGTACCTGATAATTCTGTTCTTTGCATTCCAATATTCCAATACCACTGTTATATATTATTCTCTTGATGTTTTATATTTTTAAGTTTTACATCCTTATATTACATATATGTAAGCATCATGAAAGAGGAAGCTATGATAATTACTAAGATTTTTGGTACGCACCAGCCATTTACTAAATATTTGTGGACACAATTCCCTGAACTTTACATTTCTAAGGTCATTAAGCTTCTTGTTTTAATGAGTACAAATCAGTCTTATCCCAGTCCTGTATATCTGTTCCACACCTAAGGTTTCATGAATTTGTTCTACTGTTGAGAATTCACTATGGGCATGGCATTGTTCTAGACGCTGCACTGTAAATTCCTGGGGGACCCCTAAACATTGTATGTTGGTATGTGAAGAGAGCTGACAGTTGGTTTTATGAGGTTGAAACAGTACTTTAAGAGCTTGTGCAAACCAGTGCGGAGAGTCACTCTCCAGAGAGGGATTGTTATTTTCTTTCTGATTATGTCACTTGTATTCCTAAGTGACTATTGTGCTCCTTGTGGAAACTATAGTTGTCAACTTGGTCATGTGATGTCATAGTTCAAATTCCCTTTCCACCTCCCTCCCCCCAACACACACATACACAGTATAACATTCAAGGAAAGGTCATTCTAGAGTATTCATTTATGTTTTCCTTTTTTGAAATCTTCTGTAATGTCTCAACTATCTAATGTATAAAGTAGTATATCATAGGAGACATTATTCATTACCAATGCTGCAAGAAACATGCTATTATAAATATGATGGATTTCATATATACATATAAAATATATATGTATATATTTATATGTGTGTATACATATATACATATATGTATATACACACATACATACATAAGAGCAAGTAGATGTGTATTATAGGAATCAGATACACTTGTTGTCCAGCTGTTTTCAGCCATGTCTGACTACTCGTGACTTTTTTTTGGAGTTTTCTTTTTCTT
>CM053601.1:117064656-117095258 GCA_028646575.1 Pseudocheirus occidentalis | reverse complement strand
CAGTTCTGATAGGAAACCCAGGAAAGCTGAGGTAAAGAAAGTTAAGTGATTTGTCCAGGGTTACAGGACTAGGAAGTGCCTGAGGCCAGATCTGAGCTCATGAAAGAAGATAAGACTTCTTAACTCCAGCTGGATACTCCACAGGCTGCACCACCTAGCTACCCAGTCAGATACATAGGAGTGAGAAATCAAGAAACTGTTACAAATCTTACTTTTTGTTAAATTTGTTTTAAGAAATAGCATATAATGTCTAATTATAATTTCACCTACATTTATATTGTGCTTTTAAAGTTTGTAAAATTTTTTACATACATTATTTCACAAAAGCTCTGTGAGGTATGCACTATAGTTTCTACTTCAGGGAGAAGTAAAGTGACTTGTCTGAGATTATTTAGCTTATAAGTATTAAAGCATAATTTGAACCCAGATCTTTCTCATTCCAAGGTTAACTACATGTTGAAAGGACTTGGCAAAGGTACTGGGGTGTTTGTTCAAAGTACTTCTAGTATAGAACTTCTGAATTTGGAATATGTGATGGATTTCAGGGAGTCTGTGAACTTTGATTTTAAAAAAGAAACTTTATTTTCACTAACTAAAAAACTGAAATCTAGCATTTCTTTCATGTTTTCCCCATTAATCTGAGACAAGGTGCAGAGGTCTGAGAACCCCTGATCTAGAATGATTATTAGTCACCAGAAGACTTAGGAAGTCAGCACTGATATTCCATTTCTCTCTCTCTGGGAAGGAAATGACATCATCGACTAATTTACTGAAATTGTAACCAGGAAATTTCTGAGTTTTTAAAAAAAATTTTACTTTAATTTTTATCAAGAGAAGCTTAATAATAATGATGGACTATAGCTTGAGAGCATTATGAGGGACATATTCAATAAATATATAAAAGAAATGAATACTGGAAATTATGAACTAGGGATTTGTGTTATCTCATAAGATGATATCTACATCCAGATATCATATTATATATATAATAATATTATTTGCATATATACATATATTTATTTTTATCTATTAAAGGATAAAAAGGGAATACTTGGCTGATGCATGTATTATTGGATGGGTGACAGGAATAAAAGGAAAAAAGTGACATGCCAAGTGTGAACATAAGAAGTTAAACCAAATCTAAAGGGTATGAAAATCTGTTCAGGGGAACAAGAACTCTGGATTGGGTGTCAAAAGCAGAAAATAATTAGGCAAGGGAAGTGAAAAGTGTCATGAAATGGTATGAGATTTATGAAAAGGAAATTATTCCGGCAGCAGAATTGTATATTGATTAATGAAAGATATGAGAGGGAAGGAGAGGAAGTTGTAGCTATCAAAGAAAGCAATGCCTAGGGCATCCATGCTTGTGGTTAAAAAAAAAACAATCTGGATCTAAAAGAAACTAGGCAGTCAGCCAATAATAATTTTAATAAGTAGCTCCTTCCCTCAGTCAGTTTCCTGCTCCTTCCCTTTTTCTCCTATATCTTCCTTTTCCCCAGTATGGAGACAGAAGGAAATGGGGAAAAGAAATGATTTTATAGATTTGTTTTTTGATGGTTGTAGGTACAGGGGTAGGGAACCTGAGGCCTTGAAGTCACATGTGGCCTTGTAGGTCCTCAAGTGCAGCCCTTTGACTGAAGGGTCACATGTGGCCTTGAGCATAGATGCCCCACCCCTGGAGTAGTATATAGTTTACCTTTCCTTTAAAGAAAAATTCTTTTTCCTACTATGTCCTTTCTGTTATATTTTCAATTCTTTTTATGTTTATTTTTAAAATCAGTTTTTCTGGTATCTTTGGTTTGTTACAACACAAAAATTATGCAGCAGCTGGGTGGCATAGTGGATAAAGAGCTGAACCTGGAGTCAGGAAGACTTGAGTTTAAATCCAGCCTCAGTGGGGTGGCTAGATGCTGCAGTGAATAGAACATTGGCCCTGGAGTCAGGAGGACCTGAGTTCAAACGTGGCCTCAGACAATTAAAACCTACTAACCCTGTAACCTTCGGCAAGTCACTTAACCCCAATTGCCCACCCTGCCTTTCCCCCTCCAAAAAGCAAAATAAAAAAATAAATAAATCCAGCCTCAGATACTATCACCCTGAGCATTTTTCTTACCTTCACCTGCCTCAGTTTCTTCATCTGTAAGATGTGGATATTTATAGCATCCACTTCATAGTGTTGTTGGGAGGATCAAATGAGACAGTATTTCTGAAACACTTGGCCACCCTTAAAGCACTGTATAAATGCTAACTACTAGGGTTATAATTATTGCTAACTTTTCCCAGTATTCTCTCCTTTCACTTCCAGAAACCCATCTTGTCTGAGAAATAATTTAAAAAATAAGAGAAAGGAGAAAAAATAAAGCAAATAAGTCCTTCAAAAAAGTCTGAAAACAGATGCAGTTTTCCATGCCTGTGGGCCTCCCACTTTTGCAGAGGAATGGGGTGAGGGTTTCTTCTGATAGCTCTTCTTTGAGGCTTTAGCATTATAATTTTTCTTTATGATTTTGCAGCATTCAGTTTGTTTAGTCATTCCCCAGCCTTTGGGCACTCACATTTTTAAAATAATTATTTGTATCAGAAAAAGTGATGCTGTATTTTAATGTTTCTGAGATCTCTGTTCTTATCATTGACATCAATGGGTTATAAAGCATGCAGTTCAAACTCAGGATTAAAAGATAGGGATGGCTTATTCGCTTTGTATAGTTCCAATTGTTTTCCAGAATGGCTGTGCTGATTCATAGCACTACTCACAATTCACTTGTGTGCCTATCTTCCCACAACCCCTCCAACATTGCCTATTTGTGTCTTTACCAATTTGCAGAGTATAAAGTGAAAAATCAGGATTATTTGAGTTTGCATTTTTCTTACTATAATTGATTTGAAATATTCTTTTATATGGCTATTGTTAAAAATTGTGTTGAGAACTTGGCTGCCCATATACTTTGTCTACAATCTATTAGAGAATGGCATATATTTATACAAGTACACACATGCAGTACAGAGTAGCCTACTATCAGTGCAGTTTTTAACTTTAATAGCCTAAAACTACAGGAAGATTTTTGGAATATCCTATACTCATACATATAAATAGCTACACACACATATGTATAAATGCACATGATTATATGTATATGTATATATATATGCATATATACAAGTGTGTATATATAATCTGTAAATTATCTGTATATCCTGGATACTTAGTCCTCAACTGAGAAATCTGATATAAAGTTTTTTCCCCATTGGGTTTTTTTTTCAGAAGCTTTTCAGTTTCATGCAAAGTTATCTCTTTTATATTTTGTAAATTGCTTCTATCCCTTGCTTGGTTGAGTATATAGCCATGAAAGGTGTATGCTCTGCTTATCTTTTTTTTCAGTTTCTATTGTTTTGAACCATATATTTGATGCTTTTCAGTAGGAACAGTGCACAGAGTTATAATGAAATTCTTATGTCTCTCCAGGTATTTTATAGTGAACAATAGGAGATGAGAGTACTACTGATAAGTGTATCTTGAATAGTGGATATTTTGTGGGAAAATGAAAATCATGTAGTCCATACATTTAAAAAATATTTTCAGTAACCCAGAATTAAACACAACAGTATGAATTACCTTCAGGAAAATGAAACCTCCTTTCAAGATATCAGACTTCCGGAAACAAATGTCCATATATTTTGATAACAGTATTTCATGGTCATTATTGTATGAATTCCAGACATGGAACATAATATTTTCTGAAGAACTGAAAGTTAGCATTATACAGAGAGTATTGGAGAGCCATACAGTGAGTGTGAACAGGTTGCAATAGATAACAATGTGACACTAAAAAGTGACAATATGAATATTTTTCATATAGATAGGAACTTTCTATCTTCTCTCTGCTCAGGGGACATAGGAACTTTCTATCTTCTCTCTGATCAGGGGACATGGCCATTAGTGGTATCACTGGATCAAAGGAAAACAAATAATTTACTCCCTTTCTTAACATAATTGAAAATTCATTTGCAGAACAGTTGGACAAATGTGTAGCTCTACCAAGCAATGTATTATTGTTTATGTCTTCCCACAGCTTTCATAATGCTATTTCCATATTTTTTTCTTTTTTTCTAATTTGACTGCTATAAGATCAAACCTTGGAATTTTAAAATTTGCATTTTTCTCATTTCTAGTGATCTATAGCTTTCCTTAAATAAGGCTGCTGACAATTTAAATTCCTTATGAAAACTTTGTCTCTTTGTTTCCATATACAGTGGGGAATGGGTTTTGTCAAATCTCTGATATCTTTCCTTTTTTTCTAATATCTTTTCCATCAAGCATTTATCTGAGATATTTGACACTAAAATTTTCCTCCTGTATTTGACAATTTTTCTTCTCCTTACCACTATATTGTTTATATTTGAATAAGTTTTAAAGTTTATATCCATTTTTTGTTCAGTTTAAAAATTTTAACCTGACACATAGCAATAAATACTAACATTTTCATACATGCAAAGAAGAGAAAACATGAAGCTGAAAATAACATTTTCTGTATTTTTTAAAGCATATGCTCAATTTATGCATAAGTGCAGTTCAAAACTGTCTAATTTATCTGTGCTGTCCCCTCAATCTATTCTGGTCTCTACAGTTTTTTCTTTAAATGCTACATTGATCTTCTCCTCCTTCCTCTTCATCCTCTTTACTCACCTCCCTCCCCCTCTTCTTCATCCTCCATCTTTCCCTCTCTAAGCTACATTCTATGATACATTCTATACCAAAGTATATACCAGTAAATGCCATTGTGTAAAAATGATATATGTTTTAAAATCAAAGATCAAGAAGGACTCAGTCTCCATAAACAAGGGTCATATTTAGAGGGAGTAAAAAATTAAACAAATTGATTGTGAAGGGAAAGGTAGATCTCATTAAGGAGAGTCACATATGAAATAAAAATAAGGGGTGTATTTGGTAAGATAGATGAAACAGTAAGAAGTAAAGAATTATTGAAGGCAATAAGGGTTCATTTACTGATTAAATATAAAATGAACTATCTTTCATTCTGTGTATGTATGTGTGGGCAAGGGGCAGTACCAAAGATGTATAAGACACTGTTGTACTTGTCCTCCAGGAAATCATATGGGTTACTGTAAAGTTGAATATATTCTAGTATGTGTAGGATAATAGAAATATTTTTAAAATGTAATCCTTAAAATTCCAAGACAGTGATTAAATGAACATGCCAACTTTTATGCTACATGACCTCTCCTTAAAGATTTGCTGTTCACAAGAGTGAATTCTCAAAAACACAGAATGGAGTCCTTTTTGTGGAGGCCTTGTCCACACAAAACATAATTGTGACATAGCTGTCATATATGCTTTGCTTTCACCTCTCATTTGGATTATGCTGGCTGGCAGAGACTGTGACCACATAAATAGCAAAGCATTCATTTCCATTATGAAATGAAGTATTGAAAGGACTCTGTGAGTGTTAATTTTACATATTCATAGCACAGTTGCCAGCCAGATGTTTACATTTGTCCTCGTTCCAATTTTCAACAAGATAAATAGCAAATTAGAAATCCTTAAATAAATGTCATCAAAATTGTATTGGTAAATTGTATCGGTAAATTGGTAAATTACATACCATCCTGACCAAATACAACTTCCAGGAAGCATTAATGATCAATGATTTAACAGGTTGAAGCAAAACATTCAATTAGAAAACTCTGAATATTGTTTGCTTAGATGGGTGCTGATATGTAGATGATCATTATTGATAAGGGAGAAAAACAGCAACAAAACCCATCATACAGCTTTGGGGTTCTCTGGAAAAGATGTTGAACAAGAATACATGAGGGGAGAGAGGGGTAACGTAAAGACAGCGTAATGAAAATCCATACATATCTACTTCTTGGAGTCTAGTCTGATAGCAAAACACAGCAATTGTATAACAGTTTTGAAACCAGTACTCAGAAAGCACAATCTGAAGGACATTATATCTAATATTCAATAAGATTCTTTAGTAACGAATAATTATATGATCTCCCTATCTTGTGCCATTTGCTCTGATCCTTAAAAATAAAACTGAACGATAGCCCTTCTATCTGTCTTTTCCTCTTTTGTGATCTTATTTCATCTAGTAAAAAAAATACTTCTTTCAGTTTCTGATGTTACTCTGTCCCTCATTTGCAACCTGATTCCTTATTGTATTTTTTTTACCTATAGGGGAAGAGAACTAGGAAGTATATCAAGGAGTAGATATGGATTAAAGTCAAGTTTGGTAGAGTGGATAGGTCATCATGGTCATCACTGGAGTTGAGAATAACCAAAATTCAGTTCCTGACAATGACTTTTGAACAAAATTCACTGTTTTTTGTAGGGGCTTTTTTTTCTTTCCTAAATTAGTATCATAGAGGTTGTGGTTTGTCCTAAACCGATGGAATTTTCACCCTTTATGTTTGAATTTGGACGTGGCTCAGATGCAAATATTTGTTATGCTAAAGTAACAAAAATTAAATGGATGCCATACTGAATAATATAACTGACCAGATGGCCATGTGGCAACAAAAGGGACCTGATGAAAGATGATAAAGGCATCTTGCATTTAAATGGCATTTTACAATTTACAGAGGACTTACTTCACAGGACCCTGTAAGGATGTTCATACAGATATGAATTTCCTTACTTTACAGATGAGAAAACTGAAGCTCAAAGAAATTAAGTGGCTCCCCTAGAGTTACACAGACAGAATCAGGACTCAAGCACAGATATCCTACTACCTTTCACAGCCTCGAGCCATCATACTGCCACTCTAGAGATGGGAACTGGATAATGAAAGCTATGTAATACTTTAAGATTTGCAAAATATTTTCCAAACATCTTATATTATCCTCATGATATCCCCGGGCCATAGGTATTATTAGTACCCCCTCCCCTGCCCTTTTATTGATAAGTAAACTAAAACTGACAAAAATTAAGTGACATGCCCAAGATCATACAGCTAGTTAGTGTCTGAGGTTGAATTTAAACTTGGTTCTTCCTGATTCTATATCCTCTACTCTACTCAGTATTACTGGAGTTCGCTATATAGGGCAAGAGAGAATGAGATTGCCCTTTCTCTTTTCAAGATGAACTAGACTACTTATTGTTTCCTGATCTTGACCTGTCTTTGTCTCTTGTTTCATTCATTTTCTTCCATTATCCTCTTTGCTGGAAATTCAGTCCCTCCTCATCTCCATCTGTTCTAATCCTTTTCTTCCGTTCAAGGCTCCGTTCAATTACCACTTGTTACACAAAGTGGTGTGATGCAGCAGGGGAAACACACACACACACACACACACACACACACAGTCCCTCATCTGGAATTGCAGGACTTGGTTCTGAGTCTTACTTCCTGCTGGTTTGTTCCCTTCGTGGCATTCAGCAAGTCATTTAGATTCTTTTGGCCCAAGACTCCTTAACTGTAAGCGAAAGATTGGATCATCTCTAAAGGTCTTGTAATGCTTATGTTTTCAGGCTCGGTCTTGTAATGCTTATGTTTCCACAGAATAATTTCCATATTTCCTTAATCTTTTTCATACTTAATCATGTCTCATATTTAATGTGGATGTGTAGCATGCTCCCTTCCCCAGCAGACTTAAGCTTATTGAATTCAAACATAGCACTCCTTCCAGGACTACTCTCCAACCCTCATTGGAATAACACTTTATGAGTTCCCAGTGGGTGGTGGACTACTTCTCTCACACTACCAGGATTAATCCTTATGGGGGTAGGGACTGTTTTCTACCACTATCCCTCACAAGCTCCCATCAGAGTTGCTCCCTGTTGATTACAAGCCAGAGTTAAGCAGTGCCAAAATTTTCCTCAGGTGTAGACAAAGACAAGGGCAAAATGAGCTAACGAAGGGGTAGGTAACCTGTGGCCTCGAGGCTTTCCCAACCCTGGGCAAAAATTTAGAAAGCACATGTAAAAGAGGAATAATTCTTGGCTCCTGTTTGAATGAAGTCTATGCCTGTATAGAGTCTGTTAAGGCTGTGTGTGTGTGTGTGTGTGTGTGTGTGTGTGTGTGTGTGTGTGTGATATTCTGTGAAATTTCCTTTCCTTGCTATGCCTCCTTTACCTTCTATAGCTCCCGGATAGACTCATTAGTTGGTTGGTTTCTTGGTTGGTTGGTTACTGGTCTCTTCTCTAAAATGGCATGTCCTTTGGAGATGGGAAAATGGAAAAGGGAGTCTGCTGCTCCCTCTAGGGCTATCCTTCCCATTGCTTCTTTCTAGTCAATGTCACAAGAGTATGGCTCCTCAAAGTACATCAAAGCTTCACTCATGAAGAGTTGCTAAATTGTTTATGGTCAGGTAACTTTGTATGGTTGTCTGATAGACATAGGTCCAGATATAGTATGTCTAGTTCTTCAACCAATTCTAATACATTTCATCATCTGAATTCATCCAATGTCTCAAAGCACTTTGTTCCTTCCCAACCATGCTATTCTTACCTAGTTTCTATCTGTGATTCTTCAAAAAGGTTATCAGGGCAAAGAAAATCTTAATTACATTAATTGGGGGTGGGAAGTATGAAAGACCTCTTTTATACAATGGCTGTGTCATGTTTTATCTATTTGTCCCTTTAGCACCAAACACTACCCCTTGCATGTAACAGGTACTAAATAAATGACTGTTGAATAGACTTGAATCTTTTATTTCATATAGTTGCAGACAAAAAAACATTTCTGTCTTTTGTTCAAATGAATAAACATCCTATTCATATACTTGGTATAGTTTTAGTAATGCCAGGAAGTCTTAAGAAAGAAAAAGGACAACTTTAAGTCTCTTTAACAGCCAGGAGAAAAAGGTAAATAAAGTTAATTGTATAGCTTATAAAAGTTGTTGACTTACTGATGGCTGCACTGCTATTTGTGCTATAGTGGTATAGGGGCTCAGTAAACTTTATCTGTATGCCAAAGAGAGTGCACAAGAATAATCTGCCTGAAGAACACATTTCTAGCTAGCTATGTAATTTTTAGAAATTGAATTTTCTTTTTTATTATGAACTTATATTAGTGAACACAAATATTTCAATATAGAGAGAACAAGAAAGAGGTTTATATCAAAACTATCATGTACAGTTTCTTTTAAAGAATATATACATGCATAACATACATTTATGCAATTTATAGATGTATATTCACTCTCTAACTTAATAAGGTAGTAACAAAATTATTCTGTTTCTGCTTCTGTACATTTTTAGTGTTCTTTGCCCATATTTCTAATAGCTCATCTTTTCCTGTTCCTTCATCTCTTCTCTTAATCTTTTGTCCACATTCTAGTAACTTGAATTGCCTGGGAAAAAACTGTCAAATGCTAGAGTATCTCCCACTATGATCTTAGTGGCAAGCTAGATATGGTTCTGCTCATTGCCTCCTGTCTTGGCACAGTAATCCTTTCCATATATGTTTATAAAACTTGCTAATTCCACCATTTCTTTAAATTACTACACAGATTTTTGTTTAAATTGTTCAATGTCCTGGAGATAGTTAGCAAGAAGATATTGCTACCTCCACTTTTATAGAGCAAAAACCAAAGGCACATAAACTTTAATTATTGTATCAATTTGCTCAGTTTGTTAATGGATAGGTTCACCATCTTCAAGTAGTATTAATTGATCTCAATTCTCCCAGTACTTAAGCTACTCTTTAGGAAGGTTAGACCCTAACGAAGATTATATTACCTCTTCTTGGTTTATCTTTTGATTTAACTTTTCTTCCTCTTGGAAGTCCTGTAGATTCTGCTTAGTATCTGGTGGGTCTTAATGCCTTGAGCCTCAATAAATATTTAATGATCAGGAACATTTTCAATTCAACTACCAATTCCTATGAGGGGGCCTTTCCTAATTTCCCCAGTAGATAGTGGCTCCTGCTGCCATTGTCTTCCAGGATAATTTTGCATCAAAAAAGAGAATTTACTTTTCTGTGTACAAGTTGTTTCTTCCAGGTAAAATATGAGCTTCTTAAGGGGATGAACTAGTATTTTTTAATTTTTCTTTTCTTTGCTTTGAATACTTTGGATCTAGGCATGACACTCACTACACAATAAGTGTTAGGTGAATGCTTATTGAAATTGATAGTAAGAACTATCAGTCACAACAAAAATTTATAACATGCCTACTTTGTTTAGGACAAATGAAATATGAACAATTCTGAGTATTCTTAGCTCATTATATGGTCCTGGTTCTCCAGAGGTTTTGAGTATAGTTGTGGACAAAGAGCATATACAATAGCAGTGTAAAGTAATATATATACTAAACCTAAATGTGTGGTCCAAACTGTATGTATTAAAGGAGGTAAAGTCCCCAAGGACTGGCAAAGTTTGGCATAACCTTATGGAATATGCAAACTCCATGAAGAGAGTGACTGTTTTGTTTTTGTAGGTGTAGCTACTAGCACACACCCTGAGCATAATAGGTCCTCAAAAAGGCTCATGTAATCATTGAACAATTAGGACTTGGATTGGGCAATGGCAGGATTTGTTATGAGGATATAAGTTCGTGTGTGTGTGTTCTTTGATTCCTTCTGTCCTTTTACAATGTCCTTGGAGGTGGAGGTGGAGAGGTGGAGATAGTAGTGGAGAGAGTAATAAACTTTGTGAAAGAAGTTCTTGTCTTAGAACTCTGTTCTGCTATTTTCTAGTCTCTCAGGGCTGAAGTATCTGTATTTGGAAAATATACACCATTGCCTTGGTATTCTGTGAGGCACTTCTAAGTTTCTGATTCCTAATTCTGTCCTCTATGTATTCTGTTTACCCCAATATCTGGTGACCATTTTTTAGGTCTCATCCTTTTCAACCTTTCTTCAATTTCACACTGTAAGCCAACCTCTCCTCTTCGATACTGTTGCTGTTTTGGCTTTTCCCAACTTTGATCTCTAATTTCTCCTTCTACCTGTAAGGTTACGCCTCAGTATCCTTTGCAATGTCAACAAATATACCATACCGACTGTGTGTGTACTCCCGAGATTTCATCCTGAGTCTTTATTTCTCTCCTTATACTCTATCACATGGATTTAATGATTATCGATCTATATGTAGACATACCCCAAATCTACATATTAAACCTTAATCTTTCTCCTGAGTTCTAGTGCTGTATCATCAACTGCCTCACCGATTATTTTGAAGTGGATTCCCACAGACATCTCAAACTCAACACATCCAAAACAGAATTAGTTTTCTTTCTCCCAAAATCTACCCCTTTCCCAACTTCCCCATTTCTGCTGAGGACAACATGATTTTTCATATCTCCAAGGTTCATATTTCTTAATTCTCTCTCACTATACAGTGCCCATCTATTACAAAACTATGCAGTATAGCATGGTGGGTAGAGAGACAGTTTCAAAGACAAGAAGACAGGTTCAGGTCCTGCTTATTGACATGCAGGAAGTGACCCTAGCCAACTCAATTAACCCCTCAGTGCTCTGGGGAGATTTCTAAGATTTTAAGTTGCAGAGAAGATGTCCCTAGACCAATGAGATCCCTGATCTATTCCTTATCCCTATTACCTTCACATCTGTACTATCTGTCCCCTTCTCTCCATTCACTTCACCACCACCCTAGCTTTGGACTTATCTCCTCATATCATATCTGGACTGGACTATCATGATAGTTTCCTGATTGACTTCTCTCCCTACACTAATGGATCCTCCACAGGACTGCCATAGTGATTTCCACGAGGTTCAGACCTGAATATTTCATTTAGCTGCTCAATAACCTCTAGTAACTCCTTATTATATCTTAGCTTAAATATCAACTCATCTAGTGTTTAAAGGGCTTTGGATCCTGGCTCCAACTTATTTTCTAACTTTATTACACATTACTTCTCATTCATATATCCTACACTCTAGTCAAATAGTCTTAATGTTTCTCACATCCAGCACTCTCCTTCCTGTCTCCATGCATTTTCACTGATTATACCTCATCCCTGAAATATACCCTCTCCCCACCTCCAGTTTTCCAAATGCTTAGTTTCTTTCAGAACTCATTTCCAATGCCACTTTGTATGTAAAGCCTTTCCTGACACCACCACCTGATAGCACTGCCCTCCCTCAGTGATCTAGTGTCTATTTCATGTCTACCTACTTATATATATGTTGTCTACTCTGACTAGATTATAAAATTCTGTAGGGCAAGACCTAATAAATTTTTATCTTTGTATACTAGGACCTAGGGCAGAACTTGAACTATAGGAGATACTTGTTTGTTGATTTGATTGATTTCATCACTTGTTTTAGATCAAGTGTAAGGAACCTGAGGCCTTAAGGCCACATGTGGCCTTGCACATCCTCAAAGGCAGCCCTTTGACTGAATCCAAACTTCACAGAATAAATCCCCTTAATAAAATAATTTGTTCTGTAAAATTTGGACTCAGTCAAAAGGCTGCACCCAAGGACCTAGAAGGCCACATTATAGTGCCAGCACAGTATTTACAGCACTTACCATGACTATAAATATTCCTGTATAGTGCTCGATCACAAAATATAACAGATTCTTCATACAGAGGAGAGAATCAAAGCATCTATTTAGACACCAGAAAGCCAAATCCCAATACCAGGAAACCACACCCATCAAAGCAACAAAGAAGTTAATGCACTACAATGTAGTAGAGACTATGTCATCCTTTAGCCTTCCCACAAACCAATACAAGATCAATATTTACTCACAAACCTCTCTAGCTCCTTGCCTGAGTTCCTTTTTCTCCCAGCATCTCTCTACCTCTGACTAGGAGCTTCCTGGGGGCTCTGCTTTCCTTCAGCAAACTCCTCCCACTACAGGTTCCATGTGACCACATTCAGCCTATCAGGGGGCAGAGTTTATCTTCACAGCAGGGAAGCTTCCTGTAGGCTCTGCTTCCCTTCAGCAAACTCCTCCCACCACAGGCTCCATGTGATTACATTCAACCTATTGGGGGCAGAGTTTACTTTCAAAGCAGGGGAAGTCTTCAAACTCCCCTCAGGCCTATTAAGGGGACAGGGAAGATCTTCAAATTCTCATTCCACACATGTGGCCTCCAGGCCACAGGTTCTCCCCCCTCCTTAGACATTTTCTAAATTTCAAGAACTCTCTCTCTCTCATTATATTTTGTTCATTTCCCTAAGAGATCCTGACCACCTCAGGAGCTTTTCACAACCTATTACATCTTTATGGAAAAAGAAAGATTTCCTTTTGCCATTGGTGTTAGAAATTTCTAACATATATGCTGTATAAGGAAAGGATCAGCCTATGTTGATAATTAAGTATAGTTGTCATGGGCTATGAATGAATTCTGCTGTTTGCCTCTTAATCTTTATGTGGATAGGATCTTCTGTACCAAACCAAGAGTGAAAGACTGTGATGATTCAGAATTTCCCAGTGTTTGTACCATACCTGGACTAGGGTGTAGACACATAGAATTCAGGGTTGGGCCAAGGTTTTAAATTGATAGGTATGTGTGTGGTGGAGTGGTATAGACAATCACACAGAATTGTAAGGGGGACTGAGGACAACTCTGAAAATTGAGAGTTCTTTTTTTCATTCATTTGCAAATTTTTATTTTAGACTTGAATGCCAGAGCACAAATACAGAATAAAGAAACAAAAACATATCATAAACTTAAATTTTGCAACTTAGATATAAAGTTAGAAAGAAAAAAGTGTATCATGTACATTGTAGAACATAAGAGAGGATTCAAAATATGTAGTGATAAATTTTCATTTCAAGAAAACCCACGGCAAGATAACAAAGCTAGTAAGTAACAGAGCTGAAACTTGTAGATTTTTTCTATATGTACAGAAATCCTAATCATGTCCCTAGAATTACATGATTTCTGAAGGAACTATACCCTTTAAAGTGCTAGTTACTACTCAAGGTGTGGAAATTTCCTCCATCAGTAGGCTATAACATTATAATACTTCTATGACTGGATAAATGAGTCATAGGGAATTTCCTGAACAACAGTGAGGTTAAATGACTTGCCCTATGATCACACAGTAAGTATCAGAGATGGAATTTGAACCCATATTCTCCTGCTTCCTAATCCACTAATCACTAATACAAACTGCCTCCAGTTCTCTAGAATTATGTCCAATAAAGTCTGATGTAATAAAGTTAACCAATTGCACGAGATACTCTGAGGGTCTTCCCTTCCCAGACTAAATTTTTATAAAGATAAGCTAGGCCATATTTTTGCCTCAGTTCTTATCTAGTCTTTAAGTACTGAATGGGAATTGCCTCAAACAAACTGAAATCTGGGAAAGACTTCAGCTTAAAAAGACCTAGGGTTCTCACTGTATCCAGTCATTTTGACCTATGTCTTGCCACTAAATTGTGATGACTCCGGAGGAGAGACTGAGGATTATGACTCTGTACAGCCTTGTCTCACTTAAACCAATTTGCTTTCAAGTCAAGACTTCAACCCTGGTGATGTCATTGATCCCTTTTGAGAAGGAAGAATGAACAATAACAACCTATTGCATCTAAAGAATACTGTCTGCTTTATTCTAATTTTATAATATGGTTGTTTTCCTTGAATATTAAAAGTCTAGTTTCTATCTCTGTCTAGGACCAAAGGTCCTGCTCTTACGACCCTGAGCTCTGATTGGCCAGAATTTCCCTTTCTCTTGCCCAGTTTCAGACCGAAAATAATATTTCTCAAACACCTTCATGACAGAGGACAGGGTTATTATCTTCCCTTTTCTGCTTTTCACCAGTATATCTAAGAACAGTAATCAACCCATACTGCTTTTCCTGGCAAAGTTACCTCAGCAAATTGTCCTAGTATTCCAATTACCATTCTTTCCAACTTCTCTCTTCAGAATACTCCTCTATAATAACTACTTTTTAAATTGTTTTACCTCCCACTATTAGTATGTTTGTTTTTTGAGGTCAGGGATCCTATTACTTGTTTATACTTGTACTGTCAGAGCTTAAGCAATATTTTTTTCCATTAAAAAGAAAAAATTGCTAGATCAAGATGTCCATATCTTGGACTTTATATGATTGTGTTTAGCTATTGAAATATAGAAAGGAACTTAAATGTAGGTGTAAATTACAAAGTGGTTTACTGTGACAGCTCTATAAAAGTTCACATATATGGCTGAAGAGAAAATATATAACCTTTGTTATACCTTTAAACAGTTGCATTACATAGCTAGGATTTTATTCTGCCATTTGTGATTTAAGGTACTATCAGAAGAGATCTTTGAGAGTGATAAGAAAGAGACTCTTTAGAATATAAATTTCTAGTGACCAGTATTTATGTAAAGTTCCCTGGAGAAACATGCCTTCAAAGGTAGTTGTTGGTAATTTGTATGCTGTGCATAACTGGGTTTTCAACTGAATTCAACTCATGTTCTTTTAATCTGTTTGGGAATTCTGAATATAAGATAACAAACAAATATCCTACCAACCTAATATAGCTTAGTTTTGATTGGATGCTTAACAAATATCATGGATAACACATGATTGATGATACATTTTGTTTTATGTGTCTGCTAAAGGATAGAGCTGTATTACAGTTCATCATATGTTAGATTTCCTTCATCATAAAGTACTCAACAGCTATTGCAGTCATTCAAATGTTTATGGGCATATTGACCAAAAACACATTATCAACTTTGTTCATGAGCAGATTTGAGAAACTTTTAAGACTAATTCATAAACCTTACTGCATATTTGTCAAATTTAAAGCACCAGTACAGTTCAACAATTTTCAAGGTCAAAGGGAAGGAAACTATAGTCTGATGAATTTCCCAGAAGGCAGATATTTGAGATAAAGTGATTGATGCAAAATGCACAATAGGCAACATTATGTTATTAGACAGGTGATTACCTTCTTCCTAAAACTGTTTTATCAAATATTATATTAGAAATTAGTGTAACCAAAATTATGAGCAGGATTTTAGCAGAATTTCAATGGAATCCAGAGATACTCTTAAAAGAAAACTCTTTTTCTCTTCTTAAATTGTAGGCATCAAATTAAGGTGGTGGACTATATTATTATTTTGCAAGAGCATTGAGTGTGCCCAGAAGCATTCCCTGAGAGCTACTCTGTCCTTCTACTTACCTTCCCTACTCCCTTTTAAATGAATGAGAAGATTCTAATTATCAGCTGTCATTTTGGATCATCCATTAGAGCTTCACTATTCATTAAAATGGTTAATTGAGTTTCTAAGACAGTTTAATGTCATGAAATAGTAAACAATCATGCCCATCCCACCAGTGATAAAGGAAGAAAGTGATCACATTTTGGAGCCACATTAACTCTTTTGAGTTACTTAGTCAAGGAATGAGAAAGGGTAATTTGCTAAATGAATTGAAAGTGTTGATTCTTTTTTTAAGCTGAAAATATCCTAATCTTCACCAATAGCATCAAGCTTCATAATTCGCACTTAGTCTTTCTTTCCCTTTTTCAACATAGGAAGTGTGGCTTAAAATGATTCAGCCTGATTCTGAGTTAAGACTAAAAGTTCTTTTTTTTTTTTCATGGAGGAACACTGCATTTTATGTAAGTAAGTAAAGCACATAGTGCTTTGGGTACTGCATGAGATTATTCCTAGGGTGGTGGTCCAGTTCCTGGTAAGACTTTATGGACTATTTTTGGGGAGAGAGGAGTGAAGTTACTTACTAATAGCCCCTTTTTTCCCCAAAATCAATATTAGTCATGTCTGTTCTCTAAGGATTACTTATTGATAATATTTAAGTTACTAAATTCAACCAGCTAAATCTATATCAGATCATAATTAATTCCTTAGGGAAACTGGGGTCTCTGATGACTGTCCTTTTTCTTTTAGGGTATTTGGACCACATCTAGATAATATCAAAACAAATGGACACATAATAAAAAGTGTCTTTTCCATGAAAAAAAAAATAGTATGCTCTTAGTTGTAGTGAAAAGAGTATTGGAACTGGAGACAAAGGTCCTATGTCCTGATCTAGATTCTGTCACTTACTACCTGGGTGACCTTTGGAGACCCTTTTGATGGTCTTCTCTTTATTTGTAAAATGAAGTGATTGTAAAACAAAGGGGTTTCTGAGCTCCCTTATAGCTCTAAATCTGTGTTTCCTTGATTCTTCTAGTAGCGTTAAATCTATGCTCCTATGAAAAGATGATCTCTAAGAACCCTTCCTCCAGTAAGCCTAAGATTATAGAACTAACCAGGGGATTGATGGAATTTTTCTACTTTTTAATCACTTGTTTGAGTGTCTTCTAATGATATATAGATATGAAATGACTTAAAGGAGTTTCATTGATTTTCAAAGATGAAGTAATTTACTGAAAGAAAACTGGTTTCTGTGTCACTTCCTCTTCCTTATCAGTCAACCATTTTAAAATTTAAATTATTTATTTTTAATTTTCAACATTCACTTCCATAAATATTACATTTTCTCCCCTTCCCTCCCTAGATGGCTTTCAATGTGATACAGGCTCTACACATACATTCCTATTAAACACATTTTCACATTAGTCATATTGCATAGAAGAATCATAACAAATGGGAATAACCATGAGAAAGAAAGGAAAAAAAAACAAAATAAAACAAAAAAAGAAAATAGCTTGCTGTATTCTGCATTTCAACTCCATAGTTCTTTCTTTGGAAGTATCTGGTATTTTCCATCATATATCCTTTGGCGTTGTTTTAGGTCCTTGCATTGCTGAGAAGGACTAAGTCTATCAAAATACTGTGCCTGTTACTTATGTTCTTCCAGTTCTGCTCCCCTCATTCAGCATCAATTCATATAAATCTTTCCAGGTTTCTCTGAAGTCCACCTGTTCATCATTTCTTATAGCAAAATAGTATTGCATTACATTCACATACTACAATTTATTTAGCCATTCCCCAGTTGATGGATATCCCCTTGATTTCCAGTTGTTGGCTGCCATAAAGAGAGCTGCTACAAATATTTTTTGTACATGTGAGTCTTTTCCCCATTTTTATGATCTCTTTGGGATACAGTCTGAGAAGTGGTATCGCTGGGTCAAAGGGTATGCACATTTTTTATTTGGGCATAGTTCCAAATTGCTCTCCAGATTGGTTGGATCAGCTCATAACTCCACCAATAGTGAATTAGTGTTCCAACATTCCCACATCCTTTCCAACATTTTATCATTTTCCTGTTTTGCCATGTTAGCCAATTTGATAAGTATCATGTGGTACCTCAGAACTGGTTTGATTTGCATCTCTCTAATCCAGGGGTTCTCAACCTGTGGGTTATGTTCAGTTTGTAACAATGAAAATACATCCTGCATATCAGATATTTATATTACTATTCATAACAGTAGCAAAATTACAGTTATGAAGTAGCAATGAAAATGGTTTTATGGTTAGGGGTCACCACAATATGAGGAACTGTATTAAAGGGTCTCAGCATTAGGAAGGTTGAGAACCACTGCATGATTTAGAGCATTTTTCATATGGCTATCAATAGATTTAATTTCTTCTTCTGAAAACTGCCTGTTCATATCCTTCCACAATTTGTCATTTGGAGAATGACTTGTATTCTTGTAGATTTGACTCAGTTCTCTCTATATTTTAGAAATTAGGCCTTTATCAAAGCCACTAGTTGTAAAAATTCTTTCCCAGTTTTCTCCTTCCCTCCTAATCTTGGATGCATTGGCTTTGTTTGTGCAAAAACTTTTCAATTTAATGTAATCAAAATTATCCATTTTGTATTACATAATGTTCTTTATCTCTTGTTTGGTCATAAATTCCTCACTTCTCTATAAATCTGACAGAGAAACTATTCCTTGCTCCCCTAATTTGTTTATAATATTAGCCTTTATACCTAGATTGCATACCAATTTGAACTTTATTTTATGGTGTCAGAGATTGGTCTATACCCAGTTTTTGCCATACTGTTTTCTAGTTTTCACAGCAGTTTTTGTCAAATGGTGAGTTCTTATCCCTGAAGCTCAGGTCTTTGTGTCTATCAAACAGTAAGATTGCTATAATCATTGACTACTGTGTCTTGTGTACCTAACCTATCCCACTGATCTACCCTTCTATCTCTTAGCCAGTATTAAGTAATTTTGATTATTGCTGCTTTATAATACAATTTAAGATCTGATATGGCTAGGCTACCTTCCCTAGCATTTCTTTTCATTAATTCCCTTGATATTCTGGAGCTTTGGTTCTCCCAGATGAATTTTGATACTATTTCTTCTAGTTCTATGAGACAATTTTTGGTAGGTTTATTGGTATGGCCCTGAATAAGTAAATTAATTTAGGTAGAATTGTCATTTTTATTATATTGGATTGGCCTATCCACGAGCAACTGATGTTTTTCCAGTTACTTAGATGTGATTTTATTTCTGTGAAAAGTGTTTTGTAATTGTGTTTGTATAGGCCCTACACTTGTTTTGGCAGGTAGCAGTCAACCATTTTGACAGAGGCAGTATGTCGTAGTAGATGATCCAGGTACAAGCACATCTCTGATACATACTGACTGGGTGACCATGGACAAATGGCCTCGAGAACTCTCTAAGACTCAACAAATGCAGAACAGTTACTAATCTGCTTTGGTAGATGGAGTTGTCTCAAGTCTGAGCCCTTCATATCAATGAAATTACAAATGTGGAAGAAAAAAATCGTCTGTGTGATGTGATCTGGTCATCTAGGTAAGCTTTTAGCTAGTTTAAGCAGAGTATGAAGTTTTCAAGGATTTAAGACAACTGACATATATTTCTAGGAGAACTGATTAGAAAGAAAAGGCATTCTTCTAAAACTCTAGAAAATGAAATAAATACGTAGCCAGTTTCAGACTCCTGGGGTCCTTATCATAACTCTTACTGGCACTGAGGGGTGAGGTCCCTAGAACAAGGCTGTATCTCCCTTCTGGGGTCTGACAGGATAACTTTGAGGGTCCGTGTGATCTCTTTCTAATGACTTCAAGCCCATTGCAATTTGTTCTCCTCAGTGTCACTCACCAGTTATCTCTTCAGTATTCTCAATATTGCCCTCAAACAAACGGCAATTAATATCTCTTCTGTGTTATTGACTGATCTCCTGGCTTCCTCTTTTCACCAGATTATTGGGGGGGGGGGGGTAGAAGCAGCATCTATATAGTGTCTTCTATGTGCCAGGCACTGTGCTAAGAGCTGGTTTACCTATATTACCTCATTTGATTCCCCTCAATAACCCTACAAGGTAAGTGCTTTTGCAGTTAATTTATAGGAAATTGAAACAAACAGAGGATAAAGTGACTTGGCTAGGGTCATATGGTCAGGAACTGAGGCCAGATTTGAACTTAGGTATTTTTTGACTCCAGCCCCAGAACTCTATTCACTGAACCACCAGATGCCTTTATAGCAGCATAACTCTAAAGGTCTTTAGTGACATTTTAATTCCTTCTCGGGCCAATCCTTATCAAAAGGACCCTTATGGATTTTAAATACTTTTTTTTTTTGCTATGCTAAGCTCAGTTGTTTCTACCTGATAGAATACAAGGTATTATCAGCAACAGTTGCTAACAGTCTCTAAATTTCTGTGCCTTGGAATAAAGCTCAGTTGCCAAACCAAAGAACTCATTTATACAAATTCCTTTGCTTTAGGGACAAAGAAAGAGAAACCCAGGAAGAGTAAGTGTTTTATTCAAGGTCATACAGATAGTATCCAAGGTGCAGTTTGAACCCAGATCCTATGATTCAAGTGCCACTCTCACAAAGGCTGAAATTCTCTAGTAAGTGAGAGAATCTCAGCTTCATCAAACTCATTGAAAGTGAAAGAGCACACATGAAGAGATGTAAAAATGAAGAAACTGGCTCTGCAGCAGTGAATTTGGTGATAATTCAAAACTCTATCAATGCTTTATTTTTTCCAGTTCATCTAATACACTTTACATAGAACATTATAGTTTAATGGCAAGAGTATTCAAGGAGTTTTATCTAATCTTAGAAGGAAGAATGATTTTTACTCCAAAGGAGAAAAGAAGCTGCATAGGTCATTACTTCTCCCTCTATCTGATAACATGCTTCTAATGATTCTAACAGCGGCTTTCTCAGCTCTCTTTTTCTCCCTCCCTTTTCATAAACAACTGCTGGCAAAATTCAGGTCTGTTTATTTCAAATCATATTTTAGGTAGTAAATTCTGTATATTTAGACTAGCATTTCATTTCTATTTTATCTTTATATGTCTGAGAAGTCACTAAATTCTTATTAAATTTCATACTAGATAACATATAAACTGTTCTTTGTTGGCTTTAAAAAAATCCATTCCATTGTAGCTCATTTGCTTTTTCTGATTTAAGTAGCTTTTTTAGCTGCTCTGCCAACTTAATGGTTTCCTTTATTTAAATATTTTGTTTCTTGTACTGACTTTCTGGTGTGTTGATGAGGATATCAGTTGTTTATCCTTAAAGAACCTTTCCTTAAAGGTTTTTTTTTACTTGAATTATGTTGCCCAGACCTCATTATTTGAAGGTCAACTGGGTTGATATTGTTTATCTATTTTATTGGGTCAGATGACTTCATAAAAGAGCAGTAAAAACTGAGAAAGAGTGCTAAGTGGAATGTAACTCTCTTAAGGGAAGGGAAAAATTTCATTTCTGTTTTTGTATCCCTTCCAAATATCATAATACTTGTACATAACAGGCAGATGGACTAGACCTGTTATTTTACTGGGAAAGGACATATCCAGGTGAGGAAATTCCCTCTACCAGTATGTAATGGGAATCTGAAGCTCTTTCCTGCCCCTAGCTCCTTTGCTTAAGTGGCTCTGAGAATGTTCCCTGATTTGGTGGTCACGTGGAGCCCGTGGCCAGAAGCTTGGTTTTTGGGAATGGCCACACCTTGTTACTTTGTAATTGGACAATGGGTAAAGAGGGCTGACCTAGGAGAAGCCTATATATATGCCCTGATATGAGGCTTTGCTTTGGGGCTCACTTTGAGAAGAGTTGTGTGATTTGACCGGATGAGACACTGGGAAGATGTTGAGCCCCTCAGCTTTGAAAAACCCAGATGTTGGTGCTTTTCTCTCTGGTAACTTGACTAGGTAATGGATGTGATGGTCAGATGGTTGGAAGCCCATCTGCTGATCTGTTTCTTGGTCTGCTTGTAACTTGTGTTTGTATTCTCTGGAGTTCAGGATGCTGACTCTTTTCCCTGCACTAGGTAAATGATATGTTTGTTTGATTAAAGAATGATTGTTAACCCATTTTGAGTTGCTTTCCTTTAGAAAAGCATATCTAAGAACCTGTGCTAGCAGCTGCCCTGGGTATGCTAGGGTGCTTGCTGATACACAGTGAGTCAGCACCTTCTCTACAATGGATAATCCTTAACAGTTGCCTAGAACAGTGGTGTCAAACTCAAATATAAGAAGGGACCACAACCACATAGAAGAATCCTCGTAGACTTTATGTTAACTTAGAAAACCATATATTAACATTATCTATGTTGGATTATAGCTTTATTTATTTTGTTAAATATCCTATTTACTTTTTAATCTGTTTCATGCTACACTCAGGAGTTTTTTGGGCTGTATCTGGCCACAGGGCAACATGTTTGATATCTCTCGCCTAGAACATTAAGAGATAAAGTGACTTCCCCAGGATTATACAGCATGTGTGCTTCAGACCAGGGCTTGAATTTGCTTCTCAGTTAGCTCTCTATCCATCATGTCAGGTTGCTTAGCTCCATATCCACGACTGTGTCTATTGACTAAAGTATACTGCCTTGTACATTTGTAAATCAGACTTATTAGGAGAAGACTAATCTAATTTAGTAAATTATGGAATTATAGAATTATAGAATTAAGACATGCAATATTGAATTTTCTACCATCTAAGTATCATTCACACTAATGATTAACAGTGTTACTAAGCATAATTCTCATAATGCCTAACTTAACAAATTTACATTATGTTTAATTAGTAGTGCTTACTGCAGATACATAGATATTCCCAAAGTGATCTTTTAATCACTGATAAACTTCCTTCCTTACACCAGAATCCTTATTCATCTATGTATTCTTGTTCCCATTGTAAATTGCCTTAGCAAGTTATCTTTCTATCAACAAGTCAGTCATCTATGATTTATCTCTTACTATGTTCTAGGCACTTTTACCAAGTACTAAAGATACAGAAGAAGACAAAAAAAAATTAGTTCTTGCCTTCATGGATTTCAGGTCCTAATTGAGGAGACAAGATGTAAACAATTAATATACAAATAAGTTATTTATACAATAGAAGATAGTTTCTGAGGGAAGTGGTGGGGAAGCAGACATCTGAAAGAGCCTTCTCTAAAAAAACAATATTTAATTGAGACTTGAAGGAAATCAGGGAGGCTGGAAGGTACAGACGGTGAGAAGGAGGAGCTTTCAAGGCTTAGGGGGTAAGGAGAAAAGTGGACAACCAATGAAAAGGCACAGAATTTTTATTGGTATCACTAGTGCATGGAGTGGAATAATGTGTAAGAAGACTGGAAAGGTAGGCAGCAGCCAGGTTATAAAAGCCAAGGATTTTCTTTTTGATCCTGGAGGTAATAAGGATATCAAGTATGTGAATGACAAAGTCAGAGCTATGTTTTAGGAATATCACTTTAGCAACTGAGTGGAGAATGACTGGGGTAGCAAGACAATTGAGGCAGTCAGCTTTGCTAGTATATAATTTATTACAAATTCTGAATTAGTGGAGTTTTTATTGATGGGTTTTTGTATTATTGACTATAGTCTTCTACCTACATTAAATTCTACTCAATTCATCTCCAGTTATCATATACATGATATGGTCCTAGGTGGTGTGGCATTTACTCAGTTGTGGGATTTACTTAGGGAAGGCTGTGTAATTTTCCAGAAACAGATGTGCCTCACTGCTAAACGATGTTATTAATGTATTTAATATTTCTAAAACAAATTTACTAATGTAGGTAATTGAGTACTGTAAAAACTATATTTTGCAAATGCTTTTGAATCTATAAGAAGTAGGATAATTATTTTTTATTTGTTACAAACTTTTAGGAGAGATAATATCTAAGTAACCTAAGACTGACCAGAATCATGTAAATATTCTTTTTGATGATTAATGAGTAGGAGGAGAAGGAGGTAAAGGGATAATATATGTAGTCATTTGGATTGAAATAATTAAAATTTAAATTAATTCAAAAGAATTCTTAACCAATATTGAACTCCAGTGTAAGTGGTTCTATTTACTTTTTAGTAGAAATACCAAGGGACCTCATGAGTATTAACTCGATATTTAAGTGAAGAACTATTTTGAATTCCAATCTATTCTAAAATCAGATGCAAAGAGTCCAAATTAATGAAATTATATATCTCTTTAGCAAGAGTTCTACAAATTAAAATCATTATAAAAGAATAGGAAAGGCCTTGACATCTTAGTATAATCAGTTAGCACTTCTCTATCAATGACGATTTTTCTTCTTTAAAGATACAACCCTGTAGAGCTCTGAAAATATTGCCACTTTCCTCTCAAAAGTACATTTGTTGTAGAGATTAAATCAGAAAATTGTAAAAGTAACTTAATGTATTAAGACCAGAGTACATTCATTTGGTTCGATATACTCCTACTTTCTAACCATAATTTTCACGTTGGGGAAATGAATGGACTGAATGATCTTCGTGATAAACATCATTTAAAATATTTTAAAGTGTTTGTTTTTTTATTTAAACTTGAACATCTCTAAATTGGTTTCAAAAAACCAAAATAAGATAGAACTTTTAACGTACCTCCATGTCACAATCTCTCTGGATGTGTTTTCTCATTTATAAAAGAGTGTCTGGGAACAGAAACAGAGTGACGGTGGAAGTCATTGATCTTTCAGGTATATTACAGCTTTAAAAGCTTGTTTGTTTGCCTTTTTCAAACTATTCACAATAAATCAGGGACTTATTGATACATAAGAAAAGCAAAAATGTGTGTATGAAGTAGCTGAAGGCTGTGATTTTATCTCTAAGGTATGCCATTTAAACTCATCTCTTAAGATCCTGCCTCATTTTTTTTTACCGTAGTTTAAATTGATACTTCTTTTTTCATTATTTAACATTGATTGAGAACCTCCTAAGTTCTCAGAATTGTACCAATTCTATAGCATCAGAGACATATATACCAGTAGGCAAAACATACGAAGTAGGCAGAATTTAAGAGGAGCTAATATGTTCCCACCCCCAATTTATTTTTTCCCTTCAGGTTGAAATGCAAACATTAGCCTCATTTTTCAAGAGCCACTCAAAAATGCTTAGCATTTTACATGGATTGAGGTACGGTGCTTTGGGGGAAGGGCAGTCATATATTAGTGTGCAATAATCTACTTAGTTCATGTTGCTGTTTGATTTTGTTAAAACAGCACCTGAAAACAAGGCAAAGGACAGATAAATTTGGATGGGGACCTAATGGCAGGTCACTCAGCCTTTGTTTTCCTCAGTTTCTTTATCTATAAAATAAAGATAATAATAGCACCTAATGAGACAATAATTGTAAAGGACTGAACACAGTGCCTGGCACCTAGTAAACACATATAAATGTTAGCTATTATTAGTGTTATTCTTTTAATTTTTGTTATCAGTATTAAATAACATATATAACTGGGTATGAGGAGGCTTGTCTGTAATCCTAGCTCCTGGGGAAGCTGAGACTGGTAGATATTTTGAGATTGCGAGTTCTGAGTTACAGTGGGCTAAGGCAATCCAGTGTCTGTACTATTTGTAAATATAATGGGGATGGGGAACAGGGCAAGGATGAAGAAATGCCTGGTTGCCTAAGCATAGAAAAGTCATTCCAGGGTAAAAACAGAAGAGATCAAAATTCCCATGTTGATTAGAGTTCGACCATACTGTGAGTAGGCACAGAAATCCCAATCTGAGCCAAAGAGGGAGGGAAGAAGGAAGGTAAGAAGATAGGAAGGGAGAAAAAAGAGTAGTAAAAATGCTAAATTTTTGTTTTATTGTGCTTTCTTCCATATGAAACATTTTTACGAGCAGAGTTTCTATTTTTCAATAACTGGAAAATCTACAATATGGAAAGGGGAAGTACATAAGTAGCAGTGGTTTTATGGATGGAAGATACTAGAGTTAGTTTATTTCAGGTGCCAAAAGAGGTATTCCCAAATCCGCAAGCTGTAGAGAGCTTTTAAAAAATGAGTGAGGGTATTTGCAGAAAATGGCAATGTGCATAGAATTGGATAAAAAAAGGGTGAGAGACTTGAGTTGAAAGAGACATAAACTAACATAAGGAATAAAAAGATTTCCTTTTATTCATTGGTTCTGGAAGCTTTAAAAATTATGAAATGTAAACATGTACAAATAATTAAGCAGTTCTCAGAACAAAGTACTATTATCTGATTTTTCACCTGCATTCTTTATGTCCCCAAATATCATATTTTAAGTCTAGAGAAAACTAAAATATACATATATATTTATGCAAATGAGATAAATAATATTCAAATAGATCTTCTAACAATATCTAGATGAGAATGATGAGGGAATGCCATAAAGTGGATTTTTGGTCAGGCCTCTGTTGGACAAAGTGACCTCTTCCAACACTGAGGTTCTCTGAGATTCTACATATCTGTTATATGTGGAGGCAAATATGGTAATTTGGCTTCCCAAATTAATATGTGAAATTTAGCTTCTGAATTCTAAGGCAAACACCAGAACTTCTGAGTAGGGACTGCTATTATGCCTTGATGTTATGTCTTAGTTGTTAGCATCTTGACTTATCTAAAGATTCTGAAGCCCCTCAGTGCTTGCCATATCATTTATATATCTCCTGCCTTTCCCCTGAAAAACTTAAGGAATTGAATAGAAAAACCCACATTCTCAAATGTTTTAAGAAAGGAAAACTGGAGGAAACAGGAGAAGAAACAAAAAGAAAGGCAGCACTTTTGTTCCCCCTAATGCCTAATGGAATCATTGGCCATAAATCTGGAGTTATAGTGTTAACTTGTTTATGTTATTGAGGAAGGATGGATCTTTACCATCACTTAGCTTTTGATCTTCAAGTGATTTTGCACTTGTCTCCCCTCTCCTGGCCAACTCAGCACAAGCAGACCAAATACTGCCTAATGTTATGTATTTCAATCATTTTTAATGATTTTTTTCTGTAAAATAAGTCATAAATAATAGTGTATACTCGCATTCAGATAGCCAAAATGTATTCCATTGAAAAAAATCACCCTATTTTCTTTGTGTTAAATGTTATCCTCCACTAAAGACTTATCCCAATGCTTCATTGTAGTTTGGAGGTAGCTGGACTCCTGAAGGCAATACCATTGCAAGTACTGGCAGGTTCTATTACACTCAAAAGGCTTCTGTTAATGGGCCATATGCTCATTAACCAACTATCTACCCAACTATGTTCAGGATGCTAGAGGGTTGAACACCAGGTGATGGATAGCTTTGTCCATAGCAATTCACAAAAGCTGTGTATGACCTTGGACAATTCACTTAGCTTTGCTTGACTAGTTTTCTCAACTGTAAAAGTAAAAAGGTTTGGATTAGTTGGATTATAAGAGCTTCAACCGTAATTCCATGATCCTACAATCTAATTGATTAACATACAAAATGCTTTGCAAACCTTAAAGCACTAGATAATTATTAGCTATTATTGCTAATGTGTGGAAGGATTTGCAATTTCCATTGGTATTAAAATCATGGATCCTTGACACATTGAAGGATGAGCCTGGGAGGTGGGGAGGAGTGAAAAAACTCAGAAAGAAGTAAGATGAAAACTGTTGCTCTTCCATACCTAGAATATTTCTCTTATTTGGCCCAGTGGGAGAATCAAATTCAAAATAATCATTATATACTTAAATGTACTTAGGAACCCTGTCGCAGAGGATCCTACAAGACATACCCAATAATCCTACCAGTCAGTCACCATTTATTGAGCATCTATGTGCCAGGAATTCTGTTAAGCACTGGAGATACAGGATAGAAAAAGAGGCAAATAGCTCCTCAAGGAGCTTTACAAATCTAAGGGAGCAACACCATATAAAAGAATATATACAAAGTAAGCTATACACAAGATAAACAGGAAATAATTAACAGAGAAAAGGAGCTAGCATTAAGAAGGGCCAAGGAAGGCTTATAGGAAAACTAAGGATTTTAATTGGAATTTACAGGAAACCAGGGACTTCACAAATTTGTGTGGAGGAGGGAGAACATTTCTGGTATGGGGGCAGCCAGACAAGATACCCAAGGCAGTGAGATGGAGAGAGAGGAAATGTTTTGCTTTGCAAACAGTGTAGTCAAGGTCATGATGGATTTTGAAGGCCAAAGAGAGCATTTTATATTTGATCCTAGAGACATTAATGAGTCACTGTAGTTTACTGAGGATGACATGATGGGCTGCGCACTTTAGGAAAATTACTTTGGTGGTTAAATGGAGAATGGATTGGAGTAGGGAGAGATTTGAGGCAGGGAGACGCACCAGCAGATATTACACTGGTGCTGGTGCAAGGTGATGCGCTGAACTAGCGTCACAAGAGAGAATGGGAGACATTCAGAGAAATACTTGCAAAGATGAAAAAGCCTGGCCTTGGTAACATATTAAATGGGGGGCAAGGAGGAGGAGTAAAAGATAGTGAGTAGATCATGATTACTATAGAGAGTCATGTTGTTCTCCACAGTAATAAGGAAAGTAGAAGGAGGGGAGGATTTGATGGGAAAGATAATATGTTCTGTGTTGGACACAATGAGTTTAAGATGTCTACTGGAATGCTCACTTCCAAGTATCTGAAAGGCAGCTGGAGATTTGAGATTGCAGGTCAGTAGAGAGTTTGGGGTCTAGAGAATCATCAACATTGAGATAACAGTTAAATCCATGACAGCTGATGAGATCACCAAGTAAAGTAGTAGAGATGGGGAAGAGAAAGAGGATCCAGCAAAGGAGATGGAGGAATGGTCTCCTAATACAAGCACTCTGAAGATGCCCAAGAAGACTATCCTGTTTTTTGTTTGTTTGTTTGTTTATATGTTTGTTTTGGTGGGGAGGGGAGGGACACAAAATAGAGAGGTTATTCAAAGTCCTGTTGTCATTATAGCTTGGTTGGATTAGTCAGTTAGTCAGTAAGCAGTTATTAAGAGCCTCTTATGTTCCAGGCACTGTGCTGAGTTCCAGGGATACAAAAAGAGGCAAAAGACAGACCCTGGATTCAAGGAGTCCCTGGTTTAATGGTATAACATACAGTTGAGATGGATGTCTGAAACTGAAATGTTTACAGATGTTAAGTAATCTCCTTCATCCTATGCATTCTTATTTTGTTTGTAATTACTGTGGGAGAATTAGACTGCTTAGACACACCGTCTTATGTAAAAACAGGATTGTGAGTAGGGATTGGTTAGGGTGAGGAACCTGTGACCTCGAGGCCACATGTGACCCTCTAGATCCTCAAGTGTGGCTTTAAGTGGAAATGATTCTGTCAATGGTTGCACTTGAGGACCTAGAGGGCCACATGTGGCCTCGAGGGTACAGTTTCCCCATCCCTTGTTTGATATATAGTCTCCCTTTCTCCCCCTAAAGTTGAACTAGATGATCTTCAAGGTCTTTTCCAGATTTGCCATTTTATAATACGTATAATTAGTTCAAAAGAGAGAAGCAGAAGTGCCCCTATTGGTGTCCTGCTCTGTTTCTCTGGGCTGTCCTTGCAGACTGCAGCAGAACAGCTCTTAACTGTGTAATTTAGTACATGGGTTTACTGAGGGCATTCAACTGCTTATAGAGCTCTCTAGGAGGGTGAAACAGCAATGCAAAGCAGGACATGAGCTAAGCCTTTGATGACTGTCACGAGGCAAAAGATTCCCTTTGCTTCTCTTTTGCCTCATGAGTTCTGGTGGTGCTTTATATATGATTAATCCATGATTCTTTCAACAGAGCTAACTCCCTGGAATAGACACAAACAGGTTATCAGCACAGTGGTAGCACCTAGCCACTGTTTAATAAAGCCTTCTTGGGTTGAGCTGAATTGTGAATGTCTTTCTTACCCATTTATTTGATGTAAGTCTTCTTCCACCATTCACATCTAACTATTGAAAGGGACTAGGCAGAATTTACAGAGTCCCCAGGAGATGAGTCCTCCTGGAAGGGTGTAGCTTGCTCTCACTCTTCTGTTTCCTGCCAGCCTTTCCAGTCTTTGCTATTCTATTCACACCCTTCACTGCCTGGTATTAACACCCTCTTGCTGTTGCCACCAAGGACTCAGATAGGTATGTAAAATTTCTGGATATTTTGAAGCCACAGTTGGGTGAGGGAGGGAGTGGGAGAGAAGGACATACTGACTTTTCCTACTCATTTTATTTCCATCAGGAAAAAGAACATTAAAAACTGATGGCAACTTTGGGGAAAATTATATATATATTCAATACTCATTTTTTTAAAACATTGCTCAAATCACTGTAGTTTAGAGACATATAAATGTAATATGTATAGTTGGTTTACTTATGTAATTATGATGTTTGGAAAATTTAATTTAAAAGCATATAATTTATTCAGACAATAGTTATACATTTACTAATTAATTCTACTGTAAATTTTTGTTATAAATGGAGCTCCAAGCTGCTAAGCTTTAAGGAATCCAACATCCCTTCATTTTAGCCAGTTTATGAGATGCATGTGGAGACTTGAAACAGAAGAAACTATCAACATTGTTAATACCAAC
>CM053601.1:117001849-117064156 GCA_028646575.1 Pseudocheirus occidentalis | reverse complement strand
GATCTGATTTCATTAACATTAAAGTTAACTGGAAGTAAGGAGCTAAGTGCCTTTACTAGGTGCTAAGTGCCTTTACTAGGTGCCAAAAGAAAGGGGCATGGAAGATCTTCTTATTTCATTAACATTACACCTGCCAGTTATTTTTTTTTTAGAAAAGTAGCAAAAGGAAGGACAAAATGAAGGAAACATATCGACTACATTACTTTAGTGACTGTTGTTTGCAGTCTCAGCATCATCTGCTCGTCCTCACCTTTCCCACATTCAGTCAATTCCCAGATATTCTTGGTTCTTCTATCACCTTTTGTACACAGACTTTTCCTCTGAACTCACAAAGCTTGCACCCAAGCTCAGTCCCTTACTGCTTCTCTTTCCTGGGCAATTGCAATAGCCTTCTGATTGATTTCTCAGCCTGAATTTTCTCTTTTCAATTCTTCCTCCACACAGCTGCCAAATTGTTATTCCTAAAGTGTGGGCAGCTCACTCTTCTCCATGGATTCCCAATTTCCTTTTGAATAAAATACATCCTCCTCTATTTGACATTTAAAGCTCTTTTAAGTCCCTCTTCAGCTTACCTTTACACGTTTACTACACATTGTCCTACAGTTAGGTTGACGTATCGTACATTTAGTCAGGAAGATCTGAGATTTGACCGTCACAGACGCTTACTAATTATGTGTTCCTAAGTAAGTCACTGAACCTGTGTTTGTCTCTGTTTCCCCATCTTTATCTCCTCATGGGGATAGTAATAACACTTGAATACAGTAGGTACTTAATAAATGTTAACTGACTGACTTACTTGCAAGGGAAAAAGAATGGTATTTAAAAAAATGCTTTGAAAACTTTACAAACATTTTATAAATGCTGGCTACTATTACGACTATGTTTATTATTAGAGAAAACACTGGTCTACCTCCTATGCCTGAATTACAGAAAGGGCATTGATATACCTGAGATAGTGCTGTGGAAGTCTGCAAGGATGGTGAAGAGTTCTTAGGCTCATGCCACAACTGTCAGGTGAAGAGCTCAAAATGTTTAAGCCTGTAGAGAAAGCATGTGGTAGGGGTGGGATAACGTCAGTTCTCTTGAGATATTTAAACAATTACCATATGGAAAAAAGATTTGACTTAGAGTGTTTATACTGCATATAGTAATAGAGTGCTTCTCAAACCTTAAAGTGATAAATGCTATTTTTATCATCTTCTCATCCTTGTTATTGCCATATTGTCATCATCTCTTTCACTTTGTATGTTTCACCCAAATATTTTCTCGTACGTTACAATGATCAGTCTCCTGTCTCTGTCTTTGCACACCTCATCTCCTTTACCTAGAATACATTCTTTTATATAAAATCTTGTTTCCTCCAAGGCTCTTCTCAAGTTCTATCTTCTACTCAAGGTCTAGCTAGCCTAATAACTCAGGTAGCAAGTGCTTTCCTTCATTATTTTGTATATGTTTTAATTACTGATCCATATTCATATCTTCCCCCCCAATGGAATTCAAATTTCTTATAGGTAGGGGCTACTTCATTTATATCTTTTTTATTTCTTTTGTCTAACCTAATACTATTCATACGGTGGGCTATAAGAAATACTTCTTGAATGAATGATTCAATGAACATTGCCATATGGAATATTATTTAAGCTCTCATTTTCAGAGCCTTCACCATTAGCAGTTTCTGCTTCTTCTGATGATCTTTACAAACTTCTGAAAAATGAAGGTTTATTCAACATAGGACCTTATGTACTAATCTTTCATTAGTGTAATGATTTGTTTGTTTTAAATATTTCTAAATGTAAGCCTAATTCTAACAGAAGCATTAAGACAAATTCTGGCTTCCAGGAGTTTATTGTACAGTTTAGGAGATAAGATATCAAAATGTGAAAAGTTAAAGATGAAAATGTCATTTAAAAAGCTCATATTTTCTGCCTAGGTGGTGTTAGGCTAATCACTGAGTTTTTTGGGGTCTTGTTTCATCATCTGTAAAATGACAAAGCTTCACTAGATGTCTTCTACTGCCCTGTTCAGATCTGATTCAAATTCAGTATCAGTGTTTGTATAACTTGCATATGGAAGAGCAAAAGTCAGATAATGTGAGATAATTTGAGATAATAAAAGTCAGATAATTTGAGCACCTTATATCTTCCACATACAAGTTATGTAAACACTGCCCTTTAAAATAAAGCACGTTAAAACAGTATATATTATCTCCTTCAGTCCTCACAACAACCTTGTGAAATAAGTTCCATTTTCATTCCCATTTTGCAGCTAATGAAATTGAGGACAAAAAAGCACATATGACTTGCCCAGTATTTTGCAGCTAGCAATTGTCTATGGCACAGTTCGAACTCAGGTCTTCCTGACTCTATGTTCAGTGCTCTATCCACTCTGCCACGTATGATTGCACAGTGTCAAAAGCATTTAGCATAATACCTGGCATACAATAGGTACTTAATAAATGTTTACTGGCTGACTGAATATGAATGTGGATTTTTAGAACTTAAAGGAAAATTAGAAATTTTCTATCCCAACCCGCTATTTTTTTTTTTTTTACAGAATTAATTAGGGGGAAAAAACTGAGACTAGAACCCAGCTCTTCTGATCCCTTTCAAATCAGCTTGACTTTAGAGCAAATCAAAGCAAGAGACATTGCTAATTACCATCTATATAGCAATTATGCTTTGTAGAGGGGTGTAGCACAACCCCTACCCTCAAAGAATTTGCAGTAGACTTGGGGAGACAAGACATCAACTTTGCCTAATTAGTATTTTAAATAGCACGCTTCATCAAACAAATTTTCTTAATCTTACAACAGCAAATATTCATTTACAATCCAATCTGGTCCAGCAATGATTCAAGCTATTGGAAGGCTCTATATGTTTCATTCATTCTAAATGTTAGATAATCACAAATTTAATTTAGTTTAAAACTGAAATACAGCTTCAGTGGAAAACTTTGATCCTTCAGTTTCCCTCTTAAGCTTAGCTATTTATCTCTACTGAGTTTTGGACTACACATTAAATATATATATGTGTGTATATATATATATACACATATGTGCATATATACGTATCTACACATATATGTACATATATGGAGAAAGGGAGAAATACATATATATGCATGTGTATGTATGTGTATGATTTAGTTAGAAACTGAAATATAGTTACATTTGAAAACTTTGATACTTCATAGACAGAGTCCCTTAATTTAGCTACTGGTACTTGGACAATTGGTTATATACATACATATGTGTGTATGTATGTATGTATGTATGTATATGTGTGTAGACACATAGATGATAGATGGACAGATAGACAGATAGACACACATCCAGAATATTGTGAAAGTTTTAGGATACTTTTAAGCTTTGATAGCTTAAAATATCAAAGTTTTAAAGTATCTGAGTTTTCAGCTGTAACTATTTGATAGCTCAAAACTGTCCTAAGGCATTTGGAAGATCCTGTGTAAATTTGTCTGTACTTAAAGCCACTGCTAGTTCTGTATTCAAAATTTTTCTGATTGATAGGACCTACTGCATTTTGTGCTTGGGGGACTTTGAGAAGATGGTTGCATCCACATACATGAGGCATCAGAGTAAGACTTTAGGGGATGTATGAATGAAAATAACCCAATTAATTATGACAGTCAGTTAAACACACATTCATCAAAAGTCTGTGTGCCAAGCACTGTGCTGTTTGAGAGGAAGGTGATGTCAGTCAGACTTTATATAGTATTTGTGGAGAATGCAAATACAGTAGAAGGTCACTGAATAGATCCTGGAGGTGATGAGCCACAACTTTGCCTTAATGCACCTCCCTCATTGTTTGTGATACTTGCTTATGCTTTTAGATTCTCTTAAGTAAAGTCGAAGAAATGTACTACAAGAGATGGGCAGAAAAGGTCACATCACATAATCTGTGGGGAAAAAAAATAGTAAAAGAAACAAAAAGAGAGGCATATCTGTGGAGTTACCACAGTGGGAAGAAGTTGAAGAGATTATTCAGAGATTCTAAAGTACTCAGTATGGTCAGTAATGATATGAATATTGAACAAATGTTTAGATCTGAAAATTTTCCCTGCAGTTAACATGTGTGTTTGTGTATGGATAATAAAAAGGAGGGGTAAAATAGATAAGAAAACTCCAAAAGCACTGTAGAAAATCTGAATGGATATGTCTGATCAGGAGGTCTCCACATTTCTAAATTTTCTAGTTAAAAATGTCATTAACTTTATTCAAATTAGGAATGGCAAAAGGACTTGAGGTTTATGTATCTATCAGACCTAATGATATGAAATAGCATTTAAAAATATTTTGCCCTCCTCCCCAGGATTTAATTTTCTTGCTAAGACAATGAAATTCCTGGGGAATATGGCAACGTATCATTTTTTAAGACTAAAATTATTTAATGCCATTTTTTTGATTGGATAAGAGGAATCCCTATTACCAACTGCCATTATTACCACAACCCATCTTCCAGCATTTCCTCTTCTTTCTTTACTTATCTTAGCCTTCCTGCCAAGCCCAGAAATATATCATTTAGTAGAATGGGCACCTCCACCCAACATTTGCAACTCTCCAACTTCTATTTCTCTCTTGCTATGCCATAAAGTTTGAGGAAGGAGTTTAGGAATGGAGGACGACAACTTGTTCCTTTCCTTAGCCTTTAGTTTATTTCTGCAACCACAAAATAACAGTTTTGTGCTTTGGTTCTTGCAGTCTTTTGGAATTCCCTCCTTGATGAAAGCCGGGGAGAAAACAGGCGGAAAGATATAAATGTTTCACTCCCTCACTGTTGGTTAGTAAGTCCTGTATAACAAAGAAATGTGTTTCAAAACGTAAATTTACTGTATAAATATTGTGAGAATTGTTATAGCCTACGAAATTCTAGGGCCAGATTCTGGGCTTATATTTCTGAAAGCAAAACAATATCCCAATTAAATGCCACCAATAATAGAATTGGAGAGTTTTTTCTTTCTTTCTTTTTAATAAGTTATATAAAGAACTAAGAAGCTAGCATATTGATGTTGAAAGGGGGGAAATGTAAGCCTGAATAACAAGGTGACACTGAGCAAAGGGTTTTGAGTGTTTAGATCCCAAATCTTTATCACTTTTATCAGCCTCCTATATCTTTGGCTGGCAAAGTTCCTTCTAAAGTTGGTAGAATCTCTGCAGAGGGAAGTGAGAAGCATGCCATCTGCCTGTTCCTCTAGCTTCAAAGTAGGGATAATAATACTTTCTTCCTGGGCTGATAAACTGTATACAATTCTTAGTTATATGTGATTCTGGAAAGTGGGAAATCATGGATAATTGGTATCTACACAAAAACCATAAACTCCATTTTAGATAGTATTATTAATCATTACATTTCCATGCCTGTTCCCAGGAATTCCTAGCAACTAAATGATTTTATGAAAAATTTTGGAGTTTCAACTATTTCTCTTCTCCAGATGACTGTCTTGTAGGAATAGTAATGAATAGTAATAGTCTGACCACATAATGTCTAGTCTGGGGGGAAAGGAGTAAAAACAACTGTATATTTTATAAACTGAATGATGAGAGCCTGAATGAAAGTGAGTTGCTAGTATAGTGTGTAATACCTTGCTAGCTAGTATTTATGGAGTGCTTCTAAGCTTTGCAAAACATTTGACAAATATTATTTCATTTTATCTTTGCAACAATTCTAGAAATTAGATTTTATCAGCCACATTTTACATTTTAGGAAACTGAGGCAGACAGATTAAATCACTTGCCCGGACTCACACAGCTAGTAGATATCTAAGGATGGATTTGAACTTGAGTGTTTCCAACTGCAAACTAAGCATTCTATTTGCTATAGCACCTTCCTGCTTTGAATATGATTTTTTACAATAGGCTCATATAATCAGATCACACTTTAAAAAAAAACTTTTTGGTGGGGGGAAGGCAGGGTAATTAGGGTTAAGTGACATGCCCAAGGTCACACAGATAGTAAGTGTTAAGTGTCTGAGGCCAGATTTGAACTCAGGTCCTCCCAACTACAGGACCAGTGTTCTATTCATTGCACCACCACCCTAGTTCACACTTTTAAATTAACCTAACTTCAAATAAATAAAATTAAATAAAACTTGCAAATGAATGCAAGAAGCACTTGCAATTAATAATTGTTTTAAAAATTATTGGAAATGTCAAGACTTTACTTAGACCAGGGTTCTTAGAGTTTTTTGTTTAAAGAACTCTCTTAGCCTTCTGGTGAAGTTTATAGGTCTAGTCTCAGAATAATGTTTTAAAATGCATATAGATAACATTATACTGCAAAGAAAACTATAAAAATATGGTTATCAAAAAGTTTTTAAAAAACAAGTCCCAGTTTCCCAGATTAAGAATTCTGGACTTACTTTTTTATTTGTTCCTAAAATTTCCCATATTTTTCTTATTTTGACTTAAGTATACCTGTTTCTTTCTCATCCATATGACTTTAAAAATCTATAATATTTGTGACTTAATAGGGGATATTGTTTGTCCAAAGAAATAGAAGTCTAGACCATACTTTTGGGATGTAGAAGTTTCTACAGAATTTTGGTACAGTAAATTTACTTTCTGAAATGTATTTCTTTGTTATACTGTGTTACATATTTAGTAAAACACTCTCAAAACTATACCCTTGGGATTCTAAAAGTCTCTCATAAGGTCAGGGACCACAAGCAATGGATTATTTACCAAGATTCTATGGTGCATGTATTAAACAATACTGCATCATATGTACTTGGGTGTAAGACAAAAAGAGAAGATAAGCATCTTATGTCCTCTTTCCCTAATAAATGTTTTCATCAAAAGCCCTGATTTGTTCCTCCTGCCTCCAATGTTTTTTTTCTTTTGTATAGTACAATAAATATTTATTAAAGAATTACTACTTTGTGCACAGCATCTTGCAAGCACAGAGCCGTATCTACCAAATTCACAAAAAGAAACAAAAAAACTCTCAACATTTGCCTTAGTCTTGAAATGGACATTGAGTAGAGGTTGTAGATTTCTAAAATTATTAAAAATAAGATTTAAATGTGTTTGAGATTTCTTAAAGAGTGATTTTGGTTTCCTACTTCTAAAAGGATAATTATTTGTTGAACCACCACTGCCCCACATGAAGAATATTTTAAAATTGGTAGAGTGCTTGGTTCGTTAATTTACCCAATCCAAACGAAAAGTTTCTCTTTTAAAAGAAAAATAAGGGGACAATTACAATACTACCAGGTTTTACTCCATGCTTACACAGTATCTTCCTCCAAACAAGATACTGTGTTAAGTAATTTATGACTGAAAAAGAGAATCATTCTAAACCTGTTTAATGGATACAGCTAAGTGAATCGCAAAAAGTTTTTCAGACCATTCAGAAACAAGAGATGGGATCGACACAGCTGTAAGTGTTTCAGATAAGGAGATGATTTATGAAGAAACTATTGAAGCTAAAAGGGGAGGCAGCCATTTGAAGTTCCCAATAAAGTTGTCTGTAAGACACAGAGCAGCATTCAATAAGGAAAGAGATTTAACCTGAGGTTATTTCGGATAGATAGCATCCCTTGGGCCTCATCCTTGAGTAAATAAAATCCCCATAAAGGCATTGTCACTGGCTCATAGAAATGGACTGTGAAAAGAAAGCACCCTCACTCTCCTACAAATTCTGTTTTCTCTCCTTTATTGTAAATAATGTGTAATATGATGTTCCTGAATTCTGAATCTTACTCTTCTCAAAGGAAAAACAAAACAAAACAAAACAAAGGTGTCCTATATGCTGGTACTTTAAAAGTTGGAGAGATTCAGCTGACTCCAGTTTGGAGACAAGCAGGATCTTTAAGGTATATCTGAAGATTTGATATGATAGTTGTTCATTTTAATCCTTGATATTAACTAGAAAATTAGTTTGTAATTGAGAATGGAAAAGTGGTAACATTATTCTCAAAAACCCCATGTGTAATAAAGATTCATCTCTGTGCTTGTATTACCTTACCATTTAACCAAAAGTGTTGTTTCAACTTAAAAAAAATCATGAAAGCTATACGATCTGGATAATTGCTTCAAACATCTACAAAGTTTTGCTTATGTGGACTTGATCACTTATTGTGTATCTTGGATGAAAGAGGATCAAAGCAGGGCTTCCTTTCCAGAAGCTATCATACTGCATCCTTCCAGGCAGATTGCTTTTGGGGTGAGATATAGAGGTTGCTGTCTCTTTTTAAAAGTTTTTTTTTTCCTCTTGGACACTCCTTATTAGCAGTGGAAATAATGTGGCTTTATTTTTTTTAATGACTTTATGCTTAGGGCATATTACTTTCACAATCAGCTTTTACTACTCAGAGGAAACATTCATATCATGGATTTTATTTGATTTGGAAATTTCATTGGCTGTGCTTCTTTAGTAGATAGAGCTACCGAGAGCTACCTCTTAAGGACCTGGAGTTATGAAATATAGTGCCTGTCTTTGTATTCAGTTTCCCTGCCAAGTACATTATATGCATTATCTTATTTCATAGTCTGATAGCTATTTCTTAATACACAAAAGGGCAAAAGTATCCCATTTTGGGAAAAAAAGAATCCTTTTTTTGTGTCTATAACAGAAATGACCAAAAAGCAGTATAATTTAAAGATATAACAACAACTGTGTCACAAATCTAACTATGACTAGGTCTGATGGATAGGTATTTCTTATATGCTGACACATATAGTTAATAACTTTTATGCTGGCCCAAGTATTTCTAATGGCAATGCTGTAATATGGGGATTTTAGGGAGCAGCTTTACAATGAGAACAATAAGAAAGCAGACAATCCAAGTTGTGCTGTTCCCCTTGAGATACAAAAACAAAACAAAACAAAACAAAAACCCAAGGAGGGAAGCTGTTAAGAAAGAGAAACTTGGGAAGGTTTATATGCACTTATATAGAAAGAAATAAGGAAAATGGACAATATACATGACTATAATAATGACAATGAAAAGTTGACTAAAATTCCCATGAATCCTGAGTAACTTGCATAAACAGTGTTAGTCCTAGAGAAAGATCATGCATCATGATAGTGAGATATACTTCCCTTTTCATGATAAAAAAGGAAGATCAGGGCCGAATGTTGTTTTTACTGTAAGGTGGGGTTATTTGATCATTTTTTTAAATTATACATCTTTGTTGCAAAGGAGGACTTATTTAGAAGGACAGAGATTGAAGGTTAATGTGAAGAAAAAAAATCATATTGAGTAAATCCCAGATATAAAGAAATAACTTATTTGAAATTTGTTTTTATTATTAAGGCCAACCTAGTCTATTAAGACAAAAGTAGACCTCATTGCTAATTGCCTGTTGGACATTTCAAACACAATGTCTCATAGACAGCTCTAAAGCAGAGTTCATTATCTTCCCTCAATCCGTCCTTGTGAGTACTACTCTCCTTTCTACTTCCCAGATTATCAACTTTAAGATTATCCTCTATTGCTTACTTTCTCATATCCAGACAATGACCAAATCTTACCATTTGTGCCTCTACAGCATCCCACATACACCTCCTTGCTACTCACATACTCACTTCAATCATTATATCACCTTTTATATAAACTAGTGCAATGGCTTCCTAACTTCCTCCCTGCCTCTGTCCAGCCTTTCAATACTTCAATCTATCATCTATAAATCTGCCAAAAGAGTTTTTCCTTAAGAGTAAATTTGACCATGTCACACTACTACTCATCAAAATCCATTGCTTTCACATTACCTCTAGGATAAAATAAAACTCTTTAAAATTTTTAGTCTCTTATAATCTGGCCCCAACTATCTTTCTAACCTCATTGTGTTACAGTCTAGCCAAACCAAGTTCCTCCTTATTCCTCATACACAACTCCATTGTTCATCTCCATTCCTTTCTCACCTCTGCCTCATGTAAGTCACTTCCTTCTAGATGAAACTAAAGCACTACTGTCTACATGGATATCCTTAATGCCCAGCTGTTTCCACCCTCCCCAAACTGTATCTGTAAATAAACCATATTTACTTTTTATTTATTCTGTATATATTTTCATGTATTCGTATAGTTTCCACCATTAGAATGTAAGTTCCCTTGGTGGCAGGGTTTGTTTCATTTTTGTTTTTGTGTCTTAAACTCTTTACTCATTATTTGAAATATTTAATCAGCTAACAAATGTCTACTCTACTCTACTATACCAAGTATATTTGCCACTCTTGTCAACTGAAAACGAGGATATTCACATAGAAGAGTGATGAGATTACATTTCTTGTTCGACATAGACCTAGACAGGAGTTTTAAGTGAATTGTTTGATTACTAAACCAAGTCTAACTGGTTTTAGAACAGCAGCTTCTTTTCAGTGCTTCTAGTGGGAAGAGCATTGTACCTCATCTGTACAAAATAACAGACTTCTTTTTTCTCCAAGGCTCATAATTGTTAAGCAATAAAATATTTATTGATCACAAAATCTAATTAAGATTTTTAAATGCCACCTGAGAACCAATGGATACCACTTTGACACCCCCGCCTTCTAAACAGGTTACTTCATTGGCTCCTTATTTCCTCTAAAATCAAATACAAAATCCTCTGTTTAGGATTTAAAGCCCTTTATAGAAAGGTTCCTTTTAATCTTCCTATTCATGATTTTCTTCCAAGCAGGTTACAATCTATACCAATGTATACATACATTGACATATGTATACATACATACAATGTATACATACATACAATGTATTCATACATATGACACTATACTTCCCGATTCCATTCCATTCCAACCCTTTGTGTTGGGTACCCTGTCTGTAATGTTCTCCCTCCTCATCTTCACCTGCTATCTTTTCTGGGATCCTTCTAGATTCTGCTCAAATCCTACTGTCTAGAGAAGGCCTTATCCCCCCTGAGTGCTTTCCCTCTGAGATTACTTTCTATTTTTATCTTTTACTAACATAATTGTTTTTATGCTGTCTCCCTCATTAGAAAGTGAGCTTGTGAAGAGCAGGGAACATGGTTTCACCTTGCTTTGTATCCTTAGTGCTCAGCACATTTTTGTTGTTTAGTTCTGTCCAACTCTTCATGACCCTTTCTGAGGTTTTCTTGGCAAAGGTACTGGAGTCTTTTGCCATTTCCTTCTCCAGTTCATTTTACAGATGAAGAAACTGAGGCAAAACAGGGTTAAGTGACTTACCTAGTATCACATAGCTAATAAATGCCTGAGGCCAGGTTTGAACTCAGGAAGATTAGTCTTCCTGACTCCAGTCCCTATACTCTATACCCTGAGCCTCCTAGTATAGTCATCACTTAATAAACACTTGTTAACTAACTGAATGAATGTAATTTTTTTTAAAGAAACTAATTAGAGGCAAGTATCTTTAGAATTTAGGGAATGTAATATCATGCATATAAGACTCACCTTAGAGTCAGGAATACTGAGTTAAAATCCTACACCTTACACATATTGGTTGTGTGACACTGTATAAATGATGTATCTTCCCTAATCTGTATTAGTAGAGAGTTTACTTACTTGTAGTTCCCAGGACTGATAAGATCATAGGGCAGTATAAAAAAAGGTATTTATAATGTATTGTAAACTTTTGAAATTAAAATCCAAACCGGGTCTCACAACTGCATTATGATTTACAGGACTATTTACTGAAGCTTCATGAATCACTGAACCACCATAAATTTTTGAAAAACACTCCTAAAATATAATGGAAAGTAGTTATATAGCTTTGGCCTGAGGAATAATACCTCTTATAGTATATATCTTTGAGGGAGCTTAAGGCTCTTTTTATAAACTATCTCATTAATTCTCAGAGTATTTCTGTTAGTAAGGGACAGATATTATTATCTCCATTTTACAGATGAGGAGCCTAAGGCAGTGAAATAAGAGGTCAACAGGCAGACAAGGTCATGTATAAAATCTATATGATTGCTTAGAATAGAATTTTCCTTTTTGTTATTTTGAGATCATTCTTATCAAAAATCTCATATTTCACGAGCTTAGTCTACCTTGTCTCTTTTTTTGTCACCTTGAATTTCATTCTTTTCTTTCTCTAACAGTCTAGTTAGCCTCCTTTTGCCTCCTGTTATTCCCCTTTCACCTCTAGGACTGGTTCCCTTCAATTATTTCCTCTCCCTGCAGTATCTTTAACCTCTTCTTGTGCCTTGTTCCTTCCCACAAACACACATGAGTCTTCCAAGTCTTGAAGAAAAATATTTGTTTGGCGGTGCTATTCCTTCCAGCTCTCATCCTGTTCCTCTCCTTCCATAAATAGATGGTGGTCAAAATGTTGAATAGGATAGGAATCTATAAGACTGTATTTATTTCTTAGTATTGACACTACTGGTCTCTTATTTTATTGCTCCTACTTCTTATGGGTATATGAAAATGATGCTATTGTTCTTGACCCTTTCTTCTGTGGTTTCTTCTTGGAAATTATTAGCTACCTTCTCCAATTTTTAAATGTCATATCTATTGTTTTTAAGGATGACTTTTAAAAAAATTAGTATTTTTCTTTTTTTTTCAAAATTCAATTAAAAGTTTTGGTTAGTTCAGAGTTTACTGTCACATACATTCTTCCTATAGTATTCTTGGGTCATCAGTTTAGAATTGGAATCTCCTTCATTTTGTAGATGAGGAAACTTAGGTTGAAATACTTGCTGGTAAATAGTTAGTGGTAAAACCAGGATGTAAAGCCATATCCTCTAATATCAAATCCTATGCATCTTCTACTAACCCTATAAGCAGTGGTCATTCATAATCTTTATGAGATTCATCCTGTCCTCTGCCAATAGTCCATCATCTGGTATTGGGCAAAAAAAGTAAATTCTCTTCTTAAATACTATCTAGTCAGCTGTTCACTTTGCACAGTCTAATTATGCTTACAAAGTCAAGACATTCAGTGGGAAGAAGATGAAAGACTGGCCTCTCCAAGTCTTTCACTTTCCTACGTGGTACTTCAAAGTCACTTTTGATACCTTTTATATTTCCCTTAATCTTAACATTTGTTCTCAAATAAATCAGTGGAAGTGGGCAGCAGCAAGTAAAGGGGTCAACCTAAATGACCTCTAAGTCTTCTTTCAGCAGAATGCATGAAGCCATGAAATTATAATAAGGTTCTTGCATTCCTCTTCATTTCTCATATACATTTCTCTGCCTTTGATGCCTGAATCACTCCCTGTTCACCTCTGTCTCATTAAATCCCTTGCTAACTTCAGGACATACCTCAAGTACCACCTCTTACTTGAGGCCTACCTGATTCCACCTAGTTCCTAGTGCCTCTCTCTACTATCCAAAATAATTGCTTTGTGTGTGTGTGTGTGTGTATGTGTGTATTTTATATATATATATATATAAAATACACACACACATAATTTTTCTGAGTATATTTCCTTCTCCCAAGGGATAGAATTCCCTTTAAAGATAGGGAAGATTTCATTTTAACCTTTGTATCACCAGTACCTAGTAAAATGCCCAGATATAGGAGATGCTTAAAAACATGTTTTAAATGAATGATTTAATAAAGGTTTTCTAGAAGGATAGCACTACTCTACATTAACTACATAATGTCTACATCTAGCTCATACTTTCCTCCTCAGAAGGGAGGAAACAACTCCCTTGATGGGTCTTTCTGAGGAAACTCACAGAATTACTGGTGACTTTCCTGGATTACTTCCTCCATAATTTCTTCAAAACTTTCATCCCTGCTGATAACAGAATAGGTGAACATTTCTCAAGCACTTTATCATTTTCTTTTAGGAAAATTGTTTCAAAGAACAAAGAATGAGAAGTGGCCTTAGACATAGAAAGTCACATAACATATATCCTGGAGATTATTAGACTATGACAGTAGATATTCTCAGTTCCTCAGTCTCAAGATGCACCACCATCTCTATAGATTCTAATTCCACACTTCTCTGAATATTTACTGCTTTAAATATTATTGGGCTATGCCTGCCACTGAGAAGTGATGCTTTTTTATTTCCTTACCTTCATTCTGCCCTGTTTGTTAGTTTATTAAATTGATTGTTTTACACACACACACTCACACACACAGACACAGACACAGACACACACACACACACACACACACACACACACACCCCAATCTGTTTTGCTTTTAGCCTTCAGTCAGCCTCTACTGGCAAATGTAAGTCATGTGAAATTAGCATCGTGACCTATGTTGCATAACTACAAGAGCGTTTTTAATATGTCAATTATACTTCCAGTTGGAAAAATGTGTGTTGAATTATTTTGTTTCATGTTTCCTAAATGTTCCTTTTTCCTCAAAATTTAGGTGTGCTCCCTGATTTTTTGCTTAGTATTATAAATCTCATTGTGCAGCTAAAAGAATGGTATTTTACCAACATGTTATAAAAAGAAATCCCATGAGTCAGTGATACAATGCTGCTATTATAATGCAGCCCCTCTAACATAATATTGCAATTTGAGGGCATTGAAGATAGTTGAATTTTTCATGAACCACTGTATTAAATAATCTACTTTTGTCTTTGAATATAAATTTCATTCATATACAGAACTTGCTTTAAAAGTAAAAGCATACTTAGGTAAAATAAAAAGTGTAAATGAGTATGTGTTTGCAAATAGGAATACTACTTTAAAAATCAATATTCTGTATTCTAGTATGAACATGCTAAGTGGTCTATTTCTACCACTGGCACCACCATTCATAGTGTGTATGGAAGTTTAGTTTTTTCTAATAGCTATTCTTCTTCCCTCATTTCCCAAACTTAGTAATTTACCAAAACCTATTGATTCAGCCTCCACAAACTCTTACATCTTTTTCTTTAATTTGTATTATCACTAACCAAATATAGACCCTAATTCGCACTTCTATAGACTGTTGTCCCCTAGTATTTTGACTTTCTTTCCAGTCTTTCATTTAAATAAAACAATAATTATTCTCATGCCTGAATTAGGTTGTCTTACCCTAAATTCTTCAATCATATTCTATTGTCCACCGAATAAAGTTCAAGTTCCTTATATTCAAGGCCTGCCACATTCTAACCCCAGCCTACTTTTTAATCTATAAATATGTAATAGGGTCTGTTCTTGATGTCAAGAAGATCTGAGTTTAAATCTTACCTCGGACACTTATTAGCCATGTGACAAAGAACTTAACCAACCCTGTCATTTTCCTCCCCTGTAAAATAAGAGGGGTGGACCTCTAATATTCCATCTAGCTCAGAATCTCTGATCTGATCATAGATTGACCATTGTCATGCTGCTCCCTGCCATGTGCTCTCCATTCTAGCCAAACTATTCTCTCTTTGTCCCTTTTTGTCTCTCTCTCCTGTTTTCTCTTTTCCATGTCTGTGCCTTTGTTTTCTTTTGTCCTCTTCACCTGCAAAATCCCTACCCATTCTTTTAACGTAACTAAAATTCTCTTCCTTATGAAGCTTTCCTCCAGTCTCCTAATCAGTAACTATTCTTCCACCCTTCAATTTCACAAAGTACTTTCACTTCCCTAATGTATTTTACCTGCATTATAGTTATCTATGTATGTGCCATGGTCTTCTACTCTTAAGTTCCATAAAGGTAGGTGCCATGTTTAATGTAGACCCTACAGTTTGCCTATGAGTAGTGTATTATTGTTTATCAAATATAGATGCTAAAAAATTTGTAATCCCTAATAATGTATTAAGGAAAAATTATTCAATTGCTGTGGACACTTTCCATTAATAAACATTGCCCTTTAGTGTGTGAGCTCCCAATCTGTGAAAACCATCTGTAACATAAAGCTAAATTGTATGCATTTATGTTTCAAAGTGAATTATCTAATTGTCCTATGGACTGTTCTTATATGTGAGTTTTGTTGTGTGTGCGTGTGTGTGTGTGTGCATGTGTGTGAGTGTTTTAAAGGTTTATTCATTTGTATTGAACATTTTTTCCTGAATTAGGGACAACAGAATCTTTTAAAATTATTTGAAAGATGCTAAATATAAAGATACTAAATAATAAATAAGTTGATAAATATAAATTTATTTCTAAAATATATTCCATCTCTTCTCCCATGATTCTTGCTGTTCTGTTGTAAAACCAGTAGCTCTGCCTGTCCTTGATTTCTCGTTCATGAAGCTCGAAGTAAGAATGTAAGTTTTGTGTGCGAAGAATTATGCTGGGCAATGTGAAGTTCATTGACTTTTTGTCTTTTGACTTTCTGTAGTAACTTATTTTCTTTTTTACTTCAAGATTTTCTTGCAGTTTTATATTGTGCCATTAATAACTATTACATATCCTTTCATATCTACTGAATTATATCATTATCAATCTGTGCATAGTAATTGAACAGGAGACTCAGTCAAGTGTTTCACTAAAACCTTGGTAAATTTTAGCTGCAACACTCCCAACCCCCCACATACCTCACCAATGATCTAGTCCCCTGTCAAAAAATGAAGTAAGGTTAGTCTGGCATAGTTTGTGCTTGATGAGTTAGCTGTGCTAGCTCTTTATGACTACTACTTCCTTTTCAATATGCTATCTTTTTTGGAATATATTTTAAATTACTACCTGAAATCAAAGCCAATTTCAGTGATCTATAAAATGCAGATCCCATTCTCATCTATGGGTTATCGTTGTTGCTTTTAGTTGAGACAATATTTGCCTAAGCCCATGACACCTTTTGCATTTTTCTATGATCTTTCAGAGATGACTGATGGACTCAATAATCATGATCACTGATCTTTCAGTCCTTTGGCCTATAACTCTTTGGAGTCTAGTAACTTGAACTCACCAAAGGTAGCTAGGTGCTTTTTTTTGCCATCTCCATATTTATATCAGATTTCAACTTCCTATTAACTATTTTTATCAAGGACTTTCTAACACAAGGGTGGTTTTCTTGGAAGGAGTAGTTCTGATTTATCACCATCATCAGTTATCATTATTTCATTCACCCTGAGCTTTGATTCTTTGCATTGCCTAATTTTTTTCTTGTTCCCAATATAGTTAATTCTTCCTTCCCCTCTTTGACTTATCCAGTCCATCTTTAAAAATAGTGCCCAAATTTGTAGTAATATGTAGATATGATCATGGAATTTCTATGCTCAAAAAGCCTAGCAGCTTGCTATTGATCACCAATAGTAGGCAACTAGACGGCACCTTGAGCCCTGAGCCTATAGTCAGGAACTCTGAGTTCAAATTTGGCCTCAGACACTTACTAGCTATGTGACCCTGAGCAAGACATTTAACCTCTGTCTACCTCATCTTCTTCATCTCTAAAATACAAATAATAACAACACCTGCCTTTCAGGGTTGTTGTAAGAATCAAATAAGGTAATATTTGTAAAGTGCTAGCACTATTCTGGGCACAGCATTGCTTACTAAATGCTCTTTCTTTTTCTTCTTTCCAGTAACTATAATCCAAATTCTTGGATCCAAATTCTGACTTACCTGATAATTCATGTTCACTCTGTGCCACATTCCTGTTGACCAACTGATTGTCCTCTGACCTACGTTTTTCCTTCTTATTCCGTATCTTTATGCCCATTTGCCTAGAATGGATTGGAACCATCTTTATGTATTGACTTTCTCCTCCTTTTTCTAAGCCTCACCTTTAGTATCAGTTCCTCCAAGATACCTTCCTTGATCCCATAGCTGAAGGTTTTCTTTCTCTTCTTGAGTTCCTTAAATACAGTTGTTTGGCTTCTCCTATGCACTTAATTTTCTAACATATTAGAGTAATTCTGTCTATCTTAGTTTCCATTAGATTGTAAGCTACTTAAGGGCAGACCCTTATTAGTTATCATCTTTGCATCTCATAACAGTATTTAATAAATGTTTAATGAATTGGATATCCATTGTCTCCAATATTCCAATGGATCTGTCATCTCATTAATGTGGTTATTCCTTCCAGCAGTATAGATTGTAAATCTGAACGTGCTGTGTAATAGTTGTATGTTTTCCTCTGTATATCCCCTCAATTTCCCCACTCAAACTTGTAGGGGCCTTCCTGTTCATGATAGTGTATGGATTCCAATGTAGTGGTAGTGGAATGTTCTCATTCATACTCTATGACCAACTTATCTTTGAGTTTTTTAAAATCCAAGGGTCAAAATTATATGCACACAGTAATATCTAATATTTGAGTAAACATCAGTCTATACTGATCAGTATTTTAATCCATTGTCATATAATTACTATCAAATTTGCCATCAGTGAAGCCTTGATATTTTGTGAGATATAAATGCAGCCAACCACACACAATATTTTTTTTCTGTCAGAAGTGCTTAAAAATTAGCTTGTTTTATTATGCAATTATTTTATTCCCACCAGCTTCCATTAGACTGTGAGCTCCTTGAAAATAACCATTTTATTTTTGTTGTTGTTTTTTACCTTTCTTTGTATCCTCTGTACTTAGTAGAATACCTGCCACATAATGGACACCAAATAAATGCATGTTGACTTATTGACTTCCAAAATCACATGCATTAATTTTTATAGACAGTTTATATGTTATAGTCATATTGGAAGTGACAGTTTCTGAAATGATCAAGTATGAATTTGTTCTTGTATCAGTCAAGATTTTTATGGGATTTTTACCTAGTATTGCTGTTTCACAGTATTTTTTTTTCTGAAAGAGACCTCTGTGGAGCCATTTCAAAAGATAACACCTAACTTATGAAATGTTTTAAAATATTTAATATTTTTATTTACTTAGTAAGTTGTAGGCATTTCTGTAATTAATTCATGTTTTAACATCAATTATTTGAAAACCTTCACATTTAGTGACATTCAGAATCTCTTCTCTTGCAGCCATTTCGTAGAGTGACGTTTTCTGTTGTGAGTCAGCCTCAGGACCCACATCAGGGGTCATTGCAGAGTTGCTATGACAGCGGGCTGGAGGAGTCAGAAACACCAAGCAGTAAGAGTTCATCAGGGCCAAGACTGGGTGCCCTTCCACTCCCAGAGGACAACTATGAGAGGACTACGCCGGATGGCAGTGTTGGTGAGGCAGAGCATATGGAAAATGGTAGGGACAAACACAACATTCACACACATAATCACGCTAGAGAGCCATAATAAGTAGACTTGTGGAAAGGTCAGTCTAAAACTAAAATAAAATAGCTTAAACTAAAACTATTTTATTTTAAAATGATAAGGTTTGCTAAAAAGCAGGAATACCAAATAAGGGATCATAACTCAACAAATAAAATCAACTGAAATTGTTCCGTTATCTTAAAACTATTCCTCTGAAACAGTAAATTTACTTATAAAAATGTCAGTGAAGCGGCCAATGTGGAGGAAACAATCCAGGCACAATTCTTTATAACAGAAACTGATAAAGGCCTCATGTGCTCGTTTTCTTCTATTCATTTTTGTCATGCAACTATTTCTTCAATTGCAAATGTCCAGTCTTACTGAAAGAAAATGGCTTTGAAAACACCTTGCTCAACTCAGGGACTAAGAAAATATGTTTTCAAAAATTTTATTTGACTTCAACTAGATGCTACGAGAGTCAGGGGAGGAGAACACAGTTTATAGTATATTATGACAATTTTATTAGAGTTTGCTGCTTTAATGCAATATTCTAATTTATGTAGGAAAAAAAGAAACACCTTTTTTCTCATATTGTTGTGAGGTGTTGGATACATATTCTTTTCCACTAGAAAAAGTACAGTCAATAGTAAACTTTTAGTGACAGTTTCTTTTAGGGCCTAGAATGAAAAACAAATCATTTAGAAATTTATAACATTTAAAAAATTTTCCAGGACACATAATAGATTGACTTTCAGGCCATAAGTATTACTATTAGTATATGCCCAAAATAATAGGTTTTTGTTAGTCTGTGGAATGCTGAAGTTTTGATTATCTTCGTAATTATACAAATGTATGTATATACATATATGTATATAGGTAGAAATGTGTGTATACATGTAGGAGGACAGATAATTTCAAGTATTTTCATGATAGCACAAAATCGCAAGCTGGCATTAGATAAGTTCAGTAATTGGCTTAATACTTAGTGATTGTCTTTTCCTATTCTGTCCCCAAATTGAAATAAAACTGTCCTTTAAAAAATATACTGTTTTCTGTAGCCAAAATATGCAAATTAGTAAATACATTAGGAATAAAAAATTGATATGTAGCAACTTTGAAATTGGGCATTATAGTATAGAATGAATAACTGACCAAGAGTGAAATTATTATTAAAGTTAATCTCATTAAATAATTATTTTGACAACATTCACCATTATTGTTTGGCTGAGTAGGTCTGATCTTGGATCTAATGATTGATGGTCCATGTTGTTTAATTATTCAGGGTTCAAATTGGCATTTTGCCTTATGGCTACGAAGGCATGCTTATCTGTGTGTATGATAGTGTGTATTTACATGGGCAGAAGGAGTTTGTTATGTTGTTTTTAAGCTGAAGAGCCCTTAGGAGCCACACATGATAAATTTTAAGAAGTTTTAATTTTAAATTGAAATGCTGGTGACTGTCTAGATAAGATATATATTGGCAATCAATTGGCCAGTGATAAGGTTTCTCTGGAAAACTGTATCACCTCTAGAGCATATTTAGAGGAAGGCAGCATACACTTTATCAGTCTGAAATGAATTTTTAATCCTCACCAGTAGTTTTCATTGAACATGAAGATTTTCTTAATCCACTGAGAAATCTATTAATGGCAAAATATTCATTTATGTGTTATTTTGGCTCCTCAGAAACATTCAGTTTCATTAGTAGACAGATTTAACCTCTTGACTAATACAGATCATCTTCAACTTACCTTGATAGTTTTTAGTTCTTGTATGAATAATCAATTTCTAGACAAAAATAAGAAGAAAGATAAAAATGATTCACCAAAACACAGCTATGTGCCACATGTATGTTACATTTTAGGAAATACGCCATAGAATAAGTCACAGGTAAGGCTATCATTAGGGAAGACACTCAATTTGAAATGCTTCCCAGGGGACACTCTGGACTGTTTATTAAAAAAAAAGCCACAATCACTTTATTTTGAGCCCTGACAAAGGTGAGAGCTTTCATTATGAAAGTGATCCTTCTGGCCTTGGGATTTTGCTGTTGCTTTTGAAATTCTGGATTTATATAGTGACTTGTCATCTGCTTTGCAGAAATTCATTTTAGCAATGTTCTGTAGGTAATGACAGAAGGAGAAATGATGCACTTCAGTTTCTCTAAATGGAGCAGTTGACATTTGAAGGGAGAGTTTTGTTAGGTCCAAGTTTTCAGATTACTTGTCTAGCTGTAAAGTACAATTGAATTGCTGGAATTCTGGTAATTTCATCTTCCATATTAATGGATCATTCTGACATAAATAGAATTGGAATTGAAACCTGTCAAGTATTCATTTGTCATATTTAATTGGAATCCAGGTAATCTGGAGTGTCTTGCATGGGTAGGTTTTAATCAGGATTTGTATTGGATTTCCATTTGGATTTTCCATGAAAATACCATTTTGGATGCTGTCATTGTTCTTAATTGGTATAACTTCAAATATTTACCATTTCATTCCAACCTGTGTGAAACAATGCAGTTATAACTAATTGCTTTGGCTTTATTTTCATTTTAAAGTTTGAAAAGATAACTTACAACACAGTAACATAAAGCCTTCCAGTGTTGTGATGCATACTATGCATAAACTTGGGAAACTAATGAAAACGAGTTATTATAATGGCTTAGTATGGTGAGAGAAAGTACCTGAAATCTGAGAAAGTTGAGGGGAATGAGCAGCGAATCACAGCTCAATTGTAAATCAGAGGTCTTTCTTTTATATCTTCTCATTTAGCAGAATCCAAGGAGCAGAACTTAGACTGTCAGGTTCAGTTCTTTTAAAATAAACTATATACCCTATTACATTCATATAGGAATTACATGCAAAATAATAAATTAATTCAATAAGCATTTCTTATCAAACATGCACCAGATACTCTGCTAGGTACTGGAGATGCAAAGACAAAGCAGTTTCTGCCTTCAGAGAGTTTGCATTTTAATGTTCTTATATTCCATTTAACTTTGGTGGTAGAAGATGAGAAGAAGAATACAGTATGATTGCTTTTAACCTGAATACGAAAATGTAATATTAGGAGATCCATGAGTTGATAAGACTACATAAAACAGATCTCAGTTTCAAAAAAAGAAGAAAATCCCAATCTATATATTCATAATGATGGTTAGATGGCTTTGAACAGGGAAGGTATCAAACTAAAAGACTAAATTGCCTATTAGTTCAGGAAAGCATCCTCCTTCTTCCTTACTCTTTCAACCCTTCTCCATCAGTATCACATTTTTGAAATTTTGCCCTCTTCCCCTATCCCTGTGATGATGTCTGCCTCTTCCCTTAGACATGCACACAACTAAAACTCACTGCTGTGCTTTACGCTGGTGTTCATACTCTGGATGATGACTAATACATTGAATGTGAGGAAGACTGTAGTCAGTCAGAACACCTGGGACCAGTCCTATGCCATTTGACACTAAAAAAAATTAACCCTCTGCCTGAACTTTGGTTTCTTTATATACTTAGAGGTTTTGTCCCTAAGATTATTTCTAGCTCCTTCCTTCTGTGCTCTCCACTGAATTGATATTTACCCTTGTTGTATTGCTCCTCTACAATTCTAGGCTTTTTGTATCTTCCACAGTGACAGTTAGCCAGGTTGATGAATTATTGTGGCTAGGCTAAAGGAAACTCAAGACCCTCTTCTGCTCCCTAAAACCATCTATGCAGATGATAAATTTGTGATTTAAGTCCAATGAATGATGGAAACTTCTGTCCAGGTTGGAGTGGAGGTCAGCACACTGACAGAGAATATATTGGGGCAGATTGAGTCTTGTAGAAACTTCACTAAATTATACCACATAAACAATGCCCTGCACATAGAGTAAGTGCTAGGTCAGTGTAGGTCAAAACATTGACTGTCTTTTTAAAACACCTTCTAAATATTGGTTCCCCTTCCATCCATCCTCATCTGCACCTTGGACTTAGTAGATGTTTTCTAGGTAAGGGATGAAAAAGAAAAGAAATAAAATACATTTCCATTTGTTGGGTGTACTTTTGCCAATAATATCCCCAAGGAAATCAAGGATATTGAATACTTGCTATCCAAAATAGACAGTAGCATATTTACAAAATCAAAGCAGAGTGATTTCAGTGACATTTAACAGAGACATGGATGATGTGTCTGATTTCTCTTGTTAAAATAGCTAGCTTTTTAGGTCTTCATTGTTTTTAATCGTGACTTTTCTACTTATTTAAGGCAGGTTTCTCAAAATAATTTAAATGATGTCAGAAAGTCAGCCATTGCAACATCTTAATTAATTTTAGTACCTCTTCATTCACTTTTTGCTTTGTGTGAATTCGTGTCTTTACACATTAATATTTATAAAAATCTTGTCTTCCATTTTTTTTAGTTTGTAAGGAAATAATCTTAAATATCTTAAGTTTGGGGCTATATTTTCTTTGCATTCCACATTCTTAGTTCCACCATTCCTATAACAATGAAATTATTATTGCTTCTATATTGGCATCATTCAATCCACAAACATTTGTTAAGTGACTGCTTTGTGCAAGGCACTGGGTTATATACTAGAGATTCACAGACAAGGACTGAATCATACTTGACTTTAAGTAGCTTATTGTTTGGAATATAGCAGGGGGGAAAGTCATGAATGTGTATTTAGATAGCATCTGACAGTGAGATGAGTGAGTTAAGTCAGAGGTCCATGATGAAGTGCTCTGAGATATGTGAGGAAGGAGAGATTATTTTCACCAGAGGACAATGGAGATAGGTAAAAGGGAATCTTTGAGTGACATTATCAGAATGACCCATTTAAAAGAGTTCTGTAGCAGTCTGTATTGAAAAGAGATTAGAGTAAATCAGGAAAACCAGTTAGGAGGCAATTACAATGGTCTAAATGAGAGAAGATGAGCACCTGAACAAAGGTGATTGCAATGCAAGGTGTGAGAAGGGGACAAAAGGCAGGGGATACTGTGAAGACAAAATCTATAGCTTTTGAAAACTGATTATGTGTGGAGTAAGGGAGAAAAATGAGTCCAAGCTGACTCCAAGGTTATCAGCCTGGGCAATGGGGAGAACTGGCTTGTCTGAAATAGAGATGTTGAGGAGAGGTCCAGGTTTTGGAGGAAGATAATGAGCTCATCTTTGTACACCCTGAGTTTGAGGTGCTTTTGGACATCCAGGACATCCAGAAGGTATCCAGCAGGAAGATGTAAATACAGGACCTGAGTACTGGTGCATAAGTTTGGTTGGTGATGATGGATATGTAGATTTGGGAGTCATCTACACAGTATAATCATTTGAAATAAGAGTCAGTGAGATCACCAAGGAAGCGAGTATATATAAGGAAGAGGACCTGACGTTTATTTTATAAACTATAAACTCCATGCATTTTGCAATGAATGAAATCTGCTTCTTATGTCCACATTGGTGTCCTTCATAGGTGCACTGTGGATTATTATGCCATGTAGTTACTTTAAATTTGAACATTTTCTTCATTATTTTTTCAAAGTTACTGTTATTTTTGTGATTTTAAGTGTCATTGGTCTTAATGAACCCATTGGCATATGTGTGGGGGAAAGAAGAAAGGTGCAAGGGATTCTAAAGACTTGTCCTCTGGACAGAGATGAAAGAACATTTCTATATCCAATCTTGTTTCTCAGACTGCATCCAGAGAAAGGACTGACTGTTGCCTAAATTTGTGCTCTCTGGTATGCATCAGTAGACAATAAACCAACCAATTTAATTGAATTCAGACTGAATATTGGACAGAGCTATTTGCTACCATTTCCTTAATTTTAATCACTAAACAAAATATCAAGTTTTTATTAAGTACCTTCTACTTTTTAAAAGACCACTGTGATAAATTCTGGGGTGAACCAAAAGACCCAGCCACTACCTTCAAGGACCTTGTAGTCTAATAAGAGAGACATGAAATGTACACAAGGGTGATCTCTCAATTCACACACATGCTTATATTATCTCCCCCAAAGTTCTATGTGTTGTAATCATAATGTCTTAAACAGAAGATGTTACATATTTTCAAGGTGGCATTTTTTGGAGTAAATCATTATCTTCCTTTAATTTTGGACCCATTTTTTTCTACCTTAAGTGTCAGTACTACAAATGCAATATCCCTTTCTGGGGGGCTAGGGGGTGAAGTGAATAGGGCACCAGCCCTGGAGTCAGGAAGACCTGAGTTCAAATTCAGCCTCAGACACTTAACACTTACTAGCTGTGTGACTTTGGGCAAGTCACTTAACCCCAACTGCTTTGCCTTCCCCCCTCCAAAAAACAAGAGACAGAGACAGAGACAGAGACATAGAGAGAGAGAGAGAGAGAGAGAGAAAGAGAGAGAGAGAGAGAGAGAGAGGGAGAGAGAGGGAGAATGAATGAGTGAGTGAAAGAGAGAGAGACAGAGAGAGACAGAGACAGAGACAGAGAGAGACAGAAACAGAGAGTGAGTTTCGACCAGGGAGTCTGAACCAAAGAATGAATGTGTGTGTATATATATAATGACAATAATCATAATTTATTTAGTTTGAGATATCACAAGTTATAGTGTTAATAACTATTCATTTCCCTTTGAGAAAGTGAATTATTAACATATGGCAAAAATAAGAAATTATGAATAATTAGCATTTCTACAAGTATTCCAATCTTCATTTGCCTTATTTAAAAGTATTAACATATACAGTTTACATTGTCATTTTAAATTCTACTTTGGATTTAGGCTTTTTGAATTTACTTTAGACTTTTATGGGTAAATAATTTTTCAAAGCATTGCAATGTTTGAAAGAAGTTTATAGCTAATGTTGGATCTGAAAGTAACATTGGAAAGTTACTCTTCTGCCTCCCAGTAAAGTATTGATTTTATATACTTCCTAAATTAATTGTTTCATGTTCCACTACCTATTTTGTTAAGAAATGATCCCACACTGAATTTTTACTTAATTCTCATACTGAACTTATTTCTCATATCCTGGTTTATGTCCTTTGCTCTTATACTTATGCTCTTATGCACAAACCTGGTCAGCTCTTTATAGAAAGTCATCACTCCCATGTTCTGTGTGGTTTTTTAAAAAGGTTCTAGATGTTTGTATACAACACTACTGTTAGGCTTTTATAGAAATAATGAACACAAATGTTAAAACATTAACCCTGAATCCACCACTAAATTCTTCTAAAGATCACTTTATGTTTTTCTTGATACCTCATCACACCTTGCCTCCGACTATTTGGATGTCCTCCCCAAGGTCTCTGTAGTTAGTATTTTTCAATTCAGTAAAGCCGCAGAATAGCCTTTTGAGGCCAAGCTACATTATTCATTTTTCTTTGCTTCAATACACCAACTCTATTCTTGCCATCTTGGGAAAGAGCGAATTAGATTAGTTTGATAGGATTTATTCTTCATAATGCTACTCTGTGCTTTTTTGTGCTGATTGAATACTTATTTTTGATAACCTACCCCTTCTTCACATTTTTCCTTTCCCTTCTTTTTTGGCATTTTTCTAAGATGTTAGGTGTTTGGTTCCTTGCCTCATCTGTTTTTTCCAGTTTTGAAAGGATAGATCCTTTGTTAAGACTATTTTGAAACCTTCTTTCTTAGACAAAATGGATGTGCTAAATGTAATTTGACTCTACATCATGTTGCTATGTTATCAGCATATGAATTCTCATTATTCATGTTCTTAAATGGTGCCATGATCTCATCAGTTTGAGTATTTCTTCCATTGACAAAAATCATACTCAATCCATCCTTGGCTGTCTTGTGCTTCTCTTGCCCATGTCCTCCTATCCGTGTTCAACAAAGGGGAAAACAACAAACACTTGGTAAATGCGAGCCTACTCTTAGATAGTGAAAAACATGGGCTATCTGCTTATTTTCTCTTGCCCTTGTAATATACCTAGCTCATATTTATTTACATTATACTTTTTGTATTCTTTCTTCTTGTTAACTTTTGTTGGTCCTTCTTTGTTATACATTAAAGCTTGCTTCTACTCACCATGCAGCACTACATTATGATGCTCATTTCCAGTTCTTTAGAGACTGTTGTGTCTCATGTGGATGGCTGTATCAAACTTTTAAATGGTTGTAACTATATGGCATGTAGGTAATGTAGTGTGACAGCTAAGTGACATAGTGATTTATGTCCTGTACTCGGGGTTAGAAATTTCTGAGTTCAGATTCTGCCCTACTTTATAGCTATGTGACCCTCACATAATCTCCCTCTCTTTGAATCTCAGTTTCTTTATCTATACAATGGGGATAATAATGACAAACTACCTGAGAGAGTAGAAGAAATGGGAGTCTAACAGATATAAAATGCTTTATTAATCTTTAAGCACTATATAAATGGTAGTTGTGATGCTGAAATTGATGATGATGATGGCAATGATTTCAGGCCCTGTAGCATTCTTGGACTTAATACAACTAGCATGATGTCATCCTCATTGAAGCACTGAAATGAGAATTGGCATTTACAGAGTTATCCTGAAAGTCACTTGAGACAAAGAAAAATATAACACAGTCCCTTTTGTTCACAGTGATGGTGATGGAGCAGTAAAAAAGAGGAAAAAAGATAATCACACATTTTTTAGACCAGATGATTTATAAGCTAAATGATTTCTCATTTCTATTAAATAAGAAAGTCTGTTTGCAGTTACTCAGTAAAAACGAATGAAGATATACATTCAAGTCATATGAAGTTAGCATGTTCCCTATGTGTCATATTTAAATAGAATTTCTTAAGTGAGTAAACACAAAAACCATTCATTTTGGATTTGCTGTGTTCACATGAGGCTGGGGCTAGCTGATGGAAATATTTTTCAAAGGAGATAAAACAGAAGAGTTAGAGTTCTCAGCTATTTGAAAATCTGACATTCCTGCACTTCTATTTTAAAGTATGTACCTTCTGTGTTGCTCTTTCCATTGACTTTGTTGAGATCAGAGAAAGTTTTCCCAGTATGAAACTTAACGTATACATAGCATTCAGTAGGTGTTTCACAAAATGCTTGTTGGTTGATTAATTCTAATTAGGAAGTCGTGGCAATGTTTTACGTGGCATTTTATTGTACTCTTTTGCTCTTTTAAGACATTGCAGGTAATTTTAATAATGGTACTTTTAAAATTCATCTATATACTTGTGGAATAAGAAAGAGCTCGCTAGTGAACTCTGCCAGTGTAAGAAAGAATCTGGACAATTAAAAGATCACAGCAAGAATTCTAAGCCTAGAGTTATCACTATAATCCTCCTAAACCAGAATTCTGTCCCTGATCTTGGAGAGTTGCCAGGATATGATTGCTTTCTCTTAGTTCACCTTCAAAGCCATTCAAATGGATGAGAAGTGTCTTTGAACTCCTGAAATATCAGTGTGGTAGCAGAAAAGAAAATTTAATTTGGTAAATCAACCGTAAAACTTTCTTGATTATTTAGAAAGTGAACAGGTAATATTGATGGCCTTTCCCCATCACAACATACTACTGAGATTATTTTGCAATAGCAAATCCAACATTTTTTTAATGTTTAAAATCTATTTTTTCTTTCTTGATCTGCTGTCAAGTATTATGGAAAAAAATGAAAGTCACTGCCGATACCCTGATGTGGAATAACTTCCAAAATACATTGTAATTATTATAGTATTAGCATTTTATAATAGGAAATAATGTAAATATCTCACTTACCTGGAAAGAAAATTGAATCAAACTGCAGATATGGATCAACTCTGTGAATATATATAAAATTGCCATTATTGATGAGATTTTATCTATTATTTCTTAGATGTGTGACATTGCAATAGAACAATAAATTTTAGATATCACTATGTCCTTTGCAGCAAAAATAATTTTTTAAAAAACGCTGACTTTACACAGGGAATAAATTCTACAAGAAATATCTAATTCCAGTTTGCTTTTTATATGCATAATTTGCACGACAGCTTTTGTATAAGGAAGGCTTTTGACATTGACATGGACATAACTACAGAAGGCAATACTTAAATGGGTGGTGTCTTCCACCTCTTCTTTTTTCTTTATCTATAATTGAAACTTACTTAGTACTTTGAGCTTTGTCAAGTAATATACATACATTATTTCACTGAAATCCTATAAAATAACCCAGGTGGTATTTGCTACCGTTTTGCAAATGAAGAAGCCAAGTTTCAGAGACATTAAGGGACTTGCCCATGGTTACATGTAAAGTTCTGTTATTACTGGATTTTTGTGATTCTCAATACTGTATTGTAGCCTAAGAAAAATTTAACGTGAAGATGCAGATCTTTTTGTTGTATCATGGGAGCTTAGTACTTATCTTACCTAGAAACCACATTAATAAATGTTGAATGTTATGGGATTCCTATAAAAAACCAAGGTAATCTGCCTATGGGACAGTTAGATGGCACAGTCCTAGAGTCAGGAAAACTCCATCTTCCTGACGTCAAATCTTGCCTCAGACATTTATTAGTTGTGTGACCCTGGGCAAATCTTTTAACCCCATTTGCCTCAGTATCTTCATCTGTAAAACGAACTGGAAAAGGAAATGGCAAACCATTCTAATATCTTTGCCAAGAAAACCCCAAATTATTCAGATAATTCTGATTAAGATCCAACTTTGACCTGAATTTTCCAGATGGTTTACATTAATTTCAACCTAGAATCTACTTGAAAGTATTTGAATTTCTAGTTTACATCAATTTTTCATTACTAATTGCTAAGCCTTGACTTTAGGTATGGGTACATGTTTAAAATGTTGTCTTTGAGTGGGCAACAGTAAGCAACTTTTAGACAGTGTAGTTTCTTCTTAAATATTCCCATGCCTCCAACTTCCTACAGTAGACTATTTAGCATGCTCAATTATATTCAGTCTTTGCAGGTTCTTGAAGTAGTCAATTTTGAGAACTCCTAGTTTCCTGGACAACATTGAGTCTTTCAGTTCATCTCTATATTCCATTATAATGAAGATCTAAAACCAATTCCTAGCCCTTGTCTATTTTAACCACAGACTGTTTTTATCCTCCTTTCTGAAATCAAACCCATATGGCTTTCTTTTGCAGTCTATGTCTGGATTTTATCCAAGCCCCCTGTTCAAGTAGCTATTAAATTAGTGTTATCAATTGTTCATGGACATAGTGGTTTTCATGGGTGCATTTCTTAAGGTCTTTTAAGGTATAAAGGGCAGGAGCTCTAACTCGATTACTTAGTTCCTGTTGTTTATTCTTTATGATGTTAAAAAGGGAAAGATTTTTTTTATTCTTTTACTTTTCAAACTTAGCCATATGATGAGTGTTTCTGCCCCCTTTCAATTTTTGAAGGAAGCATATGGAAGAAAGCCACAGAGTAACTCTCTTAGGTCCCACTTGTCTTTAATTATTTTGTACTCTCCAGCATATTAGCCTCTCCCACATGTCCATCATTCTCATTCCGTGTCTTAATCTCTCTCTCTCTCTTTCTCTCTCTCTCTCTCTGTCTCTCTGTCTCTCTCTCTCTCTCCCTCTCTTCCCTCTTTTCCTCTCTCCTCCTTCCCTCCCTCGCTTGCTTTAATCAAACATCTAGATAGAATGAGAGGAAAAACTATGGATACTCTCAACTATGTTTCTCCAATACTGGCATAAACACCCCCCTCCGAACTAATGGACAGCTGTCCTATTTTGATAGAATCCTAGAGAAAAATATAATCCACTACTTTCTGTTGTAATATCTTTCTTTAGCAAATAGTTCTTCCTTTAATCTAACTTAAACTTGCCCTGTGGCAGATTAGAGTATGGTACATGTTTTCGTTATGTGTTTTCTATTTTCTTTTCCCTCAGCTCTTAGGTTTACTCTAAGCTATTGTCCATCTACTCCGTATCTGTATTATATATGCTGATTTATATTTGGATTTGGTATCACCAACCATTAAAATTTAAGCTTATTGAGGGCAGGTATTGTTTTTCTTTAAAATACAAAAACAACAAGTCACCCTTATGGCTTAGCATTGTACTTAGCACACAGTAATCATTTAATAAATTTAATAAATGCTTGCAGAGTGCTGTTATATAAAATGATAAAAATTTTGTTTATAATAAACATTAAGTACTTCACTTTAAAAAATACTCCTCCTGGTCACTTGACTAAGAGAACGGAAGCACCTTATTATGATAAAAGAAAAACCAGTATTTTTCTACAAATATATTTCCATAAAGATCAAATTCAAAGACATTTTTAAAATTTAAATTTATTTTTTTATCAGTTCCTTGCTTTCATTACACATATTCTAATGTCCTTAATAGTGCATCATTATGTGGATGATTTTCTTGATAAAGACTTGTAAATTCAGCAACTGGGAAATATATAGTTAATCATCAAATATTAAAATCACTTCATAAGTATTAAATTTCTTTTTTATCTTTTTAAAAATGTGCTTTTATTTATTTCATTAAATATTTCCCAATTATATGTAATTTTAAAATAATTTAAAAAGAGATTTGAGTTTTATGTTCTCTTCCTCCTGCCTCCCCATTTATGAAGGCAAACAATTTGATATCCATTATAAATGTGAAGTCAAAGAAATGGAAAATACAGACAAAAAAATAAAACAAGAAAAATTAAAAACAAAACCAGAAAAGGCATGCTTTCATCTGCATTCAGAATCAATCAGTTTTCTCTGGAGGTAGATAGCATTTTTCACCATGAATCTTTTGGGATTGTGTTGTATCCTTGTCTTGATTGGATCAGCTAAGTCTTTTACAATTGAATATTGGATTTTTACAACACACAGTCCAGTGAGTATCTAAAAAACTTATTTTATCCTAAAATAATTCAATATCTTCTCCATTCCTTCTTTCCAATTTCCCAGTTTCCGTTGAGAATACTGCAGTGCTTCTAGTTACACAATACTGTAACCTATTAGCCATCCTCAATGCTTCCATCGTTCACATCCTCCATTTTCAATTAGTTGTCAAGGCTTATCAATTCCACTTCCAAAACAAATCTTGCATCTGTTTCCCTCTCTCTATTCACATGATTATAACTCTCCTTTGAGTCCTCACCACCTCTCACTTGGGGTGTTGGAACACCCTCAGAAATTGTCTTCTTACCTCAGTCTCTCACTTTCCTAAAGCATACTCCATGTATCTAGTAAATCAATGTTCTTAAAAGAACAAAACTCATTCTATGAGACTCTTTATATAATTTAAAATATTTTGAAAGAGAAAGAGCCAGGAATGTGACACTGTCCCCTCCTTGTTCAATAAGCTACAATGATTGCTTATTGTCTCTAGAATAAAATGCCAACAACTTTGTTTGACTGTCAGTATAGATCAACCAATCTTTTAGGTTTGTTACATATTACCATCCTCAATAAACTATTTTAGCTGCAAAGGTCTATTTATTGATAGTTGTAAGATGGATTCACATCCCTACCTTGTGCCTTTGAACGTCCTAATTTCAATGCATGGAATGTACTTTCTTTTCATTTCCTTCAAAGCTCAGCTCAAAATCTACTTCCTTCATGATACTTTTCCTAATCTCCCAGTTTTCTATGTCCCTTTGAATTAATTTGTATTGAATTTCTAAAATTTTGTTTTTACTTATATGTACATTGTTTTCACTGATTGAAAACAGGGAAGGTTTACTTTTTTCCTCTGTATCCACAGCATGTAGAGTAGTTCCTGGTCTACAAAAGGAACACACTTGTTTTTTGATAGATTGTATCATAGTATATTAATACTTATAGTGGTGAGATTACTGTTATTTTTCTGTTGTTCCATGAGAGCAAAGAAAGTCTTGGAATTATTATATCAATCTGTAAATTACAGATAGAGCATATGAGTTATCCGTATTTCTTAATGTATAGTCACATATTTTCAGAGCATATTGGAAGCATCACAATTACTCTACAAACATCACAAGTTAAGGGGAATCTGATGGGACTAAATAGTTCAGAAATGTTCGAAACACTTGGAATCCATGTTATGTTATTTATTTTCTCAAGAATGATAAGAGTAAGAAAAAAAGAATAACATGTAGATTGGATTTTTTCTGAATATTTGGAAACTGTATGGATGTTGTTCAGTAGTTTCTGTCACATCTGACTTGATGACCCCATTTGGGGTTTTCTTGGCAAAGATGCTGGAGTGGCTTACCATTTCCTTCTCCAATATGAATAGATGAAACATATTCTTTAAAAACGTAATCTAATGGGTTTAGAGGATCCAGAGATGTGTGAAATTGGCATAATTTATTCAGTGAATACATTCACTGGAGCCTTACTATCATACTTTTTTCTGAGCATGAAACATGGCAGAAAAACCCTTGTTATAATGCTCACTTTCTCATTGATGAGCAGTTTTTTTGCTACTTTACTAAACAAACCTACTTCAAATCCCACTCCACAACAAAATAAATTATTGAGATATTCTAGTCTATAAGCATATGTGTTAGGTAGGGTAGGGAGGAGTTGTATACCACCTCATCTATGTGTTAGCCAGTAGACATTTATTAAACACCTACTACATGTCAGAAACTGTGATACGTGCTGGGGATACAAAAATCCACAAAAGACAGGTCCCTGCCTTCAGAGATTCTCAAGGTCCCTGCCTCAAAATATAATGGGTGACATAACAAACAAACAAATATGTCCAAACAGGCTATACCTAGAATATATAGGAAATAAGAGAGAGGAGGCACTAGAACTAAGAGAGGTTGGGAAAAGCTTCCTGTAGAAGATGCCATTTTCCTTGGAGCTTGAAGAAACCAGGGAAGCCAGTAGTCACAGTGAAGGAAGGAGAGCATGGTGAATAGCCAGAGAAAATAGGCTGGAGCTGAGAGATGGAGTATTTTGTTAGTGGAACAGCAAGAAGGCCAGTGTCACTGGATCAAAGAGTACATAGAGAGCAGAGAGTCAGAAAGGCAAGACAGTGCTAGGTTAGAAAGGTCTTTGTGTGCCAAATAGAGGATTTTCTTTATTTGATCCTAGTGGCAATAGGGAGCCACTGGAGTTTCTTGAGGGGTGGGGGGATGACATGATTAGACCTGTAATTTAGGAAAATTATTTTGGTGGTGAATAGAGGATGGATTGGAGTGGGAAGAGACTTGAGATAGGCAGACCCACCAACAAGCTGTTACAGTGGTCCCTGTGTGAGGGAATGAGTGCCTGCACAATAATGGTGACAGTGTCAGAGGAGAGAAGGAAGTGTATTCAAGTGATGTTGTAAAGGTGAAATGTATGTATAGTGTAATGATAGAGTAATGGAGTCAAGAGGGTCTGAGTTCAATCCTCACCTCAAACACTTATTAGCTGGGTGACCTTTGGCAGCAAGTCACTTAATGTAATTCTGCCTCAGTTTCTTCATTTCTGAAACTGGAATAATAATACCACTTATATCCCAGGGTTGTTGTGAGGATAAAATGAGTTAATATTTACAGTGCTTTGCAAATCTTACAGCACTATATACATGCTAATTAAATGCCACATTAAATTTTAATAAGCCATGTTTTGAAAAAAAAGTACATCCCATATACAATAATTGCTGTAAAAGAAGTTGAATCCATGAAAATCTGAAACAATGCCATATAAAGCTAAACAGGACAAACGCACTGGTTCCATATTCTGCTTTTAAAATGGTAATCAAGTAGCTGTTTATTCAGAATTTATTTGCTCAGAGGAATTCTTGAATTACTATCTCCTCCACAAGGTCCTGCAGGTCAGGCAGAAGCATCCTTATTAAGGAAGAAGATTTCAAAAGCTCTTTATGCTTTACATATTCTGCTCAACTTTTATCAATCAAAGAAAGTCTGAAACTGAGGGAACCTTTACCTTCCTACCAGTTGCCTCGGTGTGTCTTTCTGTATGACGTGTAATTGATAGTTGTTTTTCTTTAAACAAAATCAGGCCATAAAGAATAAAGTTCTAAGAAACTCTTTATAGAGTAGAAAAGATTTTCAATGAGAAAGTGACCAAGGCTATGAAATCCTATGATCAGGAATAATTTTTGATATGTCTTATACTCTCACCTTTCAACTTAAAAAATATTGGGCATGAACATCCCTTTATTTAAATTTTGGCATGTGGTTGGCTCCCAGAGAATTCAGGAGCATAAGTAAATAGAAATGTATTCTGAATTCTTTCCTAGGAATGTAATACCCAAAGGGCAAATCACCCAGGGAAATTGAAGCATGATAAATGTAACCTCATAAGGTTAAATTTCTAATTTATTGGCTAGGCTTCTGCATATAATTTTATTTGTCCACAACTGAGAATACACATGAAGTATTTTTCAAAAAAAAATATTGTGCTGTTTAAAGCCTAAAGGACATTTCTGCCTTACATTGTTTGTCTACTTAGAACTAAGGCCAGTCTCATTGAAAATACAGGAAGAGGTAGGGATGGGGATACAACTAGAATGGTACAGTGACAGCAGATTGCTACAATTTGGGAGAAGGGGTATAAGTATGATGGCATAATCATGGACCTTATTAAGGCAATACCAGTCTTCTGATGCATTGCTTAATTCTTTCCTAAAATATTAGTTTTCTTTTTTAGAGAAGTATATTTTACATAGAAGGTGCTGCTGGTAAATATTCTTCAGTAGGGCAGAAACAACACAGTTTAACTCTTAGATTTTTTTTTCCTTTCAAAACTATCATATTGTTGGTTCTGAGAACTCCTGATTATGAAAAACACTACAACTAATTTATTTTGGCAATAGTTTAATAACCTATAATCTTAAGAGTAGTTGCTATTGGGCACACTTAAAAGCCACACAACTAGTAAGTGTCAGAGGCTGAATTGGAACCCCGTTGTTAGTTTTCCTGACTGAGAGGTCAGCTCTCTGAACCATTTCATCATGCTGACTTACCAATTAGTTAGCAAGAATAATTTGTTAAAATAGGAAGCTGCCACACTGGGATTAGCTTTTTCCAATACCCAGTATTGTGCTACTAAAAGTTTAACAACCACTCTAAAAAAAATCGCCCCAAATGGTGTAAGCGCAACCCACTTCTGAATTTAATATACATTATTCAGTCATTTTCTTCAGTCTAGCTCATCAACAAAACAATACATCAGGCCTCGATTTATAGCTTTTGTTGATTGTTGGAAATGCTTGCTCTGAAATTTTAATCATCTGCTTTTGGAAGATTACAAGAACACTGTTGCCTATGTTCCTCCTTTCAGTTCCCTTCTATGGATGAGGCAGCCTCTGTAACAGTGCCCTCATACTCTTGTTGGCTATAGGATCATAAGATTAGAGGTACATACAAAGGTATTTCAAGGTGCATTATTCCAACCTCCTTTTACAAATAAGTTAGCTGACATCTAGAGAGAATAGGGTATTGAAGAAATGGTATGGAAGGGATTCAAAGTCAAGTTCTGTGACTGTGTATATTACTTTTTGCAGTTCTTTTCCCCTTAACTGAGAATATATTTTGTGGGGATTTTCTCCATGAAAGGGGGAATTTGGAGGGTAGGGACAGGGTCTACTTGGAAACAGGTTCAAGTATCTCTTTTGCCTTATTATTACCTGCAAGGCAGTAATACTCTTCAGCACAGAATTAAGATGTGCAATAACAAAGAAAATTATATATCATATATCAGTAAATCAGATTATATGCCATAATCTCATATCAATCTAAAACCATTGTATTTTACCAGACGAACAGCTCTGAACACACTCATATTTCCAGCTTATATTTTGTCCTGTATTTCAGTAAGATTGGACATTGTCAGATCAGGGCAGGCATGGAATTCCCATTACAAAATATATTTTCCTGTGAGTTATGCATGAGTATGCACCAGGCATATGTCTTTGTGCTTCTGTGTAATGCATCATCTTATAATTTCATTGCATTTCATCATAAAAGAGCCCCACAAAAATGTGACCAACATAAAATTTAACATAATGTCAGAAGTGAAGCCACTAAATAGTAATTCATAACAACCCTCATATTCTACTAGGTTTTCTTTTAGTGTTCTATGATTACACAGAAATTAACAGTATGAATCTTTGAACAATAACATAGCTAAAGATCTATAATCCAGGTACTGATTGACAGTTCTGATATATATGCATAGCATTGACACTTCATTCTGATAAGATATAAAGGCATATTCATCTTACTGGGAAGAAGCACATGCTCAGAGGAAAATAAGCTCAGAAGAATATAATCCCACAGTCCCTATGATTTTGCTGGTAACAGCAATTACTTCCTTAATCACCTCCCCTCAAAAAAACCCAAACCCCTAAATAAGTCTGTAGCCTGGATGTTTAATAGATATAGAAACAGCATACTTTACAACCTTGAAGTTATCATTCATTTGGTGGAAATTTCCACACTGCATGTTTTAATAAAAAATATCAAAACACACTAATTATTTGTTCCATCAATACCACTTTATAAATGAATTCACTGATGTCTATATTAGATGAAGAAAATATTTTATTGCTTTTCATCCTTCATATATGCTAGGCTTAAAACTATATGGCTAAAAACATTAAAAAATCTTAAATACAGTGAAGTTATAAAATATTTTTGTTATTTCTCAACTATAGGGGGAAATATTTCTGGATAAATTCTTTCATGCTGTTTTTTCCTTTCCTAGAATTTTTCAGTTTAATTTATTTTGATTATATTTGCCAGCTGTTCAAAATAACTGAATTTACTCAATAATCCTTAAAATAAGAAACTCGGGCCTTTTACAGTTGATATTCAGTTTAGATATGTTTAAAAACAAAACAGGTTTAAACAAGAATGTTGGGCTCACCAGCATGGACAAGTTCATGTTAATAAGTATGATCATATTGCCTTCTAGAAATTTCAAAGTAAAAAAAGAAAATATTTCTTTATTAACAATTGTTGACTAGTCAGGAAACAGTAAACTTAAAAACCTTTTAAAATTGACTACTAACTTATTCATCTTTGGAGTCAGCATTTAGAGCATTGCATGGCTCTAACATGACTTACTTTAGGGATCTGTGGTTTGGTTGAGATGACTATTAACAGAGATCATAGCCTTTCTTTTAGGGGGTTGAGATACAGACCTGTGACTTCACTGGTGGCAGGAACTAGTTGATACGTATATTCTTTTCACTGATCTGGTTGTTTCATTTGTTCCCAGTGTATATTCTTAGACAACTGTCTGGGGTGCAACCATTATATGTTTTGTGTTATTTATGTTATATGTATAACATAAGTGAATTGTCCATGGATGCACAATTATTATTTGTTAGAGGTCAAACTAGTTTCTGGGATTTTCTGACTCCAAGGAAAAAACTATTATCTGCTATATCAAACTGCACATTATTTAGGGCATCCCATAAAAAGGACTGACTCTAACATTACTTAACATTTAAAGAAAGGACAGAGATTCTGACCCAGAAGGCAGCCCCTTATAAATAGGATATAAAAGCTACTGTGTGCCCCCCCAAAAAATTATCCTGCAGCTGACTCAGTGAGAACCCTTCTCTGAAAACTTAGGTTGGCCCTTGAACAAAAGCTACATATTCATTACTGGGTTATACTCCAAGGCTTTCTGACTTGGACGTGCCAGAGCTTGTGCTCCATTGGCATTGTCTTCAGAAAAGTAGGGTCACCTCATTGCCAAAGTGAGGCATTGCCACAGAACTTCAGTGGAATACTGTGGAATTACTAATGTTGTTTTCCAACATGGTTTCTTAAAATGATCATTGCTTGATGCACATGTCTCATATTTTCATCTCCTGAGATATTGAAATAATGGTGTATTTTTCTTTTTAATGAGGGTAAAGTATATGAACTGATTTTTCAGGGAAACAGCCGCTTGGTGAGCTAACAAACAGTTTAAGAATGCGATAGCTGTGAGCTTTCCTCCTGGATCTGCCTCTGACTTATGTGCTATAAACAGGATGAATCTCTTACTGTCACTGGGTCCCCCTTTATACCTTTCTAAAATGGACATGGCAAAATTCAGTTACCTATAGAGACTACCTTATAAAGACTATATGGCCTGCGATGCAGTGCTACCAGGACAGAGCATTTCCACCCAAGGTACATTCTTCTACTTTAAAGATTTCTGTAGCAATTTTAACAAGCTTCTATGATGCTAATTCAATGAGCATGTTGTTGTTTTTAAAGCACTCTGTAATTCCAAACAGAGTTAAATGCTTAACTTCTTTGGTGGAATTAAATTTTGGCAACTCCTTCGACCCCATGGGCTCATTTTATTTGTTTACAGCTTGAGCATAGTTTGTCTATAACATATTATCTACTCATATATTTCTTCCATACAGGGTGCTTCCAGTGATTTCAGAGAATCATAGGTAGAGCCTGTAAAGTTTTAACTTTGACTTTATTTGGCTGGCTACTTGACTTAACTTTGTGAAAGATTTCCTTGTACCCAACATGTATCCCACAAAATTTGGAACACAGATTATTTCTCATGTATCAACATGCATGGTGCTTGGTTTTTGAATAGTATATGCTATGGTATGCAGTGTTTTGCTAAAATTAATGAGTAAGGCATAAGGACTCATCAGAAGCAATGAAAAAAATGCACACCCTGTCCCTACCACCTTGAGCAATACAAGTTAGAACATATCTCAAAAATTCAAGGTACAAAAGTCTTAACAGTGTTTATTACAAGTGGACCCTTAAATGCCAATCTTCTATTCCCTAGAATGAGTTTCACAGTATCTACTGTATTTGAGTTTTTATTGTGTTGATATTGACGTGATTTACATATTAAAACACATTAAAGTGCATATATTTTAAAATGTAGGCAGCTATGTTGTGCAGTCTATCGAGTGTTGGATTTGGAGTCAGGAAAACCTGAATTCAAATCTGGCCTCAGACACTTGCCAGCTGTGTGACCCTAGGTGAGTCATTTAATCCTGTTTACCTCAGTTTTATCATCTATAAAATGAACTAGAAAAGGAAATGGTGAACCACTCCACTATCTCTGCCAAGAAAATCCCAAATGGGGTCACAGAGAGAGTCAGACTCAACTGAAAAACTACTGAACAATTATAAAGTACATATGTATTAAACATGTAACTCATGTGAATATCTTGATAATATAGTTTAACATTAATTATTAGATATTCTAAGCAGAAACATGACATCAAGACTTTTAGAGATAGAATCTTTAACCTCACTAAACAAAAATATCATCCCTGATTTTTCTGCTTCCCTTTCTGCAACTTGCTCCTTTTCATAAAACAAAAGGCCTGGATTAATTTCTTTTACAAATGGATTTATTGTTATGCTCTAAGCCACAGTGGTTCTAAATATTCCTAGTACCACAACCCTTTAATACAGTTCCTTGTGTTGTGGTGACCCCCAGCCATAAAATTATTTTTATTGCTACTTCATAACTGTAATTTCACTACTGTTATGAATCGTAATGTAAATATCTGATATTCAGGATGCATTCTCATTGTTACAAATTGAACATAACTAACAGGTTGAGAACCGCTGCCTAAGGAAATAAATGTAGATGCATGCTAAAATTGTAGAACTCTTGAAAATCATTTCTTCTTGGATGTAAACTTCATTATGTCCAAAATATCTTTCCCACTTCAAACTCTGTTTTTCCTTGCTGGGTAAGCATTTTAAAATTACAGTTTCCAAGTCTCTAAGGGTCCATTCAACTAAGAATGCTAATAAAAGACAGATTTTCAGAGAAAAATCAAGGCCAAAATAGTAATATGCTGATAGAGTTGGTGAGTCAAGTTCTCGAGGAGATAATCTACTGCAAATGTAGTATGCATGTGCAATAATCATTTTAGTTTTGTTGCATGTTATATTTTTTCCACTCTATTTTTTGCTACACAAGAGTCTTTCTTTCCTTGTTTTCTTAATAGTATTATAATAAAGTCCTCTTGGTACCACTGGCAACAAAACACTTTGAGTGTAGCATAACTGGGATGTGATATGCCAAATTCTTGGTTATAAAAAAGTCATAATTTACTAGAACCCCAATCAAGTTTTACTATACACTACCAAAAGAAGTATCTTTCTTTCTCCCTACGTTCTGCTTATTCTTCCCACCACACTAACCACTTTAATTTTCTTCTGTCTCCCAGAATTCCATCATCACTTCTTTCCTTCTCTCTGTTTGTATTGGCCCATGTTACTTGTATGCCTAAGAATATTAGTACATAAAGGACTTGTTAATACAAATGTAACAAGGAAAGCATATAATCAATGATTTGTTAATTTTGGACCTGTCAGACATGACTTCATATATAGCCACAGAATATATACAGTGAATAATATTCCAGTAGCACCCCTTTCAAATAGAGTGCTGTTATAATTGAATCTATAAGGTTTTATCTTAAAATTTTCTTATCATACGTGGCTAAACCTTCAGAATCATAGTTTAATTTATGGTGGAGAAATATGGGACCACACAAAAACCTCAGTTTCCCACTTTTATGATTTTTTTAGTCTCATCTATCTGAGCCACCCTTCTCTGCTGTGTGAAATTGAAATATATTGTTTATGTGCTTGGCAAGACAATAGAATGAGTAATATTGATGGGTGGCTAGGTGGTACAGTGAATAGAGCACTGGCCCTGGAGTCAGGAGGACATGAGTTCAAATCTGGCCTAAGACACCTAACACCAGCCTTGTGACCTTGGGCAAGTCACTTAACCCCAATTGCCCTGCCTTCCCTTCTCTTCCCCCTCTAAAAAAAAGGAAAATAATGTGTCATATTGGGTGTTTAAATAAGATTCTGACATAGTTTGAGAATCCATTTTAAATTTTTTTGTTATCTTTTCTTTTTACATTATCCTCCACCTCCCCTTAATCCCCCACTGCAGGAAACATCCAGTGTAACAGAGTGAAAAAAAGGGCAAGGTAATAGTTCAGTAAAGCTAAGCAATACATCCACCAAATCTGACAGTACGTGCAATAGTTAGAAACGGTTTTTGAAAAGCCATTTATGTTGAGCATGCAGTTTCTCTGAAAATACTTTCTAACATGTCAGAAAGAACTAGGGTCCTTGGAATAAATTAATTGGATCCGTGTTATTATGTCCCTATATTCTGAATCGAATTATGAATAGTATTTGTTTTGTATATATTCCATATGTGGGCATTCCTTTTGTCATAAAATATAAATTTCTTGAGGTCAGAGATGGTTTTCTTTGTTTGTCTTTGTGTCCTCTATATATGGTACAATACCTGACACTTAGCAATTGCAAATAAATGTTTGTTGATTAATTTGTTGATCAACTACTTTTAAGTTCTTACAGTGAGGGGAGTGTGAAGGAAGAGAGGAAGGTAACAGGGCTATAAAACATCAATGACATGAAATATTCCCTTCTAATTTTTCAAATGCCCAAATTTGGTATATTATAATCTGTTGATTTTTTTGTGATTAAAAAAAATATTGTAAGAGTCCTTCATTTACAATGGAAGTTGTGATCCTTTTAAAAATCTGATTTATTTTTCATTTATATTATTCCAAGAGTACATTCATGCTAAGCAGAGGAGGCCTGGAAGGAGAATCTTTTGTGATTTCCTAAAGTAAGTTTATGTCACCTAGCTAGAGCCCTAGAAAAAAGGAACCGAAGCAAGGCAGAGAGTGTGAAGGCAATTTAACTACAAAACAAAATAAAATCAACAACAACAACAACAAAAATCACTGGTTCCGAAAGTGTGTAGCCAAAGCAGATTATGGGCAAAACCAATACTTAGAGTTCAGATATATGGCACTATATGGGAAGAAAGTGATTTTGATCAATTCCCAAACTCACAGAATTGAGTCAGCAAGGTCATCAAGAATTCTATAAAATTCCTCAACCTTTTTCCTGCACATTTTTCCCTTTTGTCAAACATCTGGAGCTTGTTCAAATACTTGTCCATTGACCTCTTTAGGATAGTTTAAGATCTTATGATACTACTTTCCATTTCTTCTCTCTACTGATATACCTAGAAATTATACTTTTAAGCAGTCCCTAACAGACTAACAAATGAGGTTTTAAGTAAAATGCTCTTTTCATTAGTGCATTTTCGGGGGAGGGGGAGCACATGAAACTCGTGAGCTATGTTAGAATCTGAGCAGTGCTTTGTTTTGAAGAAAGTTCTTCAGTTTCACTCTTTCTGTCTCAATTTTCAGAATAATGGGTATATTATTTTGACAGATGAGTTTTGGAGTCACCATGGGATTTGACTTTTGCAGACAAATGAAAAAGAGCAAAAATGTGAGGAAGATTGAACAGGTTCTTCACTTTCATTAGCAGCTCCATATGCTGTTTGTTAAATCTGATTCAATTTCTCCAATCTAGGCAGTGACTAAAATAAAAGAAATTAGCAATTTCACTTCATTATGAAAACATACACACATACACCACCCTCACGCAGCTTTATCATCTGTCAGGTTTCTTGAGAATGCTATAGTTTAGGCTTAAAATAAAATATCATGCATGTTTACATATGTATTATATATAATAATGTATGTATGTGTATATTTGTGTATATACATATACCTAAAACATATTCCCCCATGTAGAAGGATTTGATGATTCTCAGTTGGCATTCAGTAGGCACACATGGCTTAGATTGTAAAGTCTTAGGCAGATGCTTTAACAAACTCTTAGCTGATTTCTAACTGAGGATTTGCTGTGGTCTGTTTGTTATTCCATGAATGAATATCTAGAGTTCAAGAACAAGACCCATAAGAAAAATCTAGCCCTTGTTTCTGGAAACAACAATTCTGCTTGAGGCATATTACAGATACCACATACCTCATATTTTATAAATAAAAACAGATAAACCAGTCTTTAAAGAAAGGATGTAATGAACAGTGTGTTTTACTGTCCATCCTTCCCTCTTCTTCTATGAATAGCCTTTCCAGGAGCTTTTAAATTACAAATAATACACTGCAGTTATTTCTCCTTTGTAAAGGAAATAGGCCATTTTATTTGCACTTTCATTCTGATAGGATAAAAAAGGGTTTGCTCTTCTTCTGTTATTTTTAAACAAAGGTGAAACAGACTTAACAAAAGAACATTTCCAAGTCTCTAGTAGGAGGAGAGGACCCTTATAATATCCTGCACTTATGGAGTTTAAACTGAATGACAATTGACAGCTATTGTTAGGCAAGGGAGGGTAAGAAGGAAGTGCCTTGAGATTATAAGAAGGAAAACATAGTCAGAGAAGCTCCAAGGAGATGTGAGAATAAGGGTTCATTAATGTATCCATTTTTTTTAAAGAGCTCTAGGATTTGGGCTGATCTGCCTAGAATAGGCAGCAAAGAGAGGTTCCTGTAATAAAACTATCAAATGGAATTATGAAAAGTGATTTATCAGTTGAATCCATCTTTTAATAGTTAATCTCACATCTCTAAATAGCAGAGGGTCCTTTGAAAACTGTCATATGAGTAGATTTTAGCCATAAGTCTTTGGAAATAATAAAGTTCATGGTTGGAAATATTCTGTTCTTGACAGTCTAGAAAGTCAGGGTAGAAGTTAAATTTTCATGATTTCATACCAGCTTTCTGTGCTACACTGATTCTTAGAGAGGGTTTGCTTAACATATGTATAATTATTTGAATTTGTACAGCTATAATCTATATGTCATAATCAAAAATATGACTGTGGGGAAACCATTTTCTTTTTATTTGATATTTGCTTGAAAAATGAGAATTAAAAGCCTGATAATCCACCCATAGTTAGTTTGTTGGAGGAGAAAGTACAGAGTATACGAAGTGATTGAGTGCCAGAGCAATGAATCATAATATCAGAAGGCAACTTAGAGGTCACCTATTCTAATCTCCAACTACATGCAAAAATTCTATGTAAACCAGCCTTGACAAACGGTCACATAATCTTAATTTAAACACTTCCACTGATGGAGAACTCACTGCCTAATGAGGCATACCTATCTATGCTTGGCTGAGTGTAATTAAGGTTTTACCTTATTTTGAAGGAAAATCTACTTCCTTCTAATATTGACCCATCAGTGCTAGGCTAGTTGAACTATATGGATTGGCCAATCTTTCTTCTAGATGACAGCTCTTCTAATTTTTGAAAAATGCTTAGAAGTCTTTATTTCCCAAGGTAAAGTCTCTTAGTCTTTTTCTTCCATTATTTTTCCTGAAGTGTGATACTGGTGTCCTTCAGAATTCCGGTCACTTTCCTCAAGATGCACTCATGGTGGTTTTTTTCCTTCTCATTTGTGTTTTGTTTTGTTTTGGTTTTTTGAGCCCCCTTTAAACTGCACTGCTTGAGGCAAAATAAAACATTCCATGTATGTTCTGACCGTTGAAGAGAACATTTAGGTTATGATTTTCCTTGCTCTGAATAGTACACTTTTGTAAATGTGGCTTAGTGCATTATATTTTTAGTTCACCATTCTAACCCCATTGAATCTTAATTCTCTCCTATTAGGTATCCATCCCCACATTATGTAATCTTCAAAAAGAGATGAAATAAAGTGCCTTCCATATCCTCATGCAATTTCATAAAGAATATAATTAAGACAAGGATAAAAATAGAGCCCTGTGGTCCATTGTTAGAGAACTCTTCAGGCTGATCCTTTAGTCAAATACTTTGTGTACCTTCATTCAACAATGTAGGATTGTACAACTAGCCATTTTTTCCCACAAGAATAACAACAGTGTTTTCTTACTCAGGAGAATCTCCCCCCACCCTCTCAATAAACTTATACTAGTATGAGGTAGGTAGTAAAATCTCAGGTTTATTACTTCCATGCATAAGATAAAATTTTCAGGAAACTAAGCCAGAGCTTTGTTGACTTCTGAATGTCTATCATACACGTTTCTTTTATTTCTATAATGAGGACTATAGAATATCAACAGAAATGTTTTGCCTTGAAGACTGATGACCTCTGGTGACCATTAAGAATTTTTAAGATCACAAGGCCAGTCTCTTGAAAGGTGGACAGCTCAAATTACGCAATATGGAAAAAAATACAAAATGTTTTGTGTACCATGTCTTTATTATTTTTCCGTATGCTGACATTTATAAATAATAATGAAGCATAACCCCAGTTTGGAGACATCATAGAGATCTATTTGGAAATTAGAAGGCACAGATAGTATTTGATTAAAGGTTTCATTTTTTTCACCTCAAAAGGCAGAGTCCCCTTTGTTATCTAAAATTGCAGATTGCAGGAGTAGCTATAGATAGAATAAGATTCCATTCTCTTTAGATAAGGTTAGTGAAACTTTTCACACTTAGGGAAATGACTTTTGCTTTTTATTCTCATATTTTTTTCATGGAGAACCAAAACATGTTTCCATTTTTCCCCCTTGAGCTTATATATCTGGAAAGCCAGTGGCTGGCTTTGTTTCTACCACTGATGTCTTTGCTCCAATTAGAAAAATACAAAAACAAAACAAAAAACTTAAAAGAGCAAAAAAAAAGTTCATACTGCATAAATATCCATGATGTTTTATTTTCAGAGTCTATGCTCTTCTGATCTGCTACCAGGAATACTCTAGAGTTTTTTATAATATTTATTATAGGGCATAGGAGCCATAATGTAATAGTTTTCAGGGGATGGGGGGACACATGACCACATGAGCATGTGCACACGCACACACACACACACAATTTTCTCCCTGAAATCCTGCTTCCCCCTACCATGTAATATAAAAAAAATCCTTCTTAAGAGGCAATAATATAGGAAATGCATGACAGAAATAAAATACAATACTTTTTCAGTGAAAAGAATAAGCAAGCCATTACTCAGTGCTTTAAGGAATAACTAGGACACTTGGTAGAGGATTAATTAAAGAGCTGTATGGCACTTGGTGCTGGAACTATTAATGAAATGTTTATTTGGAATCTCAGTTTTAATTCCTTTTATACATATATGAGTGTATGTGCATGCACAGATATGTGCGTACACACACACACACACACACACACACACACACTTTAAATAGGATGTAACATGCCATAATGGATAGAGAGCTGACTTTAAAGCCTGGAAGGCCTAGGTTCAAGACTTGCCTTGGAGATATACTGATTATGTCGCCCTTTGCAAGGCAATTACTGTCTTATTCTTCTAGGCAGCTCTTAAGGTTTCCAAGTTCCAGAGATGGTGATGATCTATATTGGTCAAGGGTGTTTCCTTGCTTGTGAGTTCCGTATGTTAATGAAATAATTATCTGATCTAATTCCTTTTCTTAATATAAAAATTACATTTAGGCAAATTAAGGAGGAAAATGTTCCATATCTACTACAGTCTTTCCAAACTGTTTTAAAAGGAAAAAAAAACCCTTTAATATTTCTTAATATTGTCACATGGAATGAAAGAACTGCAACAACTACAGTTAATTATATGACAACAGTGTGTAATTACCAGAGTGAACATGGTTAAAATAAAAATGCAGCATTAATTATAATAAGTGAACATCTTAAGTTAAATAAATGGAAAAAGATATTTTCTATTTTTCTATAGTGATGCTGAAATATCTTTTAAAAAAAGCTACTGTAAAATGTCATAAATTTAGCATCTTAATTATTTATTTGGTAAATCAAGTTAAAGTAAGTTAAGTAGAAGATTAAAAGTGTATACAATAAATGACTTGTATTTTTTCTAATTCCTTCATTGAGGAAACATTTTCTCACAATTGATGACTATAAATAGTTTTTAAAAGTTTAATTTTGTTTGTAATGAGCTATAAATTATGCAAACTAAATCTCAAGAAAATATGAAATACCTCCCTATAGCCTCCATATACATCATTTATAACATTGACTAAAAGATACAGATATAAAAAAGCCTCACGAATCTATTGTGGTCAGTTCATCATATGGTATGTCCTTTATCATTCTTTGCATATGTAAGAAATATAATTATTTTTTCATTTTATTGAACAATTTTACTGTATTTGAAACATTTTTGTTCATTTGTTGTCTTAACAGAATGATTAAACACTTTTGCTTATATTGCTCAGCAAATATTCTGATTTTGTTTATTTACTGAAATACTGTCTTGGCATACCTTAAAGAGATACTAAGCTTCCTTCCTCACTTATGTAGTTAATTGTGCAGCACCATATACAAAGAAGATAACGCTTGACCTACTAATCCCTGGACCTGACCTGTCCTGTCATTCCTTCCTGTGACTGTCTTTTAGATTAGCCCTTCATCTTTGCTTTCACTGACATTAACCAGGTACAGGGCTTATCACCTCATAGCCAGATAACTCTTATAGCCACTAAACTGGTCTGCAAAATTCCAGACCCTCCTCATTTCAAAACATCACACAAACACAAACACACAGATGAACACAGACACAGACAGACACACACATACACACACATATGCACACTCACATACTGCTTCCAGACTCATCTGAAAACACCACTTTGATTATCAAAACCTTGAGAGGTTGTCAATGAACTGATTTAATCAAACTCTGACCTCCATTTTCTAGTCTTTCATTAAAGCAAAACCTATTCTCACTTTTCAGCCTAATTCTCCCCCACATAAGCAGAACTAATCAGACCAGGCAACTTACTTCCCCCTTCAGTACTCCTTGTCAGACTTGTCTTATTCCACAATGATTAATCTTTGTTTTTCTTTTAATTTTTCATGCACCTATAAGTCTTATAGAACTTAACTAAAACATAAATACAAAGGACAAGTTCTATGGAACTTAACTTTGTCCTTTGTATTTATGTTTTAATTTTGTCTCCATACAATTAGCCACCAAGCGTTTTGGAATCAAAGGACCGTATTCTTTTTTGGCATTATCATTTCAGGATTGAATTATTTTCTGCCAATTTCTGTATGGTACTTGGGAAGTAGTATTAAAAGTGATTTTTTAAATAGAGCTCAAAATTATTATTTTTGGTCTATTAAATTTTCTTCCAACAGACAAAAGTAGGAGTTAGAAGCATGATAATAGTAAAAAAGGAACAATTATATATGTAAGCATATATATGCGTGTATATTTGCATAAATAACTATATGGTTGTATAGTTGTGTGTAAATTACATGAATATGTATATGCATATACATGCATATCAACTTACAGTAAATTAATATATTTATATTTACACAATTATAATTACATATAATTAATTTATTTGTTGTACATATATGCAGGTGTATACTTTTATCATATTTCTATATGTACAATGCATGTACATACTCATATCTGAACTATATATCTTATATATGAATATGATTAAACTATGAATAGTATATGTGATTAGAAATTATTTTTATTCTATAAAATTATTTTAAAAGAGATCAAGTCTCTTTGAAGCACACCTCCCGTCAAAATGTTCCAATAATAAGTATAATGACCATTACATTGGTTTTACATAGATTACTTTATTTGATCCTCAAGATTGCCCTGTAAAATAGGTAATATTAGTATAATCCCCAATTTGAAAACAAAGACTAATATGTAAAAGTTGTACAGAGTATATTTTCATAAACTGTCTCGTTTTTCATTGTAGGAGAATGATGCTTGATTCAGTTCAGTAGGTAATTTTTCAGGCCCTGTGATGATTCAGGTCCTATACTAGGCCCTGAGGCACTGGGCCTCTTGCTCTTCTGAGAAGATATCTTCCCTTAATTATGTCATTAACAGCAGTTGAAAACTAATTTCACTTTTACCAACATGCACCCATTCTTCCCATTTATCCATTATCATAAAGTAGACTAATAGCATTTTTTGGCCACTAGCTTACATATCTAAATATCTATACATTTTTTCTTCTGTCATTTTAATTTAACATGGCCTTATCTACTGTACTAATTTCAGTATGTATATTTTTTTCAATACTCACTTTAAGGTATGCAATTTTTGTAATTTTTTTATTTTACACTTATTTACAAAAGTAGAAAAGGAAAAAAATAGCAGACTAGAAGAGAGGATTCAGTATAAAACAATAGATGTCCTTTTCAGGAAAACCTATATAATAAATACTAGCCATTGTTTTTAAAGGTGTGCATTTTTATATCCTTTTCTTCATTAACTACTCCTTATGAAAAAGGCCTTAAAGAAACAGTGTATAATATATTTGGGGAGTCAGTAGAATAGATCATGTGCCCCACATGTCCTATTATGCCAGCTAAAAGTAACCACCTCAAGGAAAGAAGCCATGATTTACCACACCTAATTTCAGTTGCTCCTTTACTCAGTGTTTACTCCTCATATATATCCTCAGGCCATGCTATATTAATTTTTATTTTACTAGCTGCTTTCTGGGTTTTTAGTTCTGTATGTTTGTGTGTGTATGTGTATGCACACACACACATATATGTATAGAGACTTGTCATTTTTTTGTCCTTCCCATAGTACCCAGTACATTGCTGTTTAAAATGCGTATGGACAAATCTTTGCTGTGTTCTTTTGGCTAAATAAACCATTTGCTTCAGAAAGCCCTCAGGATTATTATCCTTGAAGAGGATTGGGTACCTATATTTATATAATGGTATATTGTGCCCTAACTGCTGTCATGGGCAGATACCTGAACAAATGTACTGAATATATTGATTTTTTTTCTGTTATTTTCATGACCTGTTTCATTATAGGTGCCATCTATAGAAGAATGGCTTTTTTCTTTACTTCAAGTTACTTTAAAAGTACGGCAGTTTTAATAGCTGAAATACTTTCAATTGAAGCATATGCTTATTTTATTTTCTCATAATATCAAGCAGCAAATAATTCTCTTTTCAAACTTCAAAAATACCTACTTAAAAAAGAACCTTGATACTACTCTATTTTGAAATTTAGTCCAGTTGCTTCATTGCTGTTAGCATCTGCTGCAGAAGCTGATTCCAATGAATAGGTTTTATCAAGAGTTGAAAAAAAATTAAAATGATACAGTGAATAGTTCAAGAAGTATCACACAGCTCACCAAATATTACTATTCACTCGTGTCAGACACAAACTGGGATTAATATTTCTGGTTCCATAAAATTTTAACAGGCACATCTGTCTAAACATGTTTAAATATTGGGCAACTCTAAAAAACTTACAGTTATTCAGCATGCCTTCAGAGCTCTTTGATACTAATCTCCTATGATAAGTCATTAGTTAGTGAATTTCTCAACTCCAGGGATGACTAACCTGATTGCCAAGACATACGTTGGGTCATGTTCTTCCAAACAGAGATAATAGGTAAGAGTAAGCAGTGTGTCAAAGATTAGAGACATTATGAAATTGCCAAATGTGGTCAAAAGGAATTCTGTGCCCAAAACCAACAAAGATCATTGTGATTACTTCTTTCCCAAATATCTGGATTAAAGAACAGAACCACCTTCAGGAACTGGAATACTGTCATATATTCATAATGTCTCTGATTCTGAAAAGAAATCCAATGTCATAACACTTTTACTAGAAATAAAGAATTAAAGTCCCTTTTTTCTATATTTAAGAAATGTATATTTTGTATTGTCTATTTTTTCATCCATCTTTCCTTGCTAAACATTCTTATGTATCATTATTCAAAAGTATCTAACATACAAAACATTTCACTAAATAGCTCATAAAAATAACATTTTCTATTCACAGTCATCAGCATAACTATAATTTGAATACTTTCAGGGATAAATACTATTCCTGGGATAATTTTTACTTTTACATTAAATTTTTATCTAGAACTTTGATAGCATTACAAGTTTCAGATTTTCTATTCTAAGATGAAAACTTAACAATTATTATAATCAGAAAACATGTATAAATGGATTTTGCTTGGTGATTTATAGCTCTGTATGTGGCATGTGTCTAGTGAATATAAAATTACATTAAAAACTTTTGTAGGAAAACAATTGTTCTATTTCCCATAGTATTCTCATTGCTTCTCATACTTTAAATTCCTCATTCTTTATGCTCCCTCTTAGCTCTGCTAGATATAGGAGAACCTAGTCAATATTACTTAGATTGAGCTAAATCATGACAACAAACATTTATTAAGCATTTATTATTTATTAATAATTTGGAAACTACAGATTACCATCACCACCACCCTAAAAATAACAACTACAAAACCAAAACCAAAATAGTCATTACTCATTTTATTAGAGCTTACTTCTTGAAGTATATTTATTGCATTGAGAAAAGAAAAACAGCCTGAAAGTTTTTAGGTGGTTGTTTTGTCCCCTCAACCCAGGAATTATAAAATGGTCTCACTGCACATTTAATTCTTAAAATATCTTTTTAATTTTTTTTCATATACTGAAAGATTTTTTTGAAATTGTGCAAAGACCAGCACTGATTCAGCCAAGCTCAGCACATCAGTGGCAATTGATTAGGCAGAACCAAGAATGAACGTAATAATATTAGGAATAACTGTTAATCAGGCTAAGAATAAGTTATAAGAGAACCTTAAACAGGCCGTCATAGCTCATTTCTTATCTACTGTCCTCAAGTAATACTATTGCCTAGACAGAATTTGGGTCATGTCCCTCCAGTCAGAGATAATAGCTAAGAGTGAGCAGTGTGTCAAAGTGTAGACACATGATTAAATTGCAATGCCCGAGGTATATATATCTTCTGTTGTCAATATCTTTTTATCCATCTTTTCATTGCAAGCATAATCATGTATCCCTATATATCTAACATCCAAAGCATTTTACTAACTAGCTCACAGAGTTGAAATTAACAAGACGGGGACCAGACCTGTGAAATTATGAGCATAGAGCACTCATAAATGAGACAATTCCCTCACTAATACTATCGAATTGTATTTTGGTAGCCCTTTAAGGTTACCAAACTGCTTTCCTCATAACAAGCCTGTGAGGTAACTTGCAAAAAATTTCTCATCCTGATCTGATTGATAAAGAAACTTGGACTCAGTGTTTAAGTGACTTGTCTAGGGTCACACAACTAGTAAGTGTCAGACCCAGGTTTCCTGATTCCAAGTCCAGAGGGATTATATCTGCTTACACCTAGATGATTCTCATTAATTAGAAGATAAATAATGAAGTAGGTCCTATATTGAAGACTCTTCTATATATTTGTCTGCAACATTCCTAGCTTACAATTGCTGAGAGCTGGTCTGTTGTTGCCAAAGATTGCAAATTAGAATCTTTCAAGCATCTTCTTTCAGCGTTTTCTTTCATTTCATTATACTATGGTTTGGGTTAATTTGAGGAACATCTTTACCATTTAAACATTTTGAGTTTTTTGTTTATATGATTAGTTTTATTGGCAAGGTCTATGGACACCATTTTAGGGCCTACTGATTTTCCCTTTACATATTTCCCCATCTCCCTTCCCCAGGTGTTGCTGCCATCACCACCTTTCCCCTCCTCCCCTTTCCTCATGGCAAGACGCATGGAAGAAGGGCGCTGTTAAGGCCTCTCCATTAATCAGAAGGTATGGTGGTTCTCACGTAGAAGTTCCGCTGCCCTCTCTGGACTTCTCCAAGATCAGCCTGACTTACACAGTTTGTATTTTGCTTTGCCAGTGACACAGGGCTGAATGAGAAACTTTTATATCTTAGTGTTATAAATATATATATATATATATAAAACCTATATAATATGATATATATAATCTCACATGACAGTATGACAAAATGAATATGATATATTCTGAAATTCACAGGTGTCAATTATTTTCATGTAAATAATTTACAATAATTAAAACTGCAGAGAAGGAAATTATATCAATTCAAAAATATATGAGAGAAAAGAGGAAGAATAAGGCAGAAAGATATGTCTTTATATTAATGGGTTATGATTTGAATGATTTTTAAATGCTAATAGATATTCATAACCTACCTGTTAGTATGGAGTCAAGTTCATAGTCCTACTTAATTTTTTATCACATTATACTTTATAGGGCTAATGATTTTATAACATTTCAAAATACATTTTTATATTCTATATATTAAGGCCACATTGCTTTTGGGCATCTCTTCAGCATCGCATTTAACATCATTTGAATATGTATCTACAACTACATACAGTTCCAGGAAATATTACTAGGAGTCAGGAGAAAAAAAAAAGGAATTTGAGCTAGGCCTCACCCTTAAAAATCAAAGAAAATAAGACCTATAAATGAATAACTATAATGCAAAGAAAAAAGTTAAGGGAATTGAGACAATGCTTATAGAGTTAAGTGAGAAATTCAAGGGGAGTGATTATCATCAACTGAGGAAACAAAAGACAGTTTCATAGATGAGGAGATGATTTTTTAAAAGGATGGGATGACTTTCCATAGACAGAGACTAGGAAGAATCTTGGCCAGAAAGTTCATCCCATGCATGGGGTATTTCATAAGTAAGGCTTGAAGTCATGAGGGAACTCAAGAAGAGTGAAGGATATTGAGCAGTCTAATGTGGTAGTGAAATGTACATGGTTTGAGCAGTGTTCCATTAGTCAGGAAAGGCATATTGAAATCATTTCAAAGATCCTTAGATGAGTAGATTGGACTTTATTCTGTTGAAAATTGGTATCTACTAAAGTAAAAAAAAAAAAGGTGCAACTATAAGAAGTAAAAGGTAATTTTAGTATACTTTACTAGAAGCTTAACTAATATTTCTGAAAGGACCACTTTAGGTTCATGTATGTGATCAGTAAACAATTGCTTTTTGGGGGTAACTGTTATGGTATTTAATAAAGTTGAATATTTAAAAATTCAAATAAAATTTCAGTGATTAGATTTTGATAGTAGAAATGATTGTGTTAATATGTGCTCCTTGATTTTAAAAGTTCTTTTTTACTTGGCTAGTCAGGAAAACAGATACCTTTAGCACTTTGGTCATATCTGGTAGACCTCAATCAGCTGTCATTCACATGTGAGCAGCATAATCACTCTTTTTAGAGTTAGCTTCTACCACCCCAGGGGGAGGGTGGGTGGTATTGGTAATAGTGAAGATTATCTTGTTTTCTAGTCCCTGATCTACTACCTTCTGGGTTTCATCTTTGAGAGAAGCTGTACTTCACACCCTAAATCTTCATCCAGCACAAGCTAATAAAACTAATAGTCATACCGAGGAAACACCTACCATTTCTTCATGCCTTCTCTGCCACATTGCTTTTGTGTATTGGAAGAAATCCCCCCATTTCTTGTTGTGGCACGTCAGACCTTGAGCTGCACCTTTGTTAACTATATGGGTTTACTTAATACTTCTAGACAGATCTTTAGTTATGGAGAATGTATGTGTGTATTGTGTGTGTGGGGGGAGGATCTACTGTTATATATATGTATTTCAAAAATAGTACCCATGTTCAGTGGGTTCAGGGAGGAGGGAGACTTTTACACAGGAGAAAAATGCTATGGCTATTAAGAATTGTTGATTTAATTAAGAAAAGAAAACTGGTTGAATGTATACCAACTTTCACTGACCTTTAATAAAATATATAGGAACCTATACTTGCATAGGGCTTAAATATTAATTGAGGAAAACTTTTCTCAAGTTGTGACTGGATAAACATTTAAGATCATTATTTGGAAAACAAAACAGAAGTCTTCCAGTTATGTGCTTACCTGGCTTCATTTTTCACCTTTATTTTTTCTCTGCTTTTTCTCTTCCTTGGTTTATGGCTATTAGAAGATGATGGAGGTTTTTCTTGTTTGTCTGTCTTTGTTTTTTTTTACAAATTATTTCCTTTAGTTTTATAAGAAGTAGGGTAAAAGTGGCGCAGTGCACAAGTGAATAGAGATCTGGCCTCAAAAATCAGGAAGATGTGGGTTAAAGTTCTATGTTGACTGTTGGAACAAGGGGAAAAATCACTTAATTTTTTTGTTATCACCATGCAGATCTTAAAGATTAAAAATGTAGAGCTAATTTGCTTTCTGGGGGGGAGGGTCTTCATAGGGAGGCATTTATTAGAATGAAATCACAGGTAATTTAAGAAAACAAGTGGAAGGAAAGAAGGAAAGGAAAGAAAGAAGTAAAAAAGGAAGAAAGGAAGGAATAGAAAAAGAAAGGAAAGAAGAGATTTAAGTGAGGACAATTTTATTTAGTTGGCTTTCCAAAAATTGTGACCATTAATAACCAGGAAAAAGAAAATAAATAGTTTCAGAATAAGAAAAGGAAAATTCATATTCCAAGGAGGGAAATGGAAGGAAAATACAGAAATACTTAGATTTATAATTGAGAAAAAAGAAAACAAAATATTGAATGATTATAGAGATTTGAGTCATTGAGAAGAAATATTTCAAGAAATAGAGGAAGCAAGGTATATAAAATCTGTACTAAATTGGACCAGATTCTCAAAAGGTAAGGGGGAAAAAAAGGAAAGGGGCTAAAAAAGTGTAAGAAAAGTTATAGCCGGAGCAGCTAAGTGGTGCAGTGAATAAAGCACTGACCCTGGAGTCAGGAGGAACTGAATTCAAATGTGACCTCAGATACTTAACACTTACTAGCTGTGTGACCTTGGGCAAATCACTTAACCCCAATAGCCCTGCCATCCCTCCTCCAAAAAGAAAAAAAAAAGAAAAGAAAAGGTACAGCTTAAAATGGGAACATAACCTTCAAATAAAAAGAAAACAAAGAAACTTATAAAAATGATTAAAATTTTTAACATGAATATAAAGTGAAGCAAACATATCTTAGAAAAACATGGGCACTGAAGAATCCAAGAATCTATGTAAAAATAAAACATTAGCAACAAAAATACAGTTTGTAGGAAAATAGCTTTTAAACACTCACACATGCATGCGCACACCCACCCCCACCACCTCCACAAACACACACCGCAATGTAAGTGTGTGAATCTTTTAATCTTCCAAAAATATCACACAAGTGGGAAGGGGTTAAGAGGAACTGAAATTGCTTAGAATTTGTTTATATAAATTAATGCATACTTCCTTCCCATGTTTTTTCTTGAATATTTCTTTTTCTCCTTTTTTTTTAAGTTCTAAGATTACTCAGGATAAATTGCATCAGAAGATACTTATGAAGAGGAGTATGATTATATGAGGACCTAGATCAGAATGAAAACTAGGACCAGAGCCACTTCTGAAAACCATACCTTTTCCAGGTGGCAGCATAAATTATTTATAGATACACAAAGTTAGATTTGGCCCTGACAAATTTAGATGTTAGCAGTTGGATCAAGAAGACTGAGTCCACAAATTTAAGATGAAATTGAGAGTAAAGCTGATGAGGTATTTAGGCTCCTTGAGGGAAGGACCTTTTTCATTTTTATTTTTCTATCTTTAGTGCTTTCCAAATGATAAGAAATAAATTATGGTTGAATGAATTTACAAAGCTAGATGAAGGATGGGTCAAAATTTTGTCCTCCGGAAGTTAAATGAAATCTGCTTCTGAAGTAAGAACATAAATGTGGGCTCTAATAACCACATTCTAATAGCAGAGTTCATTTGATTTATGCCTAAAAGCTGAGAAGTGTAGGAAATCTACCTTTAATTACTGTGTTTTAGGAAGTAAGAGGCTGAGCCTAAAGCTGTAGATTAGCATGACCTCAAGATGTATAATGGATGTACCTAGGTATGCATCTGTGTGCGAGAAGTTTTAGAAATTACAGAATTATATAAAATAATATAATAATAGTAATATAAAATAATAAAACTATATAAGATTAAAATAACAGGGAGAAGTACAGTTAGATATGTCACAAATTAATATAGTGTGCTGATTTATCTTTCCAAACTACACATATGCGGAGAGTACTTAATCCAACCTAACAATGACATTCAACTAAATGTGTTTAGAATAGATGAAAAACCTTAATCAAAAAGGTCACAAAATTGATAATAAATTTGATGAAATCTAGACAGCAAATAGTGCATGAGTATTTCTTTACAAATTAAAATGAAATAGAGACAGAGGAAAAAGACTATTTGTCCCAATTTGCCACCTGATTATTAGCAGGTGTGATATGTCATACCTACAAAAGAAATTATATCTTGTAAATGTGGGAGTTTGCATAATGGAACTTAGAAATTGAGTTGTAAAAAGTACACTGAATTTTGGGGACTTATTTTCTTATTTTGCCTTTATGAGAGTGCAATCACCATGAATGTAACCTCTTTCATTAAGGTGAAACTTCTAGCCATGCATCTTGTTTTTATGAGCAGATTATAGCAACATGTTAAAAGACTGAGTACCAGTTTCCAGTGAGTTCTGAGATTGAATATAGAGTCTTTTCTAGATTTGGAGGAATTGAATTAATTAGCTGACAGAAAGCACTATTAATACTTTGTGTCTCTTCTCTGACCCTACCCAACAGTGCCATCTGTAAATGTGCCTTCTACTGATCAATATGTTATGAACCAATATAAACTTAACAAAGGTCTTTCATATTGTAACAAGAAACACCGCAAAGCATAATAATGGACCAACTACTTTAAAAGACACCAATCCATGCTCTTTCCAAAAAAGCTCATTGTCTATAAGTTTGAAAGGGATGATACATAGGTAGATAGGTAGATAGATAGATAGATAGATAGATAGATAGATAGATAGATAGATAGATACATACATAGATACATAGATACATAGATACATAGATAGATACATAGACAATTCTAGATATGCACATCTCTGTGTATATGTATATATACATAACAAATATTGTATATAATATGCATCTGTAATGTGTGTTTATATCTAGATTTAGATTTTTAAATAGAGAACTAATCTTTGAAACAAAATCACTTAGACTTATGAGCTCATTGTGCTAGTACATTAAATTCAGGAGAAAATTAAAAACCACATTCCTGAACCAATCAGGAATATCTTTCTTCTTTGATTATGATTGCTGCTGATATTTGCTACCATTATTTTTTGCTACATTCATTCTAGTCAGAACTCTGCTTATCTCTGTTACCATGGGTAAACCATTTCTTTTCTCTGGGTATTTATTTGTCTATAAAATGAGGAGGTTTGACCAAAATAATCCCTCAGGCTGCCCATGGCTCAAAGATTCTACTTTCTGATGTTTTTCCTTGGAGAGATACAATGTGTATGTTTATAAATTAATTATCAAGCTTATTAACATGTTTGATCCCCACAGAATCATCAAGTATATTTGCATTGTTTTTACACTGCAGAGTGGATGAAGAAGACTAAGGAGCTAATAATAATTGATAATATTGGAAATTTTATTAAGAAACCATTTAAGGTTAATCATGGTTCAGACATAGTGTTTATACTTTAACAAAACTCTCAATAATGGTTAAAGTGCCCATTTTCAATATAAACTTTCAACTTTTTATACATGGAACCATAATTCTTGTGAGGTTTGTGATTTGCATTTGCACATCATATACACCAACATTGTTATTGACATCTTAATAGTCTGTGATGAATCTACCTATCATTTAAATTAAAAATATTTGTATTAATACTACTAATATATACCAGTAATTTCCATTTATGTAATATTACTCTTACAAAAGACTGCCTTTTTGAGTCTTACATCATCCTGTGAGTTCAACTCCTGCCCCAGGTACTTGTGACCCTGGACAAGTCACTTAACCTCTCTGAGTTTCGGTTTATTTATCCATAAAATGGATACCTCATAGGGTTGGTCTGAACATTAAATGAGATAGCATGAAACATGTCAAATGCCTTGCAAATCTTAAAGCACTCCATAAGTGCTAGGTGTTATTAGCTAGCTTTCCTCTGACTAAGAAAGAAGTCAGTACATATAAGCAATGTGGAAGATGTAGTAAATATACATACATATATATGTGATGTAAAGTTAGCATTATTAATAATAATAGTTAGCATTACATAACAGAAAATATTTTACATTTGTCATTTTATTTGATCCTTGAAACATTCCTATGAAGTAGGTGATATTATTATTTTCAATTTTACAGGCGAAAAAACTGAAGCTGAGTGAGATTCAGTGAAAGGGTTAGCTGGGTTAAATGTCCAAAATGAGATACTTTTGGTTTTCCTGACCAAAAATCCAGCATCCACTACACCATCTAGCTGTCTAGGATGGGATGAGGCTGATGTAGAAATTAAACTGCTAAAGCTTTAGAAATTGCTGTTTTCATAGTAGGAGCAATATAGGAGGTAAAGTGAGGCAAGAGACCATGTTGGCAGAATTTTGAGGCCTTTATTTGCTCTTATTTCAATTTTTGGCACAAAAACAAATAGCTTTAATATTTTGACAAGCTCTACATATTTTGTAGTTATTTCCTATATTGAAAATATATGATTTTAAAGATTTTCTTCAGTCTTAAATGTGCTTTCATTATGCCCTTAGGCATTTTCCTTCCTTTCCACTCCCATCCCTCCTTTAATGGAAGAGAGCAGTGAGTTACTGACAGCAATCACTGAGAAAAGAAGTTTTATATACGAGAAATTTGATTTATGCTAAACTTCACTGAAATCTACCATTTCAGGTCAGGACTTTCTGAACAGGCTTATAGTATAAGTACAACTAGATGAAGAAGAGTAAGTGATAAGGGTGAAAACTGGGGTCTGTAAAACCCTAATCAAGATAAAAAGGATGCCTTGCTCAAGCATAGATTTAGAAAAAATGCTCTGCCCCCTCATTTGAAAGATAGTTTGTGAAGAAAGGAAGAGATATTTGGAAGGAAAACAGATCAAGTCTGCTGGAGTGATAAGTACTAAAAGGCTGAGGAGAAGGTTGTGATTTTGATCATGTAACTGGTTTTCAATGACTGTCCTGATGATTAGATCAGACTGGAATTTGGGGGGGCCTAAACTCTTTTAAAGTCTTTGAATGTCTTGATGTTTTAGTACCATAACCATATAGCAGATTTCTAACTACAGTCAGAGATAGCCAGTGCTCTCTTCCTACTGTTAACATCTTAGAGAACATACTTTCATGTTGTTGCTGATTAGCCGTCTAACTGGGCGTTGTGGGTGTTTTGTTGCTCCTGCCTTTCATTGAGTTGGAAGGAAGGCAGCCTGGAAGAGGATCATTTGCAGTAGATGTTGGATAGGAAGGGTTTGGTTTGTCTTTTCCTTCCTGCCACCTCCCCTACTCCCCAATCACACATACTGACTACATCCAGTGTCAGACTATTTGTCCTAGGTCTCACCTACATTTTTCCGTTCCTCTACCCAGATATATATGTACACAAATTGGACTCTCTACCCTTGATTTCCTTTTGAATTCAATGTATTTTATTTTGTGCTTCTGAAACATTCTGCAAAGTGATCCTTAAGCTTTACCAGTGTGTTGGTAGGGGCCATGATACAAAAAAGGTTAAGAATTCTTGCTTTCAAGGATGGTAATCACATCTCTGATTGAATTTTGGTGATGTTTCCTAGTTACAGTGCTTTCATGCTGATTAAACTATCTAAAAGTTATGTAGGATTCTCTATGTTGCCTTAGTGAGGTTTTCAAAATATTTGTAATTAGGAAAGAATTCCATTTGGATGACATATGGAGGAAAACCATTGCATGCCAGACAGAGGTTATTGTAATGGCTATAATGAAAAAAAGACCCAATTTATCTCTTTAAAGAGATATTCTTCCCTCCTCAGTCTGTCTCTCAATTTATAATAAAATCCACATATCATGAGAATGGCATTCATATTCTTTTTTTTTTTTCAGATAGCCTTAACAGGTCCTACTCATAATCCATTAGGAGAAGAACCCATTCTACTTGGTTTGATAGAATGAGTTATAACAGCAACAAAAACAACCAAAAATGAAGTTCAGTTGCTGATTTTTGATCAGGAAAACCAAAAGTATCATATTTTAGACATTTAATCCAGCTAACGCTTTCACTAAATTTCACTCAAGGTCACTTTTCTCAAAGGTAAAGAGTAGATATATTCAGCGATATTAGGTCAGTCCTAAACCATCTATTCCATCCTAGAAGCAACTTATTGTCCATCAATAATGCTCATATATGGAGTATTAACTCAGTGGATTAGCAATAATCTGGACAGTGGGCATTTCTGTGTCAATTTTTCTTTTTTCCTGTATAGACTGTTAGGCCAAACTCTTTGAAGTAATCATGGGTATTACTGAGGAGGCCCTGTAATGTTTTGTGTTGATTGTGATGTTTTTGTAATCAATACAATGTTATCAACAAACAGGAATATATAGAGTCCCTCACCATCTATAGCAGTGGTTCTCAACTTTCCTAATGCTACAATCCTTTAATACTCCTATATGGGCGTGTCTACATGTGGGTAGACCCGCCTGGAGACAGATAGACGAGCAGTGTCTTAGTTCCTAAGACCATCAGAAATATGTGTTTTCCAATGGTCTTAGGTGATCCCCGTGACCCCTATAAAAGGGTCATCAATCCCCAAAGGGGTCACGACCCAAAGGTTGAGAACCGCTGATCTATAGGAACCCATTCTTTCTTTTGGACCTTGAAAAGATCATCCTCCATTTTACTGGCAAAGAGTTTGATGAATGTTCATAGCATGCTATATATAGTTCAGTTGGGTCTCAGGCCAAACTTTCTGTACACCGTACTTGTCTTACCTACCACTAATTTTAATGGTTTTTA
>CM053601.1:116946644-117001349 GCA_028646575.1 Pseudocheirus occidentalis | reverse complement strand
AAACCTATAGAAATGACTTCTGATAGGGTTTGGACTAGATGATGTCCAGAATCCCTTATCTGGCTTCATATTCTATGATCCTATAAGTTAGAATGAAAATTACTGTAGGAAAAAAAAGTAAGGGAAGTACAAAGGATAACAGGAGCTCAGAAGAAAGAGATGTTTCTTCCAGTGGGGAAGTGAAACTTGAGTATAGTATACATCATTCATATTGCTTACTAACTTTGTTGCATGGATGAATGAATAAATAAATGAATCCAAACCTATTTCTTCTGTTTTACCTGTTTACCATATTTCACAAATTCTATTCAGTATACTTTTAAGTGGTAGCTAGGTGATCCAGAGGTTAGAACAGTAGGCTTGAAGTCAGGAAGACCTGAATTCAAAGTTGACTTCAGACATATGATGGCTTAACCCCTATTTGCCTTTGCTCCTCATCTGTAAAATGGGGACACGCTGGAGAAGAAAATGGTAAACCACTCCAGCATCTTTGCCAAGAAATTCCCAAAGGGGTCATGTACATAGAGTCTGACATGACTAAATAATGACAATAACATTACTCACATATACTGTGCACAAGCAGAGATTGACAGTGGGATTATCTCTTAATATCCTGTCTCCATTAGAGTCTTAAAGCAGAGGAAGATGAAGTAAGGGCATATTGATAAAGTGTACTGGATTTGGAGTCAGAGGACCTGAGTTTGAGTCTTAGCATTTTTCCTTACTTCCTGTTTATTCTTAGACAAGGTACTTAATCTTGTTGGACCATATTTTGTTAAATGGAGTAGTTGCCCTACATGATCTCTGGTGTCTTCTGGCTTTACATCAGTGACTTTGTGATATCATATCATATCAAGAACAACTTGACATTCTTTATGACTTCATGAGCAAGTCCTCAGTATGTTGGTGCACCTGTATACTGTCAGGGAGGTCAGGTCAGCTTTTATTTGTGAGATAAATGAGTAATGAGGGACATAATTAGAGATTCATATTTCGGGGTAGTACACTACTATTCAGTTTCTGTGCATGACAATCTACTCTGCCTATCTTCCTCTTTGTTAATTAATGTTTTGAGGCATGGAAAATAGTTAAGTGATATATTGATTCACAAAATAAATTCTAGAAACTAAATGTTCAAAGGCTGCTAGATGCACAGCTTAAAATCAAATAGGGTTTTCCATAAACATCTGATGAATTTAGCTCACATTTTATCCTTGGTTTGAAGGAGTAATTATCCATGCCCTAGCCCTCCCTTCCCCGCACCCCCTGCAAAAAAAAAAAAAAAGATCATGTACCTACTCTTTGGATAACAACACTACTTTTTACTTCCCTTTAATTTTTTTAAATTTCATTCATATCTTTTATTTTTTACACTGCAATCATTTTTTAATAATTCCTCTCCTCAAATAAAGCCTTCCCTTATTGCAAAGGAAATCAGTTAAGCAAAATCAAATGCGTGCATTCACAACATCCTATGCCTATAGTCTCTTACTTTTCCACTTAGTGGAGAGAGCTATGTTTTATTACTAATTATCTGGATCCAATATTGTTAACCAAATTTAATCTGAATTCTGACATCTTTTAAGAGTATTTTCAATTTCATTATTATGGTTGTAACACATATAAGCCCTGGATTTACTTCCTTAACACTCACGCTCATAAGCAGGTTAGGTCTCTCAGAACTTGGAGGACTTTTGTTCTATTATGTAGGCACATTGGTTCCATGTGCAAATTCACTAGACAGGGTGAGATGTCAATATCAACTATTTATTCTTAAATTTTGCTTCACATAAAAACACACTACATGACTTAAGGTGAGCTTTGGGACTTGACAGTAGCTCTTTAAGAAAAGAAATATTGGTTAGCTGATGATGGCCTAGTAAATTTCACAAAGAATGTGTACATGATATAGGGGAGACAGTAATACTACTGAGTTGGTCATTGCATTATAGGCAGGAGGTTTACTTTACTAGAATATATGGAGAGCTATTCCAGTCACTTCAAAATCTTATTTTGTGGCTGTGGTTAAAATGGGATTCAAGAGGCAGTAGTTTAAAGGCTAATGCTAAGACTAGATTCATAGAGGATTCTAATACACTTAAATTGGTTTATTTTAAATTTTATTTTTTTTCATAAAAGGCTTCCAATTGCCCTATTGACCATTGGTATAACAGAGAAAATGATCAATAATTGAAGTGGCAAATTGTAAAGCAGATTTTAATAATGCAACATTACCAAGGCCATCCCTATTTAACTTATCATTAATAAACATTGTATAGGGCCCTTTACTTTAGAAAGGAAGAATTTAGTGATATCATTTCCTAAAACACCTCCTCCCAAAAGTGATTTACTTTTTATTACATAAAATAGGTCTATCCTTAAATATTAGAGTTCTTGAAATAAAAATCTATACTTAGGTCTTAACATTCAAGCTATGCTTTTTTAAACAGAATTTTTATGATTATTTGATCAGCTAAATAATCTCATGTACACACACAAGATGCATTTATATAGATAATAAATACATATATATATATGTGTGTATAGACAATCATCTATATTATTGGGAACACAAATACATATAATCAAACAATATTAAGTGAAAATTGTAGAGCTATTTAAAAAAGTGGTAAGTTTCCTCATATATACTGAGGGAGTTAAACTTGGTTATTTGTAAGGTTTCTTTTAGTTCTGAAATTCTCTGTTTCTTTGTTTCTAATACAGGGGCACTAAGGTAACATCCCAATTAGGACACAACTAACTATGATGTTAATTATCGTTATATCATAATATCTCTCCTCAGTTTTAATTATTTGCTTAACTTTATTCACTGAAGCTGTTAAAGACTTTTCATCTGTACCATGCATACTTTTTTTTCCTGACATAATTATCAGCCTCATCCATAAGTTTCCATAGCCAAAGTCTCACATTCCAAATATAACATATAATTAACTAAGGTTTACCCCTCTGCACAATACATAGGTAGATTTATATGATGCATACACAGACATGGGAAAATATACTGGTCCTCAAACATACTCTTTACTCCTCCCTCCACTCCTTCCTTATGTGGCATAAAAAGTTCATACATTTTTAGTGTTCCACCCACTCTTTCTGGACTTATTCACCCAACTTGCAGCCATCAATCAATCAATAAAATTTTATTAAGTGCTTACTGTGTTCCATATTAGCAAGTTGGGTCACCAGGTCCAGCTCTCAGGACCCTAGGGGTAATAGTCCTGTGGGTAGGTACGCTTTCTACCATTGGGATTCCCATTAACAAATCTGGTCAATCAATGGTTGGTACAATGTGGCAGATAGGTGATACCATGGATTGAGTGTTGGACTTATAGTCATAAGATATGACTTCAAATCCTACCTCAGACACTTACTAGTTGTATGACTCTGTCTCAGTTTCCTCATCTGTGCAATGAGAATATTAGACTCATTGGTTTTTAAGATCACTTTTTGCTCCATCTTGGCTCCACCCTCTTTTTGATCAGCAGAATTGCTACATCTTGTGCAGGTCTCACCTTCACAAATCAATTTAGTTGGTATTTAATACGTACTTACCATAGAGAAAGAATTCTGTCTACAAGGTTTTGGAGAGTATTCAGAAGAAGTTTCAGGTCTCTTCACTGAAATATGGAAATCTATAATCTTGATTAGGTAAAAAATACAAATGAATCTACCTGAGTAACAAAAAATATAAAGTTGTGCATTACTGTTATAATCTGCCTCTCTGTGAAGAAATGTTACCAATCGGTACCAAAAGTACCAATACTTCAGAACATGCAGTAACTACTATAGTAGTTCAGAAACATTCAAGGTGAGGATAGACTAAATTGGTTAGAAAAGTTATCATGGGTGAAGTGATCATCGATTGGGATCTTGACAGGATCCTGATAAGACTTAGATGATTTGAGAGGGGACGAAACAGATGACTTATAAAGGATTGTATATGTAGCCTCCAAAAAAGAATTGGAGTCAGAAATTAACTTGGTGTTTGGGAGAAAAATCAGGAAACCAGCCTCGTTGGAACAGAGGGTTTTCACTAAGATAAGTTTGGATATGGAAGTGGAGGCAAGATTGTTGATAACCTGGAATATTATCCCGTAGGCAGAAAGGAGAAGCTATTGTAACATATGAGAGAGCTGATTTCGTTGTTGGATTCTGTTTATGGAATATATCAATTCAGTGGCAATATATAGAGTGGGTTGGAAGGAAGAACAATTGTAGACAGAGAGGTTTGTTCTACAATAGCAGAATACATACATCCCTGAGAAGAAGGTTAAAAAAATAAAAAAAGGAAAAATTCCTATGTCCATAAAAAGATCCTGGTAGATTAGATTAAGAGAGGAAAACACTATTGATCAGCAGATAGAATGTACCTGCCCAGCTCTACATTAGAAAAAGGAATAGTAGTTAAAAAGACCCAGAATGTTGGAAAGATGATCTAGGTATAGGCCTTTTATGAACAAAGGGTTTGTCTTCCTCAAGCCCTTTACATTTCAACCTGCAATCCATTTCATCCCAGCCCCCGGCCAATGGGTGAGTGAGACAATTTATTTCAAAGTTCTAAATTTCATCTTCTATTTAAAAAAAGCCTCAAATGTGAGCTTCCTTTTTTTTTTCTTACTAGTAATAAACACTAAATCTCCCCGAAGAAAATAGTTATTCTGGTGTTTTGTTGTTTTATTTTTTAATTGACTGTTGTCAGTTTCCCCTCCTCCCTTGGGTCTTATTCCAATCATCAGTGAAATAATCAGCAGAAAAAGAGATGAGCTGAATCCGGGTGGGAGGTAGACATTTTGTCAGATTCCTCCACGTCCAGATGTACCTTTTTCTTCCATCCGTTTCCGAAATAGGATTTGAAAGCAAGGAGCTAAAAGTTTTATTTTTCTGTTCTCAGTTCTCCTCATTCATGCAAATCTGAATAAATGGAATCTGATTACTACAATTTCTGCTTCTTGTTTGCTTTAGAGGACTATATATCTCGCATGTCTTTTAGAATAGGAGGTATAATGCTCTATTATTTGTGGGAGAAGACAAGGAAACTCTACAAGGACATGCTATTTTACCAGCTACCGATGAAAGCTTTTTTAGCCCTGCACGCTTCTTTCATAGCTAACACCCAGATCCTTAACTAAATTAGATAATGAGGAACATGTCTCACCTGTTACTCTACCATCTTTCTCTCTAATGATAATGAAATTATCCTGGGGTGTGGCCTGGCTAAAAGTGGCATTTGGGTGTTGGCTATTTGGAGAAAACACTAATCTCCTTCCAGCTAATTTCTTATAATTAAGGAGAATATCTTGGGTTGCCAAGACAATTTAAGCAGGTAAGGAGGTATTTTCTGATCTCTTCTAGAAGTAACACCCAGTCATCTCAAAAACCTGGCTAAATTTCAGTTCTAAAATGCTGGAATGGAGCCATATTAAGAAGGGAGAAGTTGGAAAAGAAATGGCTCCTTACAGGACTAAAGATATGATCCTACGATACTGTGAATTAACTCTAGTATTTTTCTCCCCTACCCCTTCTCCAAACAGACAAACAAACAAAAAACATGAAGGAAGGAAAGTAGATCATTCAATTGGATTGTATTTTTAACTCAATTTTTGCACCCCTCCCAACCTAAGTTAAACACATTTGTTGTAGCCAGTACTGAAAATTAGTTATTAGAGCCACACTTGCAGCTGTTCTTTGGTTTCTGCTATGTATTTGTCTGACTGGAGTTCTCAGCTGGGCAGATTTTTGGGTCAGACCACCTACAGAGGGAGGAAGAGTAGTAATTTACTAATCCTCTGTTAAATTCTTCCATTCAGTCTCCTCTTTGGAGGTGTCAAAAGGAAAAAAAAATAGGCCTTGGAAGCTTAGGAGTTTCCTTTAATATTGCCTGTCTTCAATCCAGCCACCTAATGGGCAGTCATTAATGTTACAGACCTGAAAAACATTCTTGTGCTGAACATTAAGAATTCTGGGGAGTTCAAAGGAAAAGGTCAGGGTTTTGTTTCCCCCCTCCAAATGATTTTCTCAGTTGTTCTTAATGTAATAAAGGCCTCTCCTTCACACACAGGCACCATCATAAAAGAATGTTATCACTAATAAAAGGAGCAGTGGAGTTGGCATGCCCCTGGTTGATCCTGGGAATGTTATCAAAAGTTAAAAATACAGAAGTTAAATGATCTTAATTTTTCTCATTTATATTATCCTATTTTGGAAGAAAAGCTACCAAATTTGTTTTAAAAGTAAAACTAGTTGGCTCCTTCAAGCATTTTCTTCTAGCAAACTTTTATGGAGCAATTGCCAATTTCTGCTATTCTCTAACTTAAGTCCTATCCACTATTGAATAGATTTTGTATTGCAGTAGCAATTTAGTGATCAACTGGTCACTTCTGAATGTTACAATATAAAGTGCCCTTTGGTCTTGGAATACATTTTTTTTTAATGAGCAATATTTACCTGCTCTGTCTTCTCTTAACTTTAAGGCTGATCCTTTACAGTAGGGTTCTAATTCAGGAATAGGAACATCAAAGAACAGAAGCAGTGCTTTGATCTTGGACTCACAGCCCCCCTGCTGAATTTTTATTTTGTCCTCCAAATCTCCTAACTTTCCCCTACCCTAGTAGTTAGTTTTTCTTCCCTCTTACTTTGAAAAAAAATCTTATAAACTTAGAACACTACTATTTATAATTGTGAATCAGTTAGGAATTTCCTGGTTAAACCATCCAAAGCATGAAGTGAATATACTTTACTTGACATGCTACTTCTGCATGTGTAAATCCAATAAATTAATGTATAGTATCCCCCAGAATTTTTCCTCTGCCCTTTTCTTTCCCCATCAAGAGCCTAAAGAAATGTCAGCCAAAAGAATGCTATGGAAAACTTGTTCAGTTGTCACTAAAGAAGCATTATTGTACCTCTTATTTGATGCTAACCAATTATTGAAAGACAAGTAATTCTAAATGAAAAATGAGTAATATCACTTTTGCTTGTCAAATGCCATAAAAGAAAACATTTTATTTTCTTTAAAAAATAGAATACACTAGAAGAAAATCATCAGATCTCCTGGAAACTCAGTATTTCTTGGTTAATGTATTAGCTAAGTACACATTTTCCCGTGATGTTTTGCTTTTAATATATTAAAATCATGCATTCTCCTTACCAGCATTTTTAAATGATTATTTTCAATTTAAGTAGATTTTTGTCAGCTAATTTGATAAAAATCCCATTAAAAAACAAACAAAAAATCAAACAAACTCTGATTTCTATAAAGCTAGCTTTTATCTGTTTCCCCTGGTAGTCATTGGATGGTTAGATGTAGTTGACAAATAAGCATTTATCCATTCATAGAGATTTACTTCATCATAAAATCAGAGTGTAATTTAAAGATCAACTTTTTCTTATCTTTGCAAGTATGTGCAAAGCCACACAGCTAGTGATGGAGATTGGCTTAGAAACCAAGAATCTGACTCCTACTGCAGCATTCTTTTTTCGAACACATCATGGTAGCCTGATCTTTGTCACCAAGTTTTCTTACCACATTTCCCCTGAAATCCCTTAGTTTACAGGTAAGCATACTTTCCTAACTTTTGGCCCCAAATATCCAACACTCTCCCCTCTCCCCATCTTTACTCACTCAGTGCTACAGCACTGCAAGATTCTCCTTTTTTTTTTCTGTGCTTTTTGGAGGGCAATTGGGTTTAAGTGACTTGCCCAAAGTCACATGACTAGTAAGTGTGTCAAATGTCTGAGGCTGGATTTGAACTCAGGTCCTCCTGACTCCAGAGCCAGTGCTCTATTCATTGCACCACCTAGCCACCCCAACACTGCAAGATTCTTAACCATTACCCTGTGGAGTTTTTTAGAAACAAAATAATTTGACAACTGCATTTCAGTACAGTTGATTTCTTTTGTAATCATACATATTCCATTGTATATATTTAAAAGCATTATTTTGAGAAGTTCTCCACCCAACTGACAGATAGGTCCAAGTCAAACAAAAGGTTAAGAAGCCTTACTCTACAATGTTCCAGAAGAAGTCTGTCTTGGGGGGCTGATTAGGAACTCCATGTTCTCCAGGCTGCCTAAATTAGGTAGGCTCTGGATAGATTATGTCTCAGACACCAGCCTGTGGGACTGTCTTCATCATCTAGCATCAGCTGGGTGGTAGTACTAATGGTACCCAATTGCAGGCAAAATTAACATCCTTCACCCTGCACACAGAAAAATGAAGTTTTTGCAAGGAAAGCCTGATCTCTTGGAGACAAAGAAAGGACAACAGTGTCCAGAGTTAGTAACACAAGTTCTCAAGCCCCAGAAAGGCAGAGATTTATAATGAGTGATTTGAGTATCACCTGGGGGTGAAGATGGCTAACTCCAACCAAGCAAAATAACAGTGCTTCACTGAGTGGTAATATTTTAATGTTCACTTTCTACTCTTTTAAGAGGCACAGGAAAAGTGCTGGGTGGGGAGGGGAGGTAGGGGAACACAAAATAACCACAGGGAGTTGTTAGAGAGAAAAGCAGTTTAATAGACAATGAGATTGCAATATGCAAGAATTGCTAGAGGCAGTTTAAGACTTAGGGCACCAGCATAGCAACATTACCTAGCAAGCCAAGGGACTGGATAGCGCTAGAACCATCACTAAGGAAATACACTTTGCAGTTATTTATAGTCCTTTTTTTTTTTTTTTTTTTGGTTTTTAAACTATTATAGGGTTTGACATCTTGGATAACTGGCTTACAACATTCTGAGGGGTCAGGTGTAGTCCTTAGTGGCTCTAACTCATCCAGTTCAGTAAAGGGAAAAAAAAATCATTGAGAGACACATAAAAACTTTTTTTTTGTTTTTTTTGTTTTTTTAAGGGAAAATTTTATTAAGAATGAGAAACTGGGGCGGCTAGGTGGCGCAGTGAATAGAGCACCGGCCCTGGAGTCAGGAGGACCTGAGTTCAAATCCGGCCTCAGACACTTAACACAAAAAAACTAGCCGTGTGACCTTGGGCAAGTCACTTAACCCCAACTGCCCTCCAAAAAGCAAAAAAAAAAAAAAATGAGAAACTAATTTGTATTGAATTTGTTTTGGGGTTTGAAAAACTGGTGGCAGTTGAGAGGAGGGAGTTGTGAATAGTTGTCATGTTTTGGCAGGTATATGGTGCTTTTTAACTTACAAAATCTTTTCACATACTTTACTTCATTAGCTTCTAACCGAAAATCCTTCCAAGGGTACATGTTAATCTCTCTTTTTTTTGTATGTAAAGAAAACAAGAATCTGAAAGGCAAAGCCAGAACTTGACCCTGGGTCTTCTGACTCTCAGCTCAATGTTTTTGTTTGTTTGTTTTCTTTTGTTTAGTTTTTCCCCTAGGGCTTCATCCTGCCTCTTAAACATCACTAGTCAATGAATTAGTTACTGCCCTGGCTATTTGATTATAAGTATCCGTACTCTACTGGGTAGGGCAGCTGTGGTTAGGGCTCTGTGCTTGGAATCAAGAAAACTCCTCTTCCTGACTTCAAATCTGACCTCCAACACTTACTGGTTGTTAGACCCTGGGCAATTGCTTAATCCTGTTTGTCTCAATTTCCTCTTCTGTAAAAATGAGCTGGAGAAGGAAATGCCAACTCCTCCAGTATCTTTGCCAAGAAAACCTCAATGTCACGAAGAGTTGAACATGACAGAAAAATTACCGAACAACAACAAACTCTTCTTGGTGGGAGTTAGCTATCTTCATCCCTGAAGAAGTGATATAGTCACATCACTGCTGTGTATTGTTACAAGAGGCTCCACATTGGCCTAGAGATATTTATAATACAGTTGAATTACCTTGCCAGCTCACTCTGGCTGCCTCCAGCTGGGTGTCCAACCAGACCATCCTTAATATCCCAAGCTCTAGAGAAATTGCTTCTTCCCTCTGAAATCTATGGCTTTATCAGTCCATTTCTTGATAAAGTCCTTAAGCAGGAGGAAATGGCAAGAGAAGTAGAAAAGTACAAGACGTTTTTAATCATGAGTCCTGAGCATTACAGGACTATTTTAGTTGTGTTTTACAAAAGATTACACTAGACAGTTTAACTTACATAAAGGCATGTTTATCATATCTTAATTCAAATATTATAAAAGGGACTCTTGGAGGGTATTTTTATACCTTCCTTAGTATTTAGACATGTTTCTTTTCATATTTGAGTACAGCGTATAACTTAATATCAGATGGTTTTATAAGTTTTTATGATATTGCAAAGTAATTAAATATTTAGGTATAGCAAAAATCACAATAAAGTAAAAATGGAAAAATCCTGGCTTCCTATTAGTTGAGGCAATTCTGGAATGGTACAATTCAGTATAAAGGCCTTGGTTGTAAAGCAACATGGCCTCCAGCCCTGGATCTGCCACTAACTAGTTGTGTTCAGAAAAGTCATTTCAACTCTCTAAGCCTCAGTTTTCTCATCACTGTAACGAGGGTTTCAGTTGCTAATCTCTAAGGTCCCACCTAGCTCTAAAATGATATTTTCTTGCCTTATGAGTAATACTATATTAGAGCAATATACTAGGATGAAGGAGGTAAAGTGAGTAAAGGACTAGCCTTAGTAATTGTTGGAAAGTCCCAGTTTCAAGTCCCACCTATAGCCCAGACTGGCTGTGTGAACCAGGCAAGTCACTTGTTATCCTCTCAGTGTCCCCAATGACTCACCAAGACAAGTTATAGCATATAGGCTGCCTAGGTAAGGAGAGTTCCTCCCTAGGAATTTTCTGTAATAGTGAAATCATAGGTCTGTTTCGCCTCCAGTGTTTGGTACACATAGACACTTCTTTGCCGTATGCAGAAAGTAAATAAATGTCTTTTTTTGTGTCAGTGGGGAAACTGGCAAGTCACCAGATAGACTGAAAAGAACAATGTTGTTATGAATATTTTAACTGGGCCAGAAAGTGAAGCTGAATACTTGACTGGTCATTTTTTTTTATCTTCTGCCAAATAAGAGAACACAAGGATTAGGACATTGAGGTGATCTGTGTTACACGTCTCAATACAGAAGAATATGTCAGTTAGACAGCCACAACCACAGAATGACACTGATTTGACATTAGTTGGAGGATCTGATAGAAAAAATATATAGTCCTTCATAAATCATAATGGAATTCTTTTGTTATTTTCAAGCTCTTCTCAATTAGTATGCAGGGGGTAAAATAATGAACATGTGTATACCAGAGAATTTCAGTATTTGAATGATGATGTCATTTTTGCAAGAAAAGTCTTTAATTTAAACGGTGTGACAGCAGATCATGTTATGCTTATCAAATACACTTGTACAGATTTCAGCATATTAAAGTCTTTCAAGACAAAAGGATTTTCTACATTCTTCATGATCCAATTAAGGTTCTATCAGTGAGATTCATTTCATGTGGGTGGTACACTTCTTACTTTGCAAGTGAAACCTATTACTTTACTGTTTAAGCACAGAAGAAGACAAAACCATGACTAGGGTAGGGTAATCAGGGCTTTGTGTTAAGGCACTAGCATTGTGTGGGGGGGTAATGGTAGAGGTGTTAAGGGGACCATTTCCTCTTTGCAACCATCTTCCAGCTTGCCTCCATGCTACATAATACCAATGCATCCAATTGGAGCATGGAATGAAAATCTACCCGTATCTTCCACTATACATTGCTCTCCCTTAACACAACCTTGTACTCATCTGAAGTGTGAGAAGTTCTGTTGACTGGTAAGGTTTTGAATTGCTTTAATTTCTATCCAGGGTGTGATACTGCACAGATCAAGCCGCCCCCACTCCACTCCTACCATGTGTACCTCTTCCTGACCACACCAACACATGAGCCATCTCTCTCTCCATTGAACTAATATTGTATCATTTATTCCACTTTTGTTTTGATGCTTGACAGTGTTGATTTTTTCATATATGTTTACATAATGTTTCTTCAAGTTCCTTGAGGATGGGGACCACATTTTTTGTTTGTTTTTATAGGAATATACACAAAAATACTACATCAAATATAACACCATAAAATAAACCATTGAAATGTGTCACACACACACACATACACACACTCACACAATATGTCTTGGGTCAGATTTTTTTAGATGATGACTTTCTTGGGCACACTGGAGAAACAGGCGACTATGCCACCATGATTGTTTCTCTCCTCTAACTGGCAGCATGTATATATATAACTGTCTAGAGAAGGAATGTCTTTTCTCTAAGCAGAGAGCCTGTTGAGCCATTGCTACTAGAACAAAGACTTGTGATGCTAGCCCTTTAGATCAGTCATGCCCCTAGAGTCATGCCCCTCATTCCCTTCTTTGGCCTGAAGACCTCATTATTCATCCAGTGTCTTTGAAGAGTATATGAATCCTTCTCTTGGAAGAAGATAGGGGTCTGTGCCTGCCTAAAAATACTTTTTACATTAGGGTGCATATGATAGCAAAGTCCTCATTATGTACTCTAAAAGGAGATTCACTTCCAAATACGGCAAGTAGAATTAGGCACAACATGCATCCCATATGCTGTCCAACTGAAGAACTTTTCAATAACAATGCACACACACAGGCAATACACAGCCATAACAATCCTCTGCTGAGTAGGTCATTACAGTAGTTATGACTAAGTTGATAGGATTAACAAAACACTTCTTTAAAAAAAATTCCTGAAGAGCAAACCCAGCTGGCAAAGTCAATGAGAGCAGCACCACCTCCTTGGATGTTTAACACTCTTTAGTAGAGGCAGCCACCGCTTCTGACAACTATAAACTCCTACCATACATAAACATCAAGAATTATGCCTAGCTGTAGCACAAACAGTTTATTTTATGAATTCTGTAGGAAAGAAACCAGAAGAACTACAAATATAAATATAGAATGTTGAAGATCTCTCTCTTTCACTCAGGCATTTGATGCCTTCATTTTCAAAATGTGAAAACCTGTCATCGAATTAATTTGCTACCTTTTTCCCCTAACAAGTTGTTACAGCCTCAAAGAGTCACATTCTTAACATGGATGTAATTTTGTGGGGGGGAAAGTACTAGACTGGCAAATGTATTTACCCTTGCTTTCAGTTTAATAATAAGGAGAAATAAAGATAAAATATATTAGATGGAACACTGAATATCTTCTCGTTTAATACTTAACTCTTTATGCTTAAGGCAAATTGTTTCCAATATTCATTTTCCTTGTTTGTATGATTTTAATAATGCCATCATCAGGTCCTAATGCAATCATCAAAGATTAATTTAAAGATTACTAGGCTATTCATTGAAAAAACTCTTTGAATTTTCAGCTACATTTGAAGACTTTATTAAGTTTATTGACAGTGGGTTATTATAAGGAAAATCGTTTCTTTCTTGGACATGTAGATTTATGTCAGATTTAGTTACAAGGGAAATGAGTTTGATGGATGAAAGTGGTCTTTGATCTACATTACAAAGCCACCTCACAATTTGTCATAATGTTACTGTCTTACATTAGAGTATCTTCAGTCTTACAGGCCAAGGTTGAGGAAAAATTTTATTAGAAATCAAATCAGCTTTTAGACAACAATAAACCCTGCTCTCAGTCACTGAATAAAATACAAGCTCTTGAAACATCCCTTTTTAAATTAATAGAATATATCAGTTTGTGTCATATTATATGAGGTTCAAGAACAACAACAAAGTCATATTTCAGTCTTTCCTTTTAACCTTTTTCCCTTTTCTTGAAATACTCTGTTGCCAGGGACTATCTGATATGAACATGCTTGGCATTTCGTATCCTTTAGATTTTCCATTTGCTACTTTCACTCCTTTTCCTTTCCATATGTGGTCAAAGCTCCAGTGTTTCATCATCTACACTACAGTATCAGTGATTTTTTTCTTTGTTTGTTTCAGCCTATTTCTTCTAATAATTAACCAAGGTGGGGAAAGCCAAGGGTAGGAGGTATGGAAAAGGGAAGATTGAAAGAAAGTTTTCTAGTTCCTGCTCTATTAAATTTAATTCTAACTTTCCTTTTCTGAGGAGGTCCAGGCTGTCCATCCTACCTTCCTCTACCAATCTATATTTCTATTTTTTCTCCCCCACTTTTTTTCAAGGCAGTTGAAGTTAAGTGACCAGCCCAGAGTGACACAGCTAGTAAGTGTCTAACCCACTTTTCATTTCTTACCACATAACATGGAGCATTGGTTAGTTAGTTCAAACTAACTAACCTTTCTCTGTAATTGTATGAAAATCAATTCAATCTCACTTTTATAAACATATAAGGTATTACCGCTGTTTAATATAAGTAATTGAGGATCACTTAATAAAAACAGGTTATATTTAGTGGTTTTATGTACATGAAGCATTTTTCTTCTAATGGCACAAGTATTTTTATGCCCGTTTAATGAAGTAACAATTTGGAGAGAGATTTGTGTTATATCCATGTTGTTACTGCTAGTAAATGTTAAACCTCAATGTCTCATGTAGGTTTCCAAGGCTATGAAGAACATGAACTGGAAACTCTCTTAACCTAAATTAATAAGGCCCAGTTTTCTTTCATCCAAAGCAACTTCATCTATGGCCCTTGCCTTTTTTTTTTGTCTTGCAAAATTTGTTACGCAAAAAGGAGCAAATATATTATGTTCACTACCAGTTAAAGCAAGGATTCTTAGAACAAGGTAGGACCTCAGAAGTTACGCAGTCCAGGCCTTACTGGCCCAACCTAAATGTAATCATGCAGTTCCTTCCACAGTGCATTTTATCAAGCAAGGAAAACATAAGTGTGTTGAGTTAAGAACATAAAATTCCCCTATAAAGCTTGGGGAGAAAGCCATCACCTTCCAGAGTTAATGAATTGGGAGAAAAGAACTAACAAAAGCAACAGCATTTAGCTAAGTAATGCAATGCACTCTCCAAGAAATTCTTCTTGTGCTGAGAGAGGCACCTGGTATTTTCTTTCAAAGAGACAGAGTTTGCTATTTGTGGCAGGTCGTGCACAATATGGCTTCACTTTCATCAAACCAGTCTTATCCTTGCCCCCTGATTTCAGGATCAGGGAGCAGCTGTGTCAGCAGATGCTCTAGGTTTACTTTTGTCCCTGACTGTATCTAACCAGGAAGTCAAGTTAGAGTTACATTGGCAAAGTGATTTGAAAAAGAGACTGCAAAGGAAGAGAGTTGTATTTGCATTTGCCACATGATTTAGTGAAACCTTTTGTGACACTTGTAAACTGAACACTATGGAAAGTACATAAAGGTCCAGGTATAGAATCAGCCAAAAAAAAAAAGAAAAAAAAAGGCTGTGCAGCCATTGGCAAGTTTGATAACTTCTTAAGGTCTCCAGTTCACTCTCTAAAATTATAAGTTATAGTAAGTTATTGATCTACTTTCATTTAGGGAATTACCATATTGAGAGTTCTCTATATGAATAAAATGACAAGTCTGAATCTCCTCCCCCTAAAAGAATACCAAGTTATATATATATGGACAAAAATGAATTTTTAAAAAGTTTAAATTGTGCTAGGGAATTATTATAATTATAAACTCCAAATAATATCTAATTTTTCTTTTTCCTGTTGTTACTGCTAGGGGTTTTGATCTAATGTCCCCCTTCTTTTCTAAGGTGGAAATAGTGAAAAATTACCAGTCTATAGACCTTCTTATGTAGTTAGATAATAAAAAAAAGGAAGTTTTATACTCAGGGTAGAGTAGCATGGTTATTTTGTGTGCATTTGTGTCGTAAATTATACTTTTTTTTTACATTGAATGTTATTGAGGCTGGCTTTGGGGGCAAATTTCCTAACCCCTCAAAATTAATATAATTTTGTTTATAAATGTAAATGGTCTAATAAAAATCAAGCAGCCATAATCAGTATGCATTCCATGTGGAATGGTAACATAAGTGACATTTTGAATTATTTTAATTGCATATTCAAAAGTGCTAGTGGATATGCCATAGCGTGAATAAGATCCTGAAACTAATTAATGTGGCTTCATTTATCAAACACGGTACAGCTATTATAAATACTAATAATAGCATTGTAACAGAGTATTTCCGTTTGTCTGTGGATACAAAGTACTATCATAATGACCCAAACCACTGAGTCGAAGAAACTATGTATTGATGTAACTTAAAAGCATCCCTGGTTTCTATATAGTAGACTGACGATATTCACTAAATGCCATTTTCTTACTTTTACATTAGTTTTGTGGCATGGTATAGTTAAAAGAGCATTGGATTTGACGTCAGAGAACTTGGGTTGCAACCTGGCTCTCTCTTTTACTATTTGTGTGACCTTGGGCACTTGCAATCTTTATGACTCAAAACCCTCACGTGTAGAATGAGATCGAACTAGATTATCTGTAAATTATTGTCCATATCTAATTCTCTAATCCTATGTCAGAGAGTCAACAAGCATTTCTTAAGTTCCCACTATGTGCCAGCTATTGTATTAAGTAATAGATTCAGGTCAATTGAGAAAGCATAGCTCCATGTCTGTTGCTGACCAACTTGCCATGAACAAATGTGTTCAGTTTTCAAATGACCAAGGAACCAGTTAAACCTCTTTATAACTCAATGTCTATATATTAGTCAATAACAAAACAACAAATTAATAGCCAACTCAGTTTAATGACTTTAGGTGACAGTCTTATTGGAAAGGGTCAGTAAATTCAAACTATGTCTAATTACAGAAGACAGGGCATTTTATTGATATATGTCTCTCTTGGTATAATGCCTTACCTTCATCTCCTCATATATGTCTGGAAATCTATTGCAGTAGAATTGCAGGTTTATTAGCATGATGGGGTGGGAAAGAAATGATTTGAGGTTATTTGAGTTCTGATCCTGAACATGTTGCCATACCAAGACGGGGTTAAATTCAGTAGCAGAATAGAAATAACTGGATTGACACTCAGAAGACATGGGTTTTAGTCCCGGCATTGCCATGAATTACCTATGTGGTCTTGAACTGGGCTTTTCACTTGCCTGAGGGCTCAGCTTTCTCATCTTTAAAATGAGGATTTTGGACTAGATATAGCTTACCAGATCCTTTGATAGCTAATATTAAATTTAACCATGTCCCCAAATGAATATGACATAAAACCCAATACCTTGAAATGTGCCCAGGAGAAAATTATCTTCCAATGAATAGTTCAAGGAACTCATACTGTGTGTTCATTCTAATTCAATCCAGTAAGTACAGTAGTTAGATTGCTACATTTGGTGTCAACTGCTAATATACATGTGACTTTACAAAGATATCTCCATGGCTCATGAAACTTTCCAACTAGGAGGTTGCAAAAGCATGTTAAGTTCTTATGAAACCCACATCTAAGAAAGAAAATTATATTCAGCCATAGCTAACACAAGTGTCAATAAAAATCCCCCAAACACTCTGTTCTACAACTGTCATTTAGGGCAAGCCCAAGATCCCTGAGGCTCTTTAATTAACCTCAGTCAAAAATAGAAAGCATATATTTTCAAAGGATAGGGGCTCTGCCTGTAGCCTTCATCTATTTTTTAAAGAGATTTTCACTTGTTTACCAGCTTAAATTCTATCATCTCAAGCTTAAATTCTATGAACTCAAGATTGAATCTCAATTATCAGTACATATTCAACTAAGATTTCATTTTGAGACCCCTTTAAGAACTTCTATAAACCAGTTTCATTCATTTAGACAAATAGTTGTAGTTGGTGACTTTCACATGAGACATGTATATACAAGACAGGTTGGAAGTTATTCTTTGATTTGACCTGCATAGATACTGGGGCATCATTCTGATTAAATAGTAACCACAGGCTTGAAGTAGATGGAGTAAAACATTTCCAATTTGTTTTGAATTGTATGTAATAACTTTTTTTTCTCTTTCTGTACCATTGGAATAAAGGGTATAATATAGTTACCTTAAACTTTGTAAAACTGACTTTAGAGTCTTCTATAAGAGCCATGCATCAAGATTTGCACATATGACTCAAAACAGTCACAAGCTTTTGACCCTGGATAACAGAACCTCATTTGGAAGAACAATTGGACCTGAAGACAACAGTTCTGTGAATAAACATTAAGTTCTTAGTTCATAACAAGCAAAACTAGCCAGAGCAAAATTCCTTAAATTAGGAACAAATGTTAAATTTGCAGTATATGTGAAGGAATGTAATTTTGTGTTTTTATTTACTTCTATACATGAGTTTAGTTAGATGAGGGCTGTGAGTGGGATACAGTCATTTTTATCTACATTGCTCATGTAATCTATACTTTTCATTGTAGTCTTTTTTATTGGTTAATTGATTTACTTTTAGTTTTCAACATTCAATTCCGTAAGTTCTAAATTTTCTCCCCCTCCCCCCCCCCGCAATGGCATGCAATTTGATATAGGATCTACGCATACATTTCCTATCAAACGCATTTTCACATCAGTCATGTTGTATAGAAGAATTATAGCAGATAGAAGAAACCATGAGAAAGAAGAAACAAAACAAAAATAGTCTGCTTCACTCTGCATTTCAACTCCATAGTTCTTTTTCAGAATATGGATGACATTTTCTATCTCGAGTCCTTTGGAATTGTTTTAGGTCCTTCCATTTCAGAGAAAGGCTAAGTCTATCAAAATCAGTCATTGCACATTGTGGCTGTTACTGTGTACGGTAACATAGTTCTGCTCACTTCACTCAGCATCAATTCATATAGGTCTTTCCAGATTTTTTTCTGAAGCCCACTTGTTCATCATTTTTCATAGCCCAATAGTATTCCATTACATTCATATACCACAACTTGTTCAGCCATTCCCCAATTGGTGGGCATCCCCTCAATCTCCAGTTTTTGGCAACATGGTAGTCTTCTTCTGTTACCGCCCCCAACCCATAGAGTTTTCGGCTTTCTTTCATTGTTATCCATCATTTAATGAAACAATTTTATTTTAATGGACAAACCAAAGTTGCAAATGGTAGTGAGTGATATTAAGGGAAGAAAACTATTAAATAGTTAGGTAAGCAGAACCAGGAGAACAATTTTTAATATGGATGCAATAATATAAATAATAAAACATTCAAACACTTTGAAACTGGTCAATAGAGTAAACAGATATGATAACAGATGGTATACAGCATGCCTCCTGCCTCTAGGCAGAAGGGTGGTAGACTGGCAGTGGAGAATGAAGTGGGCATTTTCAGCTATGACCAATGTGTTGATTTGTTTTGCTTGACTATACTTTATGTTACAGAGAAGTGAAAAGACCTTAAAAAAGAAAAAAGACATTAATAAATGTTACTGAACAAAAATTGTATATGAAAGAAGGATTTTTCATAGTACTCTAAAATTCTCTAACTCTATGGAGTGGAAATATCATAATCTAATCACATATATAAATTCAAGACTGGGTTATCATTTGGCTAATCATCACCTCATTCTATAACCTGTTCTAAAAGATGATAGGGTAGGGGTAGGGATGTTATTCTTATTAATAGGCCATCTTATTCCTTTATTTTTATGTTTAATACTTAAATTATACATACATATATATGCTATTGAAATTAGATGTTGATAACTGTTTATTACAATTCTTCTTTTTCTCTCAAATTTCTCCTCCCTACTTCACTTTTTTATTTTCCTTCCATACCTTCTTCCTTTTTTCTCCTATTTCTTACCTATTAAAATATTCTTCTCTCCCTCTTTTCTTCTTTCTCTTGTGACTTTCCCCCATTTATCTTTGAACTTTTAGCCCTCCTTCCACTTTTCTCCCTTTTATGTATTAATTTTCTTTTCTTTTCATTCATTCTTCTTTCCCCTTCAGCCTCTTCCCCATTTCTTACTTTTCCTCATGACTTCTCCCTTTTCTTTGCTATTCCTTCCTTGTCCTCCTCCCTGACCGTTTTTCTCACTCTTCCTTTTGTTACTTTCCTTTTCATTGATCTTTAATCCTTCATCACCACCTCTTTCTTTTGCTCTTTCTAACTTGACTGTCGGGGGGCCAAAGGAAGATAAGAAGATATGTATGTATGTATGTATGTATTTGATATTTATTTAATGCTAATACTGATACATATTTAATACTAATCCACCCTTAAGAAATTATAATGACATAATTGAAGGTTTATCAGAAACACCCCTTTTACTTAGGAGGGGTATTGAGACATAGCAGATAGAGACCTGGCTTCAGAACCAGGCACATCTGGGATCTCTGATACAGACTGACTGTGGAACTTGAAGCAAGTCACATAACTTCTCAGTGTGCTAGGTAGCTCTATAAACCCATGAATTACAGAAAAGGTGTGAGCTTGTTTTGGTAGAAAAACTTTCATCATCAAGGAGTTCTCAATGTCACTAGAATCACAGGCCCCAGTCCTAATCATTTCCAAACATTGATTTCTCATAAACTAATTTAAATCTTTTCAATCCTTGCTCAGGTGAGGTTGAAGCAATGACTTCAAAAGTCAAAGGACAGCTAAAGAATGCTTAAAATAAAGTTGGAGATTTTTCTTTGCAATATTTCCTTTTTTTGCTATTAGCATCTTAGCTTTTTAGATAGATACTTATAAGAGAGAGCAAGGATGGTGATCCTTTCTGCAATGCAATAATCCTGATTTCTTTTTTCATTTACCTTTCTGATCAAGTCCAACAATCAAGTCCAACTCTCCCTGTTGGTTTAGAAAACAACTTACCCTTGCCACTAGGGTGTAAATACTTATTATGGGAATTGTTAGATCTTTCCCTACCAACAGTCTCCCCAAAGATCAGGAATTTTAATTCCTTTTGGTAATTCTGAGATGTTCCCTTTTGGAGACAACTATACCATAATATTTAAGTACTTTGCTTAAAACCTCCCTTTTCCTCTTTGCCTAAACTTATCTTTCTTGGCTTTTTCTTTCAAATTGGATGTGATTTTATTGACCCAAAACAGGTTCATCTTACAATAAAAGTAGTTTCACCCCTGCCCATATGATAGATATTGAAATTATGTTTGTATTCATCTGGAATGCCATAGTAGTTCCGGGTAACTACTTTGATTCTTGTCTTTAAAAAATGGAGAGAAATCTATTTCTTATTAGCCACCAACATAACTAGAACAGATTTCAGAGGTTATTTGGTATAAAGAAAATAGTAGTGGATCTCTAGCCACTGTCATTGGGTCCAAATCCTGGCTTTGTCACATCCTGTCTATATGTCATTGGCCAAAACATGTTATCATGTTGGGTCTTATTTTCTTCATTTGTAAAATCTAACACCAAAAGACTACTAAGATCCTCATTCAGATAATTTAATTAGTATTTTGTTAAATTGTACCATATATAGAATTGCTAAAGTTTTCTTTGAAGATGGTCTTATAGCTACAAGGGTTATTTTATTTCCTTTTAATTTTATTCATTTATCTTTATCATTGTGTCAAATATTGATGTTTGCTTAGATTCTGGAAAGCAATGCCATACATAAGTGGGAAAATACTGGCAGGTCTTACCCAGCTAGAGAAACTTCAAGTATGAATGAGTAACGGAATGTATGGGCATAGTTTGAACACCAGTCTAAATTCAAAGAGGCTTATCACCAGTCTGATATAGGTTGGTGTTTTTGTTTTTTAAACTATAGTGATTTTCAAAAATGGCTGAGAGGTCGTTTTGCATCAGTAAAGGGAGTCCCCACTCTGATGAGGTCATAAATCTTTGAAATAAAAGTAGTAGACTATTATAAAGGTCTACTAGTCAATTGATAGTGTAGTTAATCCATTTGCAAAGCAAAATATCAATACAATTGATACATTGCCTTCTAGTTACCAGAGAATCAATCAGTTCATAATTCTATCTTGAAGAAGAAATGGTTGAACAATGACAAAGGTGTTTTTCATAGAACTCAATTTCAAATCCAACATCTCTTAAGATGTCCAGTGTGTGTATATCTAAAAGGTTCTTGGAAATGCATGTCTAACTTTTTTTGAATTAACATCAAAATAAAAATGGAGGTTCTCAGGTGCTATAAGCCAAGAGAACTTTAAGGTTGGTTTTTTTGGGGGGGGGTGAGGGGGGAAGTAGCTTTAGTCTTCTTTGTCATACCCAAAATAGAGTATGACTTTATACCACAGAAGATAAGCCTAATGCTTATTCTTATGCTGTTGAACAGCCATAAACTATGCTTTCTGTAACCCTCTCCCCAGCAAAAGTAACCCTTCACAAAACAATAATTAAGGACAAGAAGACTATTTATAAAGTTTCACAATAATTTTCCTATTGACAATTTACTTTGTACTCACCATCACAAAATTCAATGACATTTTCCCCTTTTATCCCTGAGGTACAAAGCCAAGAGTGGCTGGGGAAGTGGACACCAAATTAACATTTGTTTCCAGGCCTGTATCTTTCTTTTCCAGGTCTCCCCATACTCATTTTGACTGCATAATGAGTACCTCCCTAACCTAATCCTAACAATGCTTCCAGATACATAAATCAAATTAGCTCCACTCACTCTCATTAGTTATTTAGCATTAAAATGGGATGTGAGTTGTTGATAAGAAGAACTTTGGGTAAACTGGTTACTAGCCATTGAACTTGTATCAAGTAGTTATTTTTCAGTCTAGTCTGGTAATAATATGGCTGATAGTTAATGAATAGAATTTTATTTTCATTTTATAACCTACCAATATGAGGCAAATAATAACATTAACCTCAGATGACCAAGATTTTATATTTAGAAATATCTTAGGGTAGAGGAATACCCTGGGGATATATATTAATTTTAAAGATATTCGTTTGAATTAAAATAATAATAAAATATGTTCCAAACTAAGATGTACAAAAATGTAGAAATAAGACATTTCTATATTTCTGATATATTCTAAATTATATTTGGGGTAGAGAAAACAGCATGATTCCCCAGTTGAATTACTTAATTACATTAAATATTATAGTCATTATATCAGTAAGTGACTGATTTTATGTAGGGTCTTTAATTCTTACAAGTGTTCTGTTTTGCTTTGTTTTTAAACCCAGATATGAATACAGAAGCACATGATTCTCCCTTAAAATGTGTAAATTAAAATTGCCAATAAATGTCCATTCATGTAAATTGTGTGTTTTTCCCCCAATTTGGTGACATGCTTCCTCGTACGAAAGAATAACATTAAAAGAAGTCATTCTGTTAGATGGAATTGTATGACAATAACATGTCATAGGAAATGCAGCATGAACTTATTTATAGAAGCCACATTATTTTGTCAACATTGTTTAATAATATATTATTTCAGTAGTATTGGAAAACTTATCAAAAACACTATTTCCCCCTCAATGGTTCAACATTCATTAATACACAAGTTTTTATGTATTTCTGACTTTTCAGTTTTTAGTTATAAATAGTTTTAAACACTGTAGTCTGAATTAAATTTTAGCAGATCCCCAGAAAATGAGAAACCTAACATTTTCCATATGCACTGTCATATTCCATCCCTTTTCTAATATTCATATTTCATTAGCATTTAGTAGCTGGCCTTGATTTTTTTTTCCCAAAGTGATCTTTTGTATCTGTGATTGATTTAATATTTGATTTGTCAAGGCCTAGTCAGACTTTTTAAGACAACAAATCAATCTAAATCTTACCTGCATTTTAATTGTTGTGTTAAATTTTGATTTATTGGCAACCAGAATTGAACTTTGCAACATGAACCACTAATGCTGATTTTATCCCTGTATTAGTGTTGAAAGTTGGGAAAAAAGCTATTCTAAAATATCAAGAGATTGTAAAGCAATGAAACTGGGAATGGAAGAACTCCGTTTACCTGCAGGCTCTCTATAATGATGGTAGTATTAATGCATGTATGTTGATGCTACCCATAATACAATGAATATTATTGTCTTTAGAAAAGTTTTTTAGGAAGGTAGAAAACAGATGTTTACAGTATTTGAACTTTTTTTCTGATTTATATAAAAGTGTATTTTTAAATAGACTACAGATTTCTGGTTCATAGATTAATACCACAGCTTAAATATTTATTTTAGATGATTTATTTTTAGGAAAAAATGTATTTATTTCAAGTAGATCAAAGTCCTGAGATTATGACTTCATTCCTTTTTGAACATCAGAAATAGGTTAGTTAGCTGACTGACAGAAGCAAGTCAACTTACTTTTTTTTTTAAAGAAGAAAAAACTCATTTGTGATTAATCTTTTTAGAATGAAGCATAGAATATTTCTAATGACACCTGGAATGATATACACATCTGGAAATAAATGTAGCTAAGATAATTGTATCTAAAGTCTTTAACAGGCTTTTTTTCCTTTTAGCTTCTGAAAATTGTCCTTTAATATCTTTAGATTTAAAATTACACATATATATGCATATATATACACATATATACACACATATATATATATATATATATTTCTAAGATATAGGATGTTCTGTATAGCTACAAAATTAGCTACCAACTATAGTGGGCCTGTAGCCGTGCATGTCCTTGGTGTGTTTTATCAATGAAGTGTTGTGTGTGGAGTACTTTGCGATATGCCTGAAAGTCTGCATGCTCATTAACCTTTTGCAGGTATCACACCCGGCCCAGGAGCTGCAGGTACTGAAAAACTATGTGCTTTTTGTACAGGCCAATTAGAATCCATGAAATAATGGCCAGCTCTGATTTGAGACTGAGACATGGAGGTTTTCTAGAATTAATGAAAGGAGTTGGGAATTTTCAGCCAATCTCAGTGTGCTCAACAAAGTGGTGTTTAATGACTGAATGAGTAAGACTTTTCCATTTGTGTTTTAAAATACATTTTTAACTGCCTTTTGACTTCAGGTAAAAGGTATGATTGTGGGGGAGGACTGAGAGGGATGGGCAGTTTGTGGAGAGAGACAAAAGTATTGACTGGAGGAGAGAGAAAGAGGTGCATGCTGAATTATCAATATATTTGCCTGAAATCTTGGTGTGGCAGAATTAATATACCTGATGTTTAATTAAAAAAAAGAGTTCTCCACTGTTTTACATGGAGAAAACATGATTTAAAAAAGTGAGAAGAAGTTGTCTGGTTTAGAATGCTTCCATGTGGAGTCTAAATTGGCTGAAAGACCATTAAAGAAAGTAATTAGAATATGGTTCAAAATGCTGAACGGCTGGTTGGGTGATTCTATTTATAATTTTAATATAATTATATCAAGTTTAATATAATTAAAGTGATTAAAGAAGATCAAGCTTTGAAAGGCCTCTCCTTTCTCTTACAAAGTTCTCAGATTATGTAGCCAGCAAAAGAAAATAAGCAGAAATAACATCTGAAAAATAAAGAGATAGACATTATAACCAGAGCAGTCTCATAAACATGATAGACAACCATGATAGAAGAGAATTCTCCTCCCCCACTGACTCCTAAGAAGTTTCCTCAGCTCTAGCAACCATGCGTGAAGGGGAAGGAAAATATGCTGAGTTTCTCTTTCTGGCTGCCACCTCCTCCAAATCATAGTTTTTTAAAGACAGAAATAAACTCTTCTGATAGTTATATCAAGCTGTTGCATGATAATTTGTTTAATTACAGCATAATGCTCAAGAAAGATGCTGGGTCCGCCCAAAGCAAAACCCAGATAAAGGAATATTAAATAGACTGGGGCAAATCACCTATATACATAAACAAAGAGAAGTATTGCTGCAGAAGCAAATTCCATTGTGTACATTAACACCATTAGTGTTATTAATAATGATGATGCTAATGATATTAATCACAGAAACTCAGACCATTTATGAAACACCATGCTAGACATTGTACAGAACATAGTTAGAAACCATTTATCTCTAGTAGGCTGACAATCTAAATTGTCATCTTCCCCCACTCATTTTGAAAATACTACTCTTTTATTAAGTCATTTGAACAATTATCAGTATCATGACCACATTTTTCTTCATAAATGGTTTAAATAATAATCATTAATCTATTATGTAAATGACAAAAGAGAATGAAGGAGGAATGAAGGCAGTGCTGCTAATATCTTTCCTCTCTTTTTCCCTTTCCCTTTTTAACAAAGAGACAATATAGACAAAACAGGCCTGCCAAAACTATGGCCAGAAGGCTGCTTATGGCCCATAGGTCCGCCAAAGGATTTCAGAAGGCCCATGAAAAATGAAGAGGCTCTACATTTTTCATGGGCTGCCTGAAATCCTTTGGTGAGCCTCAGGTTGTGCAGGCCTAGACTAGACATTGAAAAAAGCACCTATATTTTCTTTGTCAACTGTCATTGTTTGCCTGACTTTCTGCTAGATCCTTCAATCCAGATGTTTCCTATTTCAAGCGGCTATTTGGTCTTAAAGTTCTTATCTCTAATCTAAACTTTGTCCGCATTAGCCATCTCTGAAGTGTTGTAATGAATCTTGAAGCAAGACAGTCTGAAAAGTAATGGTGGTCAAATTTCAAGATATAGTTGAAAAGTCCCCCATAAGAGCCCAGTTCATAGTACTCTGTTGTTAGATTTAATTTTCACCTAAACACACAAATAAATTGTCTCACAGATTCCATTTAAATTGAGGTAAAAATGTAAGCATACCACACCTTCAAAACGTAACTTCTGGGTAGGATGGGAAGGAACAGAGTCTCTACAAAGTAAAGAAATGAGATGTGGTTTTATCCTGTGCAATTAACTGCCTTTTTTGCTAGGAGTTTATAGGTTTTCCAACCATTTTAATTCTCACTTTCTATTTTAAAGTTAAAGTGGAAACCATTCAACACTCTCAATTTAGATTTTGCAGTAAAAAAGTAAAGGGTGAAAATGGCCATCATACTACTGTTCTTTTGGAAACCTATTTAAACTTAAGACCAGTACTAATTTGGAAATTTCTAGAATTTTCGCTCACAGTGTTTTTGCTTCTTACTCCCTTGACCTTATTTAAAATAAGTGCTTACAGTATAGACACAAAGTGCAAGGGTGTCTTTTTTCAGTCATTGCTCTTCATTATGCAGAAAGAAGTGTTCAGTGGGAAAGACAAAAAAAATGAGTGAAATAGCTTCTTCAGTTCCAAAAGGGGTCATGTGTGTAGCAAGTGGAGGGCCCAGTCAGGTGCGATAATGAAAATTTCTAGAATAGGGTGGATAGCTTAGGTGGTCTCAGTTCTTTTCCCTTTGCCTAATGTACCATGCCAATTGCAGAGATATTCTCTGCAAAGATTCTTTCATGAGACTTCTGGTTTCTACTGTGGTTCAACTTTTCACAAAACACTTAAACAGTAGTGGACTCTATATGTAGATTCAACTCTTTAAAAATTCATAGAATAATAAAATGTCAGAGTAGGAGTTAAGACATTATTTTGGCCAGTTCCCTCTTGTGGTAGATGAGGAAACTGAGGTGCAGAAAAATCAATCAACAAGCATATAAGTGCTTACTTTGTGCCAGATCCCATGCTGAGCACTGGAGATATAAACAAAGGCAAAAATGAAGTGCCCCCTTCAAGTAACTCATATTCTAATGGGGGTAGATTAGCTGACAATAGCAGTTAATTTCTCATTGAAATTCTGTAATAGGTAATATGCTCCATAGAAAGTTTCACATTATGTGACTATAAATAATCTTAAGAAGCTGTAGTTTCTCTACAGGGGCGGTACTTGGACAGTGGTTATTGCCTTAGATTCCATACTATAGTAACCTTGGGTGACTTGACTGTGAGTCTTTGAAGAGAAGGAAAAAAGGAAGCAGTGATGAATGCTTTTTAAAAAAATGGGCTTACCCAACAGGCTGATTATCTGTGCTGTATCTTGTGTTCTAACACTTAATGCTAGTCATCAGCCAGAAGACTTTTGTTGAGTCTTCCCTTACCTATTCGTTGATAAACCCTATGCCCTCTTAAACACAATCTTGTTCTCTATTAAAGGCGTCACAATATAGATCAACCTATAGATGACACATTATTCCTTACCTTTTATTTCTGAGAAAAAAAAAGAATTAATCAGTGATTATATCCATGTTGAAGCTTAGGTATCTTCTTTTGGTTGTTGAAAAGTCATCAGAATAGTTGGTGTTTGCAATTCCCCCAAACTGGAGAAGATTAAATATATAAAAAAATGAAGTATCAAATCAAAATTCTCTTGAGAGAATAATTAGAATTTTTATCTATAACATGGTAACAATATCTTATGTTATGGAAGACATGTTTCTAGCAAGTTTTCAGAGTAAATAAGTTCTCAAAATTAGGATTTTTTATGTGCGTGTGTGTGTGTATGTGTATAATCTTTCCTGGTTTTGAAAAATTATTTACATATGTTTACATACATTGTATTTACATACACATCTGAAAGGCAAAGTATGTGAAGAAGATTGTTGTTTAATACATCTAAAAGCATAAGACAGAGGCAGTTTGTAAAGGCCTATGAAGGACAAACAGAAGCCTTTGTGTTACATTTTAGAGGCAATAGTAATCTTTGGACTTTTTTGAAAAGTAGAGAGACATGGTCAAACTTCAGTTGTGGGACAATTACTGTGGCTTCCGTGTGGAGAAGTGATTGGAAAGGAGAGAAAGTTGAAGCAGAGATCAATTAGGAATCCAGATGAAAGATTGTCAGGGTGATTGCCTGTGAATGGGCGTGAGGGAAAAGAGAAAGGTACTGTGCAGCTGATTGGATGTGAGGGCTGGAAGGTGTGGAAGGAGAATGAGGAATTTAGTATAACTTGGAGGTTGTGAAGCTGAGTTAACTGAAAACCTAAAGATTTGTTTGGTAAATTTAGGAAAGCTAGGAAAATTTCTCAAGTTTTTGGAGGGAAGATAATCATTTTAGTTGCATTTTGAGGAATTCAGGTAGTAAAAAATCCTATTAATATTATGACATCTTATCACCAGGTTTTTTTCTTATCATTCTAAAAATACATTCAAGAAATACAATCAACAAACATTTAAGTGCCTACTATGTGTTAGGTACTAGAAGTACCAAGATTTTTTTTAAGGCAAAACCTTTGCCTTCAAGGGATTTATCTTCTACAGGGGACATAGAAAGAAGGGAAGTGGTATCTATATGGATAAAAAATAATACAAGGCTAGATATGATGAGAGAAAAGCAATTCACACAAAATGCTCTAGAAAAATCTGAGAAGAGAGACAGCACTTTTAACTGTGGAGATGATTAGAGATTGAACTTTAAAGGAAAAGGAACCTCAAATGCAGAAATAATTTCATTCTGGTCATGGGGTATGGAGCAAAGAATTAGTGAATTCAAGATATAGTTTGTTAAGTTTAGGTACATCTAATAGACCTGTTTAGCAAATGTGTAAGTGTTGGCTTCCTCCTATGGAGGCCTTGCCTTGATATGGTGGGCTAAAAAGTTGTTTTTAATCCTAGAATTAGTAGGGAAGCAGTGAAAATTTTTGAGCAGGCGAGTAATTTGGTTAGACCAAGTATATCAGGAAGGTGATTTCAACAGCTGCTTGAAGAATAAAGTAGATATAAATTTATGTTACAAATTATGCATTTAAAAAACCTTTTATAAAAAATATGATTTGTAAACCCATTAGCATTGAGCCAGGCATGGTAACAGATGCTATAATGTACCTCCATTCTCACCTGCAACACTCTTGCTATTTCAGTTAGATGGCTCTGAGTAGAAACTGTGAACCCTGATAAATCATGTGTTAGTTCTGTTGTGATATGAATAAACAGCCCCTTGGATGTAGATTAAAGGAAGAAAGTATATTTTTCTTTCTTATCTCCCCAAAATTTGACCTAGAATTCTAAGGATGTTGCCAGGGTAGGTAAAAAGTACAAACTCATTCTGGTCTTCAGCCTAGTATGTAAAACATGTTCAATATTTAATATAAGTATATAAATTAGTGAATACAATTTAAGTAATCATTAGATAATATAATCCAGATTCTAGATTTGAAAGTGACTCAGAAGGTCATCAGGTAAGCTCCTTGTGTTCCAGGGAGGTTAGCTGAAATGCCTTATTTTACAGGTTAGGAATATGAGACACATTGAGATTAAGTGACCTACACACAGCCACATAGGAAGGCATTAGCAGAACTGGGATTCTAACCTTGGTCTTTTGACTTAAAAGTCAATACTCTTTCAGTTATGCTATGTAAACAGCTGTACAATCTTCAAGACGAAAAACAGACTTGTAGAGAGAGGGAAAATATTCTTATATACATGTATATGAATGTATGTATGAAAGATACAAAGGTTTTCAAATTGTGTATATGTATATATCATGTGTATATTATATATGTATATATGTGCACATGTGTGTGTGTCCCCAGAGACTCATCAACAGAAGTTTAGAGTAATGTATTTGTACATTGCTGAAAATTTGTGATTTGCATCCACTGTTGAAATGACCAACCCTTGTGATACTGAAGAAGAATTAAATATTTTTGCTCTTTTCCTGTTTACTACAACCAGACCTGTTGAATTTATGTCCACTTTCTTCTTTCTCCTTAAGTCTCTTCACCTTTCCTGCTTCAGGACTTCGAGAATTTCTAATTTTTAAACTGTTGGTACTACCTCCAGTAAGTAGTTGTGAGTTCCCCTTCATTACAGGCCTTCATGCAAAAACTATATGATCACTTACCTGGGAAGTTGTCAAGTAGATACTTGATTAGCCTTGGGTTGCACTAAATAATTTCTCAGTGCCCTTTTAATTTGGACTTTTCAAGATTCTAAAAATTTTCCTGTCCAAAAGATTCAGAAAGATTCAGCTGGTTACTCTGCAAGCCTAGTGATGAGTTTTACACACTTGAGTTCTATTAACTTTCCTAAGCTGGTCACCAGACAATGCATTTAAAGTCCAGCTCTTAGCATATATACAAGTTAGTACAATTTTCCAGTTTATAAACTAGCCTGTCATAACCTGCAAGAACCCAGGGCCACCTTCATGTCACTATGAGACATCTGAGCATTTTTTCATACTTGTGATAAAATGAACTGATAAACCTTTTGTCTTTTGACTCTCAAAGGTCACCGATATCATAAAATATATCATAAAATTGTTGTTACACATTTTAATTACTTCCTTCTAATTAGAGAAAGCTTCTTTTTGCTTTTTGGAGGGGATAAGGTAGGGCAATCAGGGTTAAGTGACTTGCCTGAGGTTACACGGCTGGTTTTGTGTTGTGTCCAATCCTGGATTTGAACTCAGCTCCTCCTGACTCCAGGTGCTCTATTCACTGTGCCACCTAGCTGCCCCATTAAGAAGAGCTTCTTTAATATTTTGGAATTCTTTGGAATGCCTCCTTCACGGCCAAATCACTGACAAAGGAGTCAAACATACTATGCTAGAATGTGTGTATAAATACAATCCATTATCAGTGATAGGGTTTATTGACTTTGGACAAAGAAGACTTTGAAACCACTACAAGGAGAGAGGAAGGAAAATAATACTTTCTATCCTCTATTTAAAATAAGCTCTGTTACTTCAAAACAGTTTTTCAAAATCATGGAACATGTCTTAAGATGTGTTCAAATAGTTCAGGTACAATGTTTATTTCATGTTTAAAATTAATTTCATTATAGCATTCATGATCTTTTCATTTGATATTTCATTATAATATTTATTTTATTCATTTTATAATAACATTCATGAAAATGCTAATTTTATTTCCATGTAGGTTATTCGTATGTGAAAGCTTGTGAGATCTTCACAAATAATGAAATGAGCCTGTAAAATAATCTCATCATAGTGGTATATATTCTATGTCTATCTGATCTCCTCTAAAACGAGTCCTTCACACTCTTGCCCTGCTTAGTTTCCTGACTCACTACTAATCAGATGCACTCTTTACTGAACAACCTTCCCAGTTTTCCTGTTGCCTGCTAAACACGTATGAAGTGTGGATCCTGTGGTCAGTGCTCTGCCTAGTCAGGTTCCAGCCTAACTTTCCAGATTCCGTTTCTCCCCTATTCTTGTAGATCATAGGTTACAGCCAAACAAGCTAATCTTCATCAATTGTCCTTATCCTGTCATCTCTCATCTGATATCTTTTCCTAAACTACAACACAAATCTAAACTGAATACTTCTTTTTAGCAATTGGATATCCTTTGAGGGTTCTTCTTTCCTTCATAGCTTAAATCAGGTGCTATACCCTCCATGAAGACTTCATTCACCCTCCCTTATCCCTGCTGAAAATGGGTACTCCCTTCACAAATTACTATGCCATAAATATTTTCTATATCATAAATACTGGTTAAAGTATCATGGTTCTGACAGATATTTGATGACAAGATTTCAGGTTTTCCTCTCTCCCCAAGAGGTTTTTATGATTATTGAACAAACCAGCAGGAAAAAAAAATCCTGAGAATAGCTCATTTAGACCTTTGGAAATACTTGAAATGCTCTTAATGACATAAAACAATTGTTTATTTTTATTAATATGAAGTTCTTTGATGTAGACAGTTCAGAGAAAGATATTTTTTGGTTTATGTTATCTTAGTATAGGCTAACAGAATTAGCTTGAATCATCCAGATTGTTTTCCACTTTTTCCTTTTACTTGTTCCTGGATAAATATAGCTTTTAACATGTAACAGTAGTTATAATAGCTGGCATTTATGTTGTGCTTTAAGGTTTACATTATATTATATTATGTTACACTTTATATACATATGTTAACTCATTTGATCCTCACAGCATACCTATGGAATGGATACTGTCATTATCCTCATTTTATAATGCAAGAAATTAAGACACTACAACGTTAAATGACTTGCTCAGGGTCATACAGCTAGTAGATGTCTCAGGCAGAATTTGAACTCATGTCTTCTTGACTTCAAGTTCCATGCTCTGCTTATTTCTTTACTTACATATGTTTGAGTTCAGAAGAGAGGGTCAAATAAAATATTTCTCTAAAAGACATATACTTTGTTTATAAAACCCATACTAATATTATATTAACTGGAATTATATATTAGTGATGGGCTGGAACAAGTATGATTTTCACTTTATGAGAGATATCAACGGTCGTAAGTACAAGGAAAGATCATAAAGTTTTTATTGGAGATTTTTAGATCACTCAGTCTAACTCACTCATTTAATATATTAAGAAACTAAAACCCAAACAAGTTAAGTGACTTACTCTGCGTCTCCCAGTTAGTAGCCTCAGAATTAGTATTGAAAACCAGAGACTCTGACTAAATCCAATGTGTATTCTACCACCTTGCTCAAAGTATTATTACACTGTATGTTCCCATTACACAGAAGTTAAATTAAATTAAAATTTAAAAAATAAAATAAAAATTTATAAATCTTTTGGACTCTCTCCCAGGTAGAAAATTTATTGACAAAAAAGCATTCATACAGGTTGGGAGAGAATTAAATTCCCTGTGTGTGAAAATGGGATCCCTCAATAAAGATTAAAAAACCCTGTAGTTCTTCCTCACAAGCCTCCCCAAGAAGCTTTGGTAGTTTAAGACTCATGTTCAAAGTAATTGTGTCCTGTCTTGGGATCTATTATTCAGTAAATTCAGAAGAGAATTCCTCAGGACTATTTGGAGAAAAGCAGACATTGTGATAAAAGATGCTACATGTATAACATATTTTAATCTTTTGAAATGCTGAATTGATAGAGTTTCACCAAAAAAACATGAAAAGTACAATTGGTGTTAGACAGTGTATTTTTGGTGTTTGTAAAAGTATCAAGCTTAATTAATCTATCTTCCACATGAGAAAATTAGAAATAGTGACTTGTAGAAATAAGTGTTCAGTTATTGTACATTTACACATTAAAGGTATCCTTTTAAATTCTTATTCTCCTAAATCAAATTCATTTTCTATCTTAATCAGTATCTCCTTTCAAATGGTTTCATATATTTTAGTAATTAAAATACAGAAGACAGGAAAACCGTTCATTTGCAGTATTCACTGGGTAAAACTAATTTAAATTCGGGCACTATGCTGAGGCCCAATATCTAAAAGAAAACAATAACAGAAGAAAGCACCTGTCCTCAGGGACCTTACATTCTATTGGGGGTATGTGCCATTTACACAGAGAAGTAAATGCCAGATAACATGAGGAAGGTTAAGAACAATGATAAGTAGAAAGATTGGTAAAGGATTCCCAAATGGAGATCCTTATGGAATAACGAAAGAATTCTCAATGAGGAAAGGAGGTGTTCCAGGCCTATACATGGGAAGGAAAGTAGGGGAAAAAAATACAGAGTTTGGAGCAGCAGATAGGTCACTTTGTCTAGAATATAGACTACGTGAAGGTGAGTGATAAAGAATGCCTAGAAAGGTACGCTGGAGTCGCGTTATAAAGGGTTTAAAGTGACCTTCAAAGGAGTGTGTGTTTTGCCTTTGGATCTACAAGGAAACTACTTTTTTTTTTTTGATTTAGAGAATGACTTCAACTTTACCTCAACACAATCTTTCATTCATATTGTAACTACCTAAGTTCAGATCTTCAGGAATTCTGACCTAAACTACTGGCGTGGCTTCATCTGCCTCCTCTGTGCCTCTGCTTCTATACTCAGTGTTTTGAAAACTCAGTTTCCTCTCTGCCTCTCAGAATTCCTGGCTTCTTTCCATGCTCAATTTAAGTACTAAGTTTCTAGTGCCCCACCCCCATTATATAGAATTTTATAGACCCATCTGTGTCTCTACAAATATATGTGTGTATATGTGTGTGTGTGTGTATATACACACACACACACACACACTTCCCATTGGCCTCCCTGCCAATAGGTGTGTATATACATATATATTTGTGTGTATGAATATGTATGTATAATGCACATATATGTATGTCCATATTATATGTCCACATATTTTTATCATCTATTTATCTGTCTCCAGTTAGATGAAGAAACTAAAAGATGAGGGGAGGTAGAAATGATATAAAATGGGGGGGGAATAAGTGCATTTTGTTTCTAGTGATAGAATGTAAGCTCTTTGAGGAAAAAAAGACTTATTTTTGTCATTATACTCCCAGTTCTTGGTATAAAATAGGCACTTAATAAGTGTTCATTGATTGATTGAAAATAATAGTTGATATTCATATTGCACTTTTAGGTTTGCAAAGCTTTTTGCATAAATTATCCTGTTTCATACTAATTATCACAGAAATTAAACATAATGATAAATTGCCCCATTGGACACTGATTGCCATAGGTAAAAGAAACTTAGTGGTTTCTGAAAAATACTTCTTTAAATATTGGTAAAATATCTATTTTAATTATGTATTTCTTTAATAAAATCTAATCTGTTTATGATAATACTTATTAATTTCTGATTAGTCTATTTGGGAAAACTTACAAGCTTAAGTCATGCATTATATATCTAACTGATAAAAAAAACCTTACTATAGTATCTGATATTATTATTAGTCTCCAAGGTATATTTAGTCCTAACTCTAATCTCTTCTTAACTAGCCTATTTTAATAGCCTCTTAACCGATTCTCCTGTGTCTAGTCTATCCCCTCTCTAATCACTCCTTCATTCTATTGCCTGGGTAGGTTTCCTAATTCACTACTAATTACATTATTTCTAATCTCAAAAACCTTCAGTATCTCACACAGTTTCTTATGAAATAAAATAAGAATTTAACATCTAATGCCCTTGAGATTTTGGTTTCAATGAACTTTTATTTATGGCACATACCTTTCAAACACTCTAGATCCTATCCAAACTGAACAAAACTACATCCTTCCTTTATGTCCCCTCATCTCTCATTCCCATGACTTTACTTTGAATTGTTTGTTATGTGTCTTGGCCTTAGAATTGGCTTTCCCTTCATATTCATCCTTTGAACACTCTGTCAGGAAACCTTTAGTAACTTACCAGCTTTAAAGATTGCTCTTTCAGCACATTTCTTTTAATGTGAATATTTTGTCTACTTTAATTTGAACAACATTGTGCTAGGTGACAATCAACTTTGCCACCAATTTTTATTTTTTTTCAAGGATTCAATTTTTCTTACATACCATTGGGGATTTACAAATGCTCACCAGTACAGTAGGAAAAATCCAACTGGTGAGCAATATGGTTAACTCTGTGTCTTTGAAAACATTTGAAAGGGTGCTTTCAATGACACACCATAGATATTTGCTTCATTAAATTCATTGATATAGCTAGTTCAGGGAAAGTGACATTTGAAGTTCATCCTGTATTAGTACAGGGCAACATTTCCCTTGAATCATCCAGATTATGTTTGAACTTTTATTTTTCCTCATTCTTGAATTGATATAAACTTTAACATATATTTGGATCAAGAAGCAATGTCCAAGTAGATTTACTTATAAAAGGAAATATTTTACTTGTGAAATACTTCATAATTAGGTATCTAAAAGGAAACAGATTTTTGAAAGAAATTATTTTTGATATATTTTGTTTTTATATCTTATTTCCCAGAGACAGTTAGTTAGTGTTGTAGATAGAGTACTAGGCCTGGAGTTACAAAGACTCATGTTGCTGAGTTCAAATTGGGCCTCACACACTTACTAGCTGTGTGACCCTGGGCAAGTCATTTAACCCTCTTTTCCTGAGTTTCCTTTTATCTAAAATGAATTGGAGAAGGAAATAGTAAACCAGTCTAGTGTCTTTGCTGAAAACATCTCAAATGTGATCAAGGAGAGTTGGATACAACTAAAAATGTTTAAGCAACAAGCTCTTCCACTTTCCATGCCAACTGAAATTTGATTTTTTAGCTCTAGGCTGCAGCTAGTACTCTTTCCTGTGTTAGAATGAGGGTCAACAGTAATAAATACAAAGAATAAAACTTAGATTTGATAGGAATTTTAGAGATCACTTGATCTAATCTAATTGATACACTTTCAAATAAATCAGCGCAGGTTGAATAACTTCTCCTAGAGCATAACAGGTCTGGAACTCAAGCATAGACCCTTTACTCTGGGTGCCGCCATTGCTTAAAAAACTTGGAAATCTTCTTTGGGGAGACACCATAGACAATCTGCTGAAAAAATAATAATATTATACTGGTTAGGGCTAAATCTGACTCCATGTTTGTAACAATGTGATTTCCAGTAAGTTAAGTCCAACAGACTTTAAAGAAAAAAGTTCTGAACCAATTCTAAGAAAGGAACCGGGGCGGGGGAGGAATCCTATTTTTTCCATCTTCAAAAATTTTCATATTTTAATACGCCTCTTAAAACACTGGGGGAAAATCTTGTATATTCAGTTCAGCACATAATTTTTCAGCCTAGAAGTAATAGAATCATAGAATTTTAGAGGTGGAATTGACTTAAGCAGTTATGCCCAAGAGGAGTCCCTAACCTGAACCAAAGAGAAATCCCCACTGTAACATCCAGTAAGTTTTCATCTAATTTTTGTTTGAATGCCTCTACTGGAGAAGAAGCCACCATCTCCCATGGCAGCCCATTCGACTTCTGGAACCATTTTAATTTATACTAAAGTTTTCATGACATCAAGGATAGCTTGTCCTCTTTCACCCACTGCTTCTGATTCTGTTTTCTGGGGCCATACAGAATACAGCTAATTCGTTTTTCCAAATGACAATGGTTTAATTAATTGGAGACTAATGTCATGTTACCCTGAGTCTCCTCTTTTCCAAAATAAACATCTCCTCTTCCTTCATCCTTCTCCTTCCTCATATAACATGGGTTCAAACACTTTCTCCATTTTGGTTGTTAGAATCTGAAAGGCTCTAAATGTAAAAAAAAAAATGCGTTTTATCACAGAGCCAGTGGAAGGGTCTTCTCAAACAATAGAATGTTGTGATCAGAGCTGTGTTCACAGTAGGAGAAAGGGAAGGGAATAATTATTAAGCACCTACTATGTGCTAGGCACTGTGCTAAGTGCTTTACAGATAGCATACTATTTAATGGATACAGTGGTTTGACAACTATGCAAAGATCCCTGAGGGGAAAAAACAGCAACATTAAACTAATTTGCATAGTGCAGTAGCTGTCCAGCCAAAGTGGTTATAAGGATGTGAACTTGGTGGTAGCAGTGTGAATGGAAAGAATGGTAAATACGGAGAAGATATTGGGGACATTAAGAAAAAAAGACAAGATGTCAAAACTAGGGGAGGAGGATAGGGAAGATGAGTTGAAGGTGACACCAAAGTTGTGAAAATATTTAGTGAATATTTCACAAAATATTTGTGAAAATATGGTGGCACCATCAACAGGTAGAAAGAAATTGAGATGTAGAATTAGGAGACAAGGTAAAGGATAAATAAGACATATTTAGAAGGAAGGTTAAAGGCCATTTAGACGGTCTCCTTCATTTTATAGATTAGGAAACTAAAGTAGGGACAGGTTAAATTAATTTCTCAAGGTCATAAAAGTAGTAGAGAAGGAAATCAAATACATGTCCTTGAATTCCAAAACCAGGATTGGGTGGTTTTTTTTTTTCCAACCACAATGTTTAAACTAGTATTATTACTAGAGATGCTTCCATTGCTTATAAAATTTGTTTGGAAATCTTTTTTTTGTTGTTTTTTGGAATTGCTTTAAGAAGCTGAAGCATATATTTTTTGGAGGGGAGAAGGCAGGGCAGTTGGGGTTAAGTGACTTGCCCAAGGTCACACAGCTAATAAGTGTCAAATGTCCAAGGTTAGATTTGAATTCAAATGCTCCTTACTCCAGGGCTGGTACTCTAGAGGCATATTTTTGAATACTTTTAGTGATATAAATTTTCCTGCTTTTGAAAATAGATCAAAATTACGGGAATAGCCAAAAATAATCTGGAACCGAGTTATATTTCAATTGTTTCTTACATTCCTGACATACTGTACTACATATTAATGGATCCTTAGTAAATATTGATCCAAAGTTATTGAATATGATGTGTGATCAAGTCGCTGGATAGGGTTTGTTTAACATCATGCAACAATGAAATAAGTGTGGTTTTAAAGCAAGTTCAAATGGAAAGTTCCAGAACTGTCTCTAGCAGTGGCAGGAATATTGGAATAAGCACATAGCCTCCCAAGATGACTTCTTCGAGGGATAAATTTTTATTTTGGGATACATACATTTTCTGAAATGCTTTAAAAAAATTCTTCGTTGCTTTATCATCCCACTGGACATGACTCTCACTAGCCAAACATAAGAGCTTTTAAGAAGTGAACCTTAGGCTAGAATAAAACCACTAAAGGCCTATGGCAAGACATGGAGATTGTGCCAAGAGAAATTATATCTATCTCTGGCCTTGTCAAAGGCCAGACCAAAAGAGTTGGGGGCTAAGCCAGGACTTATGTCACACATTATTGTAGGGATCTGAGGTTCTCAAAGTTTTTCCTTCACCTTTGTTCTGTCAGGCAATTGGCACAAATATTATGCATAACTCTCATTCTATAGATAAGCAGCAGAGCATTGTCCTTCTTCCTGAATTACTGGGTGTCTTCATATCAGTTTTATCTATATCCTACTAAAAAATTTAACTTTAAGAGGTGGCTAAATCTTTCTCCTAAACACAAATCGGTTAAGAGAAAAATAGGGCTCAGGTGCACCAATTAACTTTTTTTTTTTTTAATAATGAAATTAAATGACAAAACCACTGTTTAAAGTTCCCTGAAGAGAATGTTGGACACTATATCAGCATATGTATTTAATATGGGACCACACACAAACGAACAGGTCCTTTCTGGAGAGGCCCAGGAGCTAAAGATATATTACATTTCCAGTATAATATCAATATACTGTAATGTTTTGCTATCAGCTATGCCAATTAATGCAGATGATGCTAATTAAAAGTAAATTTAGAGAGTGATTAGGTTCTCTCACCATTGTTAGACAGAATTGATTCTTTTATAGATCTAATATGTTAAAGCAAGAAGTTAATGATATATTGATGCATTTTAAAGCACCTAATTTAGATTGTAATTCTGAGAAAAACATTTGTGTTAATACTGAATATTAAATGACAGAAATTTTTTACCTCACACAAAAAATGGTACAATTTGTATAACCCTAGAGACGTGCACATGTTGATATGTGAAATAAATTTTTGTCTATGGCTATATAATCTCAATTTTAGTGTGATAAAATATATAATACACACATGTACCCAATTTGTATAGTACTATACAGCTGTACATAGTATAATAACTTTAGTGAACTAAATTATGTGCTCCAGAACTTACTGCAAAAACTTCAGTCTCACATGGAGTAGATTTGGCAATTAAGAAGACAGAAGTGGGCACAGTTTTTACAAAATAATTGTGGAAATCAGTAGAATTTTCCTTCTTCATAATGTTAAGTATTTAAGACAAGGTAAATAGATGTAACTGCTAAATAGGCCATAAGACCATGGAGACCATGGACTTAGAGTGAGAGGGGACTTTAGATGTCATTTAGGTAAACTGACCCCCTCATTTTTACAAATTAAGAACTGAGGCCTGAAGAAATCAAGTAACTTGCCCTAGTTCACATAGCTTATGATCTACAGAGCAGGGATGGCTCTCTTTTCCTGAAACACCCACCATTTTGAATAAATTAGTATTTCCTAGCATTTTCAAATTTATATTTGCATCTCGTTTACATATGCATGCACTTTCTTCTAGTCTAACGTTGCTTCTTTATCTCTGGATCCCATGTTCCCCCCAACACTTTGAAGGATAGTTATCATACTTTTCATCATTTACCAAAAAAGAATTTCTTAGATCTATCCTGGAGTATTCTCATTTTTCTTCATATTTTAAGTTCTGCTGCCCAATTCTTCTCAATATATTTTGGGTTTATTTTACTGGGGTGAAGAAAGACACAATTCAATATGAGATAGTAGAGACTCCAGTCAGAATTCGAACTCGTAGGTATTCTGCCCTTGCTTATATGTGGTTAAGAAGCAAACTTAAAACCCAAGACATCTGAGTGAGATGATCATAATACATAACTAGTATGTCTAGCCTTCATTGGGAGTAATGGGAAATGGTATGGATATGGAATATAGCCTAGAGGGAGAGTAGGCTTTATACATTCCACAACTACAGTTGAGTCCACAGGGTGACTTGCACTTCTCCTTTATTGGTATGGATGTCTGAGCTTCAGAGCATCTCATGAGCCAAAATGTTTTGTTTCTCTCTTCACGGTTGATTATTTAGTGTAGATTTGAGCCAAATCCAATTATGTTTCTGCTTGCTATTTAAACAAGGGAAATGGTATATTCTGAATTAAGTGTTTGCAAGAAAAAAAAAGAACTGTTTGCCCGCAGGAGAAATAAAAATGCTAGTCTTACTTTTGGTGCAAAATCTGTATTGAAAATTAAGATCATCACATTTGAATACAGGAACTGTTACTATCATGTGGCATATTCTTAAATGAAATCACAAGAACTTACACATCCAAATGAATCTCCTCCACTTGAAAGGAATCTTGAGACCTTTCACAGTTATTCCAATGTCATGGCATAAAGCATTTTTAAACTAGTTGGTTGTTTTCCCCTAGATTCTAGATTTTATAGTATTTTCTTTTGAGTAACATCAGTGGCAAAGTAATAATAATAATACTTGATGATGGATTTGAGTTTTGGAAGTAGCCCACATCCCTTTGGAAGCAAGTGAGCAAAGGAGGCACCAAGCTGAGTAATATCATTTGGGGACCAAATTGTGTATGACTATAAAACAATGAAACTGATTTTGTTTTTCAAAGTTAAAAACTGGTTCACAGTTCACATCCTGAGATCTCTATTAACACTGGATTGATGATCCTAGATCTATGACCCATTATTGCACTAAAGATATGTTCTCCTAATGCTAAATACTTTGAAGGGGATAGGGCATTCCGATGTATGTTTCCCTAAATACTTCTTACTTGGCAGGTAAGTGGCACATTGAATTGAGTATTGGGCCTGTAGTCAGGAAGGTCTGAGTTCAAATGTGGTTTAACAGCTGTGTGACCTTGAGCAAGTCACCTAACCTCTCTTTGTCTGGGATGTTTTCAACTGCAAAATGGGGATACTAATAGCATATACCTTCCAGATTTTTGCGATGAAATGGGATAATATTTATAAAATGCTCTGCAAAACTTAGTGCTATGTAAATATTAGCTATTATTGCCATTGTTGTCGTTTTGTAATAATAGATATCCATAATTTGCTATGCCATGTTTTATACACACACTTTGCAAACCTTAAAGTACTAAGTTATGTATATAGTATATATAAGTAGTATATAGTATATATACTATATAGTATATACTAAGTTATCTTAATAAGTATATGAAATAACGATGGTAGTAGCTAATACTTAGCACTTTAAAATGTGAAAATTATTTTTATAAACTATTGTATAGTCAGGGGCACTGAAATGCCAGGCAGAAGAATTGGGTTCATGTTTTGGCTATTTAATTTACTACCTCTGTGTAATTCATTGGGAATTTGACCTCTCAGGTCCTCATTTCTCGGTTATATAAAGTGAAGCCTTCAGAATATGTAATACCTAAGACATCTTTTAGGTCTAAGATCTGTGATCAAATAAGATAACTTTATATATAAACATCCATAGATATGTCTATGACCATACATAGATGTTGGAAACCATATGCTATAATGCAGAGATCCCTAACCTTGGATTCAGAAGACCTGGCTTTGAATTTTAACTCTGCCACTTCCTAGATTTATGCCGAGGCAACTAATTGAACCTTTCCAACCCTAAGTTTCCTTATTAGCTGAAATCAGGTTGATGATTCTTGCTTTATCTTTCAGGGTTGTAATCAGGAATGTACTTGAAGAGCAGCAAAATAATATATATATATATATATATATATATATACACACACACACACACACACACACACACACACACACACACACACATACACGTGACCAGTGATTTAGAAACGATCAATATAGGTATATAAGAAAATGCTGATGTACATGTAACATGGCATATTTTATACATGTGTATGTTTTCATTGGGTTTATATATAAGCTCACATGAAAACATTACATGTTTAACATGAACATAGTAACATAGTTTAAATGCATGGATGAACACAAACATGTTTCCATAAATATAGTGTATTTGTGAACAATAGCAACAAAACCACAAAATTTCAGACTTAAAAGGCAATTAAAGAACCATATCATCTTACCCACAGGAATCCACCTCCTCCTCAACCCCCTCTACAAGCTATCTGATTAACTTTCATTTCGCCTTTACATCCCCGGGCAAGCTATTTAACTTTTAACTTGCCCTGATTGTTAGAAAAATTTTCCTTACATCAAATCTAAACTTGCTTCTTTGAAGCTATACTCCCTCCCACCCAAGCCTGTCTCACATACATATGTATATAGTCTATGCCCTCTGAGGGCATATGCCAAGATTCAAATATTGATACACATCTATCATGTCTTCTGTTCCTAAATTTTCAATTGCCAAGAGCATCCCCAATCCAACTGATCACTATAGGATACAAATGAGAAGCTTTTCACCATCCTATTTGCTGTCCTCTGGATGCTTCTTAGCTTATTAATGCTCTTCCTAAAATATGATGCCCTGAATTGAACACAGCTTTCCAGTTTGGGCTTGATAAAACAGAGTATAGTCCCTATTCCTGGATATCATGCTTCTCTAATGCAACCTAACATGTTATTAATTTTCTTTGCTACTGCAGAATGCTATTCACTCATACTGAGCTTCACAAAATCCCCCAAATCTTTTTTTGTCTGAAGATTAGTCAAGCTTCCCTCAACTTTTACTGCTGAAGTTGATCTTTTGAGCTTTAGTATGACTTTGCATTTATTTCTATTAATTTAATCTTTTCATTTCATTAGATTTGCATGAGTATTTTAGCCTGATCCCCAGCCCTCTCTCATGTCTTTGAACTATCACCTGCTTTGTCTCATCTGCATATCTGATAAGGATACCATCTATGTATATAACCAATCCATTGATGAAAATGCTAAATAGCATAAGACCCAGTAAAAGTTCATGGGCATTCCACCAGAGATCACTTTCCAAGTCTACATTGAACTGTTAATGAATATACTTTGGGCGAATACATTCAACCTATTCTGTATATATCTAATCGTCTTAATATCAGCCCCATATCTCTTCATCTTTCCCACAAGAATAGTAATAAGGCATTATATAATATTTTCTTCTGAAATCAGGTAAGCCTTGTCTATAATTTCTCCCTATTTAGTAATCCTATCAAATGGGGGGGGAATGATTAGTTTTGATTCTGTTTCATATATAGTGCTAATTTACATTTTAAAAGAAATTTAACTAGTACTCCCACTAACAAAGATGTTAAAACATGAAATGAGGTAAAGAATTAGGCAAATATTGATTATATGGGAGGTACATGGAAAGGTAATTTTAGTTGCTATATTTATTGATGGAGTAGATACAGAAGTAGAGGCAAGTGAATGATGTGTTTACATTTTGTGAGAGGAAGAAGTTATTTACTGTAAATTCAAAGATAAATACAATGTCCATGTTCTTTATGTATATTCTATTGAAGTATAAAATTTTTCATAGTAGACATAGCATGTGTTCTCAGAAACCTTTTCACTTAATCTAATCATTTAGGCCTGAAAAGAATAATCACACATATTGGATCACTACAATGCCATATAACTTTACATATAGCTCAAACCATTTTGCTGATATAAATAAACTACCATTTCAGCTTCCAAGTTCTGTCAATCAAGCATATTTACTGAAATCCAAATTCATAAATATGCTTATGTATGTACATATTTTAATAACAACACAGAGAAAATATAGTAATATTCTTTGAAAAGCTGTAGGCAAAAAAGGGGGGCATGAATTCCACAAAAATTTAATGGCAGGTCTATGAAGTTGGTGAAAATGGTCATCATTTAACAAGCATAACCCTTTTTACATGTACTACAGTGGTACACCATTTGAAATCAGGCTCATTGTTCCAATTCAAAGCACTGTGCATGATTTAATACCATTTGCTAGCACTGCAGTCCCAGTAAACTATTGAATGTTTCAATTCTCCATGTACATATATCCATAAAAGGCATAAATAAACTAGTCACAAGTGTAAGCAGTACTAGGAACAGTCTTTTATAAGTATATTTAATGGTGGGGGGGCATCATAGCAATGGAATTATTTCTAACAAGAAAGACAAAGTAGGAGCAAAAAACAAAACAAAACAAAATGCAAGACTATGTAAGAATTCAGTATTTGTGCCCATAACTATCTTTCACTGTAACAGAATATGTCATTTAGTAAAATTATTCTTCTAGCAATTAATAAAACACTTACTGGAATTTTGGCTTGAAATAATTATTCCTTGACTTATTCTTTTCTTAACTTAATAGAAAAAAAATCAAGGAAGAGATCTATGCTTGTGTCTGTTATATCATTCTTGTCTATGGCTATTATCCCCAAATGTTTTGACAAATGCATCATATAATATGTGAAACAGTGTTCCATTTATAATCATGAATCTCCTGCTGAGATTACTAGCAGTATTGCATGCCAGCCTGTGCCACCCTCCTTGAGGTCAGAAGAAAAGTAATTTATATTTTTAATTAGCACCAACTTTAGCTGTGTGTAAATTAGTTTATACTAAACTTAACATTTCTATAGTAAAATGTATTCCTTTCAAGGAAGCATGATAAATGAACAGTCTAAGCTAGGACTACAATAATCTAAATTAAAACAGCATTAAGAAGGCATTTCAGATGAAATTCAATGAGCAATCTAGGTTCTAGAGGGCAGATGGTGAAACACATATCACTCTCTTATTGTTTTATTTGTTTTTTTTGTAATAAGGGAGGCTTCCACTGGATGTTAAGAGTTTGGGGAGTTATGTTGGTAAATGATAGTAGTGTAAAAAACAAAGGTAGCTCTCAACTTAAATGTAGAAAAATATGGTGCCAGTATTCTCCCACAAGGCATTCTGAATGACAGGGGTGAAAAGAGACTTGACACATTTGTTCTATGCCAACAAAATTCATCATCATTTTCTTGTATTTACATGGCCATTTATATACCAGAAAGGACTTTCCTCATAACCCAGAAAGAAGGCATTATAATTATTACACTCATTTTACAGATAAGGATACTGAGGCTTAAGTGTGAAGTGATTTGCTCAAGCTCTCATAGATAACATAAAGCAAATGGATGTGGGAATTAAGGATTGGGCCCAGATCTCTTGACTCCAAGTGCAGTGCTCATTCCACCGTATCTTGTTGTTTAAACACAAATTTTATTTCATAGCATTTGTCAACTGTTTGTTTGTGATCTTTGTCCTATGTCCTCCAGGTTTCATGGACTTTTCTTTAGATGCATTATTTACATATACATCTTTACAAATTTTGCAACTATATACTCAAAGTGAACATATACTCAAATGAACACTAAAAGATGCTCAATCACTAGGCAATGTTTCAATCTAAAGAGAGAACATAACCAAAAAGCAGACTATAACCCATCTGATTGCACAAGTGAAATTCTAGGTAACTGATATAGAAATTCCAATTTACTGTAATACTTACAAGCCTTATTATCAGGAGCATAGAAGCATTGCTTTTTTTTTTGCTTTTAAAATATACGAAGCCTTATCTTTTGTTTAAAGTGGCGTAAAATGAAATTGATTTCTTCTTTTTTTCCTGCAAGATTTAAGCATCTGTACTTTGGCCTTCAAGGCCAAAATATTCCTCATTCACTCTCAGAGAAAATTTTACAACCCAGGAAAGTAAATTAATATATACTACTGATCCACAGAGGGAGAAGATCATCCCTTGTATCTGTGAGAATTAACTGGCAACCACTGTGGCCAAATTGTTATGAGAGTGGTCAGCTTTTACTATGTACTAAAAATGAGGACTTCGGGAATATTAGTTAATTCAATATTTATTACACTCCTACTATGTGCCTGTATTTGTTTGGATACTTTGAAGAATACAAAATAAATCATAGGTAATAGTCACTATCTTGAAGGACCAAGGGGAAATCATCCATTCCTTCAGACAGCTATTACCTTGCAATGCCAGGCAGGTATGATTCAGTGTCAAAATATGTGTTTAGGCATTAAGCGATATAGAAAGTCATAGTTGAGAGGAGTAATACAGTAAAAGCTTCAAGAGAATGTTGGGCCATGAACGGATCCTTGAAGAATGGGGAAAATTTAGTCAAGTTTTGATCTGCAAATCTCTACCAATTGCATTACCCACCAGCTTGTCATTTTGTCTTCTTTATGAAGTTCTCTTATCTCTAGTCACATATTGCCTAGTGGTGATCTACACTACATAGTAGTGGCCTAAGTAGAAATGAAATTGCCTTGTGCAAAGCCACTTCAATCTGTACAGAAGGGGGAAAAACAACTAAGTTAAAACCAAAAAAATCCATTTACTTCATGGTCACTTATAGGCACCTCTTTTCTATCTGCGTGACACTGACAATTCCCCTTTCGATTTATGACACCCTGTTTTGTATCATAAAAGGATCAGGGGAAGAAAGAAAAACTGGGTTCAAAATGTTTTGTTGAGGAGGAGCACACCTTCTTTACCAATACAAGTAACAACTATTGACCAATTGCCACCTACAGACACGAGAGCCCTGGGAGAAGCATCACCATACAAGCTATTGGTCCTGCTTCCAGCCCAGTCCTCACAGCCATCATCCAATGGCTTCTTCTATGGAGAAGGACCTAGCAGTCCTCACCAACTTTTAGCAATGTGCTGTCAAGCTAGCCTACGTGAAGCAGCAAGGCATGCTAAGGGATAGAAGACACACGCCAAGGATATCAAATCACCACTTTCATATTGAATACTGTCTCCTCTCGGACCCTTATAGAGACGACCCAAAACCTTGAACCCAAGGGCCTTTGAAATAGCAATGCTTCCAGGCCAGTGACCAGTGTACTAGAGACAATATCCTGGGAAGCAGCTCTTATGAAGATGTAGTCTGGCATCTGGTTGGTCCTGGGCTATAGCCATAGCTATTCAACACCCAGAAAAGAAAGTTCTTGGCACTCTCTCATAGTTCTATATCAGAACTGATATGATTTAGTCCAAGGAAATTGCATTAAAAATGAGGCATCGCTATCTGTTTTGTCACTGCACCCTATGGACCATGAGACTTTTCCATCTGACTTGAAGTTGAAGGCTTCCATTCATATTGTCACCACCATTAGGTTTATGAGCTCCCTGAGAATAAGCACTGTTTTATTTTATTTTATTGTGTCTCCAGAACAGTTTGTACATAGTAAGTACTTAATGAATGCTTCTTCTATTCATTCATTCACATTTATCATGTGTGAAGTCAGACTGAAGTGAGGAAAAAGAAAATTATCATCACATACTTTTCCCTTATTAAATAACTATGTTGGTTTATTTACATTGTTGAATTTTCAGATACTTGATCCTATCTTATTCTCTTTGGTCTGCTTAAAACCAGTTTATTGAGTACTCATTGCCATGACCATTTTATTGACAAAAGAAGATGTGTTGGAATAGAGTTTTTATTTCTAGCCCCAAGTCATGCTTTTAAGAGTGACTAGATTAATCAGTAATAGTCCAAAGGATCATAAAATATTCCAGCTCATCTGTTAAGCTTGATGTTTTAAAGAAAAATATTTTGTGTTCAATTATTTGGGTGACCCAGGCACTGTGAAGAATGAATCACCTGGTCTAGCCAACTATCCATTTAGCCATGGCCTTTGCCCAAATTCAATTTCAAATAAAATCCAGATGTGCATTTAAAAAAAGTTTCACTGACTAAAACTTATACAGCAATGTGACTCTAGCTCAGAATTCATAGATAAAAGAAACCTTATGGACTATACCAGTTACAAACATACCTAAGCCCATATGATTTTGGTATCACCCTGCCTCTATATGTGAGGAGATTAACAAATCCTACACATGTTGCTGCCTCCTGAATATGAAGCAGACATAGCTCAGGCTATGATAATTGATTAAGCAGGGTCAACTAGATTGAATGAGAAGATGAACTAATCCACAACTTGAGAGCGACCGATTCTTATGATTAGGAAGAAGTAATTTCATTTATTGTTTCCTTATGCCATTGAATGAAGATGGAAGCACCCTTAGTGTCTCTGACTGCCTTGAAAAGACTTCGACTAGTATAGTTGACAAATTTTAACTAACTAGAAATGTGCCCAAGAACATAGACGTCACTAAAGCAGATAATTGGTTATAGGTACTGATTTCTGAACTTCATGGTTCCACTTAGAACTGATAAAAGTCACATCTAGTAGAAAGCACTACCTTAGCTCGGAGAAATAGCAGAAATACATCTAAAAACAGTTGTGAGTCAGCCATAGAGAGACTCACAATGAATATTATTGAGCTGTAACAGGAAACTATTGTATGATCACTAAGTCTCCTGTGATCTGTAAGGGGTCAGAAAAGATAATGGATAGAAAAGAAAGTGGGCCAGTGACATAATAAGAATAATTATCAATAGTTGGCTTTGTGTTTCATTGGTAACTTGCAATATGAAAATATCCATGGGAGGATTAACAGACCATTGGATGGATCTACCATGGAAAATTTATAGAAGGCCAGGTCACTGTTGATCCTTGTATGGAGCAATTTTAAGGTTAAAAATGGACTAAGACTTTATAAAATGTGTTATATTTTACAAATTAGAATATGTATGTGGGACACATTAATTAAAACTTAAAATTGCCCTAAGATTTTGGGGGCACCCTGTATACTTTAAATATTGCCTACACTCACTCTTTTCACTTTCCATGTTTCATTTTCCTTTAGTTATATAACATTTTCTGAGGGTTTTCTCATTAGCATATATATCTAGTTTAGGAAAAGAAAAATCCCTGTGGTAAAATATGCTTTATCTTGCTTTTTTAATCTCCCTCTCTTCTGTTACAGTACTTTCACTCTTCCTCCTTTCTATTAATCCCAGTTGGAGTCTGCCACTTCCTCTTTATCTTTATTTGAGATTCATCCTCCTTGAAAGTATGTAATTCTTAGCTACACCACTTATTTGTAGTGAAAGATGGTGATGCATAGGAGAGAGTTGACCTTGAAATCAGCAAGTCCTGGGTTCTGAAAAATACTTGGCTGTGACCCTAGACAACTTCCTTAAACTCTCAGTGCTCTAGACAATTCTCTGGGACTAAAAATTGAAGAGATGTCAACTTGAACTGGTAGAGAGACTTTCCTCTATCTGAGCCATGAAATTAGAAGTCCAGTCCCTGCCTCTATTCATACTGTTTGACATATTTCCCATTGAAAACCTTGCATGTAACCAGACATTGGGCCTCCATCCCATCCCAGCATTATATAAGTCAAGAGAGCATTATGAATGCTGGCATCTCTTTATATTTCATAGCATTCAGTGCCAAGTAATGTCACATTTATCATTACAGAGCTGGGCTTGTAGTCAAGAGGGACTTGAATCTGAGCCTAACTTTCAGCATTTACTAGCTGTATAATCTTGGGCATGTCATTTAACATTTCTGAGCCTCTGTTTACATAGCTGTAAAATAGGAATAAAAATATCTGGTGTATCTAACTCATATGGCTATGGTGATGATCAAATGAAATAATGTTTTGGAATGCATTATAAACCTTCAGATCAGGGTTCTTACCTTGGGATGTGCATGTGTGCACACACATGCATGTATGATTGCGTGTATGTATATATGTCTGTATGTGTCTGCACATACCATGGACAACTTGGCACTTCTGTGAAACCTTTGGATCCTTTCTCAGAATAGCATCTTTAAATGCATAAAATAAAATACATGGCATTAAAAAGGAAATCAATTGTATTGAAATATTTAACAAAATATCCAAAGGCAAGTTTGTGAACCCCCCCCAGGTTAAGAACCTCTGCCTTAAAACATGATATTCATACTGGCCACTTGTCACCATCATCACCCTCATTATTAATATTATTCTTTCAACTAATATTAAGTACTTACTATATACTGTACAATATTGTGAGCATTAGGGTCAGATTGCAAAGATTAGAAATGGCACTTCCTCTTACAGAGTTTGTAGGGGGTAGTAAAATAGGGGAGCCCATAAATGTTGAAGAAGTAGTCTGGATTTGACTCAAAGGGTTTGGTTTCAGATACTGTCTCTGACACTTGCTACTTGTGTGACTTTACCAGCTTAGTTACCTTCCACACATTTCACGTAATTCCTCATCTGTCAAATGAAAAGTTTAATGAGATGATCCCTAAGTCCCTTCCGACTCTAAGACTCTAATTCTCATGATCCTATATGCATGCAGCTAAGGTATTTCTAAAGTCTTTGTGCAGCTTTAAGGTTTAAAATGCAGTCGAACTTTTGGGATGTGTTGCATAATATAAATTAGAATGTATGTATGTATGTGTATATGTGTGTGTGTTTATGTATATATATATATACACACATATATATAGTTATTATATGTATGGACTATATATGAGAGATTACTACTTTGTGGGATGATCAGAGTAAGATAGAAGAGTTGGCTTTTATCTCAACCTTGCAAGATATATAGGGTTTCAATAGGTAGAACAGGCCAGGAGGATAATTCATGTGTTGCAGCCATAGAGCAAATATTTCTATACAATGTGCTTTAATTTATAGTAGTTAGAGGAAGAGAAAAATTTATATTTTGTGATATGTAATTGAAAAGTACTAAAACACTAAGCTATTCTATTAAAATTCGATTATTCTCAGTAGTTTGGGACCTCACACCACTTCACCAGGACAAAATACTCAGTGAGCTTTACTGTTTAAATTTGCTGTCTGCTTTCCTGCCTATCCTACCCAAGAAAAGGCAAGGTGCCCAGTGCCACTGGATTTCAGTCTGTGGAGGGGAGTAAGGTGTAGGAAGACTGAAAAGGTAGAAAGAAACCAGGTTATGAAGCCCTTTAAAAGCCAAATAAATGAATTTATATTCGATCCTGGAAGTTAATAGACAGTCACTGGAATTTATTGAATCCAAGGCCTGACATTATCAGAACTATAATTTAGAAGATCAGTTTGATAGCAGAATAGAGAATTAACGAGAATAGGGATGATTCAGGGAGAACAACTAAAAGGCTATTGCAATCATGCAGGCATCAGGTGATAAGGACCTTCAACCAGAGTGCTGACAGTGCCAGAGAAGAAAGGAAGTATATACAAGAAGTGTTATGAAGGTAGAATTGACAGGAATCAGCAGCTGATTGATTGTGGCAGGTAAAAAAAATGTGAGGAGTCAAGCTTGACAAATAGGCTGAAAGCTTGGGTCACTGGGAATATGGTAGTGCCCTTGACAGTAATTGGAAAGTTTGGAAAAGAAGAGAGTTTGTGAAGGTGATATAATGAAATAACTCCTGGACATGTAGAGTATGAAGTGTTTACAGTACTTCTAGTTCAAGATATCCAATAGGCAGTTCGAGATGCAAGAGCAGAGGTTGAGAAAGCAGTTGTTACTGAACAAATAGAGCTTGAGAATCATCTAAATAGAAATGATGGTTGAATCCATGGGAACTGATAAGGTCACCAAAACAAAATAGTATAGAGGGAGAGTTAAAGAAGGCTTAGGACAGAGTCATTGGACATATACTTTGTTAGCAGATAAGACCTGGATGACAGTTCAGCAAAGGAGACTAAGAAACAGTAGTTGAACAGACTGAAGAAGAACCAGGAGAAAAGAGTATCACAGAAACCTATAGAGAAGATGGATGATTGATAATGTCAGTGGCTGCAGAGAGATCAAAAAGGATGAGGATGGAGAAAGGCCAGTAAATTGCATCAAGTAAAGAGGTAACTTTTGGTACCTTTTAAAAGATTTGCTCCAATTTGATGATGTTAGAAAGCCAGACTACAGAGAGTTAAGAAGAGAGCAGCAGCGAAGTGCTATAGAGAGCAGGAGGGGTATTGGTCTATACTTAGTGAAGATAGACAATCGAGTGAGTGGTTTTTTGAGAATGGGATGAGACCTGGGATTGTTTGTAGGCTGCAGGATAGCATGTACTAGTAGACAAGAAGAAATTTAAAATTAGGCAGCAAGTGGGATGATGGGATGGGGCACAATCTGACAGAAAAGAAAGGAAGGAGTGTGCAATTTACTTACAGATGAATTGGTCTTGGCAAGATGAGGGCTGCTTTTCCGTGTGAAATAGGGGTGAAATAAAACTGTTGTGTTTGGTTATTGTTTTTGACCTTGGTCTAAAGGTGAATATTTTAGTAAGTTTAGATAAAACTGCTTTTACAATTTCTGAATCATATGTACAAACTGGGGAATGGTGGGAATGGTGGAATATTAGGAATGATGGGGGCACCTACATGGAATAGTGGATAGACTGCCTGACTTATAGTCTAGAAGATTCCCTTTCCTGTGTTCATGTGTTCAGATCCTGTCTCAGACTTACTATCTGTATGACCATGGGCAAGGCACTTAACCCTGCTTGACTCAGTTTCTCCTTTTGTAAAATGAGCTGAAGAAGGAAATGGCAAGGCACTTTGGTTTCTTTGCCAAGAACTCCCCCCCCCCCCAGAGGCCATGAGTTAGACACAACTGAAAAAACAACTTAACAAAGACAACAAGAGAACAATTAACTATAATACATTTCTAGCTAAAATTGCAGATTCCAGCTCATATGCATTCTTACAAAATTTTTAAAAACTGCTTTGTGATATAAACTTCCTGCTTATTGTAGCCTTTAATATACTAAGAAAAAATATGCTAAGAGATGAAGAAATCCTCATTGAAGTTCTGAAGCTGCCATGATTTTGAAAACTGTACTTGAAAGAGTACTAAATAATCCTTCCTAGCTGGATACTCCACCCTCCTTTGGTAAGAGGCTCTCCATTTCAAGTTAGGAGACTTGCGAATGACAAAGAACTGAAAACATAAAAAGGCTCAAGGCAGACACTGTTGTGTCCAGACTTCCTGGGGGTCTAATTCATTTGCCTTTCTTGTGGTTTCTTTTCTCCTTTCCCTTTTCATTTCACTTTCAGAAGAAATCAAAGTGACATTTTATTCAAGAAATGCAGCAGTCAAAATAAGGTTGTAAATAGTCATGTGACTTAAAATAACCTTATTCAAGGGCTTGTGCAAAACTAGATAAATGTCTTGCATGAGCGGTTCATAAAAGATATTTTTAACTGTAATCTAGCTACAGCTTATTTCTTTTTTCACCAAATTAAAGGTGTTTCCTTAATTCCCCAAATGTTAAATCAATATAATTATAGAATGTTGGAAGAAAGTTTGACCCTGTAATCAAAAGAATACTTCTCCATCCCACCCCTGGACTGTACATAGATATAATTTCCATTTCTAAAACTACAGAGCTAAAAACATGGGTATTTAGCTAATTCGCATTAAGAACATCTTAGGAATATTCTGGAAATGCCACGAAGTAAAGTTTCCCTATGTTCCTTTTAAATACTCTCTAACACTTTTCTTTCTCTTGCCCTTTCCAGATCATACCTTATTTTGTATTGGACAGAATATCTAATACTGGGAAGGAGGTGTCTATCCAGTCAACTCATCCTTAGACTTTTGGGGGAACTTGACCATGATTAAGACCAGACAAAATGTCAAAAACCTAAGATATATTTTCCATACATGGTCTTCCATTTTCTATTCTCTTTGCTTTTATGATTCATGTATATATATAATATATATTTATATATAGTATTTAAAATCTTATAAAATTACTACATATAATATAAAAATGTAAGTATATACATATATGTAAATTCTTGCAAAGATATGGATTTCAAGATTGTAGATAGGTTATATCTCATTTTATTGTGTTATCTCAAGTAATGATAAGTTAATTTTAATAGCTCCTATTTGATCCAAACCAAAGATATCATTCTCTACTTATTCAGTTTCAAGCGTCAATAGGATAGGTGGGAGAGATATTTTTGAAGGTAGCTTGACCTTATTGTTACAGCTAGATCGTGCAGTACTGTGCCTGGAGTCAGAAA
>CM053601.1:116912659-116946144 GCA_028646575.1 Pseudocheirus occidentalis | reverse complement strand
GTCATGTTTCTAGGAGCAATGAAAAGCCAGTTGTTGAAGAATTCCTCTGGGACCAGGTCCTAGAGGTTAATTTCTACTCAGTTACAGGATGTCAGAGCTAGTCTAAAGATCTTGCTATTTTACCCAATGTGTGGTGTTAAAACTAACATGAAGGGGCTATAATCAGACATGACAGTTATATACTCATTCACACTTTAGTGCTCAAGGATTCTTGTTCACTCAGGGCAAGTACATTTTCCAACTGGTACAGATGACAATGTTGCTGCTCTAAATAGTAGGTGGTCTTCACAGACCCTTGTAGTTTCACAGTAGTTTCACAGTAACTGTAAGAACTTTTGACCATAGTGTGCTAGCCTGGCCTTTGAGTACCCTGGAAGTAACCCTGGTGACCTACATTGGAGTAAGATCCTTCTCTGACTTTAACCTGCTAGTAATTGGGAAACTGTGCCCCGCTTTATCTAAGCAAGATTTCCCTCCTTTTTTGGGTCACCAAAGAAAATCAAGCTTGATATCATTCTATATCTTTCTCCTTCTCTTCTCAGTCTTTACAGTCTGACTATAGGGCTGGTCATAATGAGACAAGTTGAGTGGCAAATAGTATGCTGTATTGTAAAGAGCATCGAAGTCACATGTGTGTGTGTGTGTGTGTGTGTGTGTGTGTTTGTGTGTTGGGGGAAAGGGTGAGGAATATGTGGAAATAGATGTGTACCTAAGAAATTAACCAGGAAAATGGTTGGTAACAGTATTATGCCACACATTAAGAGTCTATATTTACATGTATGTATATATACATATATATATATATGTCTTATTCTCAGAAGAAAGCATATTGAATTGCTTTTTATTCAGCATGTCACTTGAATTATGGACCTATTCTTGGAACTCAGTCTGGTTGCTAATTTCAAGATGGATAGTTGAGTTGGGGTATTTTGGCTCATTTCCAGAACTCTAAGTAACTAAGAAAAACAGTGCCTTTAGTTAGGACTTAAGAAGAGACACTTTTAACAGTGCCCTTTCTTTCTAATTAAAGATATGGCCTTAACTTCCCATATGTTAAATCAGCATGATTACAGTGTTCTGGAGAAGGAAAAAAAAAATGATGAGGTAATAACTCCTAGAGAAATACTTGGTACTTTATTTGCACTGTTTGAAATGATCAAAGAGTAATAAACTTTAATTTACTGTTTTTCTCCATTTACCTTTCCATTTCACATATTACATTGCTGCCACATTCCAAATGAGTCAAAGTGATTCAAATACTGATGGTTTACTTTTGCTTATAAAAATAATCAAGTGGTTAATGTATTCTTAAATTATTTTAATTTATGCTACTATCAAATTATATTATTAACCACTAATAGAAGGGTAATTTGTATTTATTTACTAAACTACTAAAAATCTGGTTAGCATATACAAATTAATTCAGTTCTCCTTTTCCAGTCATCTTCTGATGTTCTAATTAGCCCAAAGGGAGACTTTTTCCTTACAATACCCTACTTTTTGGTGAATTATTTTAATAACATACCTATTTAGTTAGTAACTTGAACATATCATGTAGACTCTGCAGGCATTCTGGTGGAGTTGTTAGGAATTAGCACTATGAAGCCTATTACAAGCAAAAACACCCCTTAGGTTAAAAAAAAATCAATATGTAAATAACAAATCCTTTTTCTGAGAGCGTGAATAAAGGAGACCAAGAGTTACATTTTTAAGTCAAACTGAGAGCTGTATTCATATTTGACCTGCATGGTTCTCCAGCTAAGCTTCTCATTGGCTACTCTAGAGAGAAATGTCATTTTCTTGACTTGTTCATCTAAGAAGAGAAAACTTTGTAAGGTATCTTGAAAAGCTGAGCATCAGTTTCTTTTAAGAATTAATGAATGAATCTCCTGGAACTACCATCTATCATCCACTCAGTAGCCAATGTGATCTTCCTTAAGTCAAGGTCCGAGCATGCTAAACCTCAATAAACTCAAATATTACTTCCAGTATCCAATATAAAAATCTCTGTTTGGTATTTAATTGCCTGGAATGTTCTTGTTCACGTCTGCCTTCTGGTTTCCCTGGCATTGTCTGTCTGTCTCCGTCTTTTTCTCTCTGATTCTCTCTTCGGTTCTTTCTTTTCTCCCCCTCTTCCCCACTGTCCCCTTTCTCTTCTCTCTCCCTCTTATCCTCACCCCCATCTTAGAACTCAAAACCAAAAAGCCTATCTATGGTGAAATCCATTATTTCTGGGTAACACAGATAAGTGTAGTGAGAACCGGCACCTTGGATGCTATTAAATGATATGTTCTTAAATATATATCATTTTATCATAGCTATGTTGAATTAGATAACAGCTATTTAAGATAATGTAGAAATGTAGAGTCTATATTTTATCAGATAGAGATACTTCAATTATGTTACTGACCACTGACATCTATAATGCATCTCTGCAAACTGGATGCCTCTAGGAAAGCAATCATTATTTAAGGACAGTCCTCAAGCTTGTAGAAAAGGTTACTACTTTTTTTTTTGAGGGGGGGAAGGGGAAAGGGAAACATGGTTTCTTGTGGCTCGTAGCCCATTTCTTACCTTACCTCACCTGGAAAATTTACAGCAGAAAAGAAGGGACAGTGTAGTAGTAAATAACTATAGATATAAAGAAGTACTTTGGTAGGTTTCATACATATATTTTTTTAAAACTTCTTTTCTGAAACAAAGCTATTCCTCTGAGAGACAGTAATTAAAATTATATATACCTAGTTCATTTCACTAATGCCTTAGATAATTCAGATGTTTATTATAAGTTTTTACAGTTGTCAGAGTCCTATTGCAAGAAAAAAACCTGTCCAGGAAAATCAAATGAATGATTTTTGCCATTTTGTAATTTACCAGTAGAGTACATAAGATTATTTAAACACATACAGTGTTCATGTGACATAAAATTTCATTGTGTTCCACTGGCATTTATGTTGTAACCTCTCCTAGGTTAAGAAATTCTTTCTCATCTCCCCATCTGGATTTCCAGTTTAGGTTATAATTTGTAGCTACTTATTCCAGGAATGAGTTAATACCTTGTTTGAGAAAGATATATAACAAAACTCATTTTTAAAGATACGAAATAATGCTATTTGTACATTTTATTATTAGGGAGGATAGTAAATTTGAAAAATAATTCTGTAGTACTCATTGCAGGATGAAAATAATAAACATGTTAAGCTTATGCAGAATCACTGTTGCATGAAAGTAGGCAGTGGCCTCTTTAAATTATATGATGAAATTTTAGCTAAAAGAACAAATGGAGCTAAAAACTAATGCTACAGAGAACGCTTGAAATGCTGCTATTAAGTATTGAAATCAGTGTATGTGTATTTTACTGGAGAATTAGAAACACAAGTGACACACTTGGTAATGACATTTATTTGGCTGTTATTCTGAATGTTAGATGAAGCTCTTTTCTATACTCAAAAGCTAATAACTTAAAGTATTTTAAAAAGAATCCTTTCTGTGAGCTTTTGTATTGTAAAAGACTTGTCTTTAACCCAGCAGGTATTCAATAAAGGGAGAGTTTCAGTTCAACCAGTTGGAGAAGCATCACATTCCTCCTGCCATTCAATGCTGATTTTTATCTCTAACAAGAAGATTTTCTGCCTAAAAAAATCCTAAATGAGAGCAAATTTAATTCTGTGATTTCCTAATTATATACAGAAAGCTATAAAAATTGTAATGCAAAATGGTTTCTTTAGGGAGGGAGAGAGATAATTTGCTCAAATGGTACCAAAGGAAGGTTGTCCATCAGATGTCAGAAATAGATTTTCAATTTGAGAATTTCTTTTTTCTTCTTCCTCTGGAAAAACCTGCTTGCCATGATATAAATGAGCTTCTTTTCCATCTTTCATATGCCTCAATATATGTAGATTATTGCCCTGACTTGCAAATGAGAAAGAAGTTCATGATTTGCTCAGTTTTTATATCCTCTCTTCATAAAAGTAAGGCCTTCCACCTCTTGCCCCTGTCTTTTGCTGTCAAGAAATCAGAATGCATAAACTGAGCAAAGTATTAGTTGCTTTATTGTGCAAATAAATAATGTCTGGCAATCTGCATTCTAGTCTGAACTACATAATGAAACATCCAGTCTAGGATAGTTGTACAATGTAACTTCACACAAGCTATAGTGCAAAGACTGGGTTGATGATATCTAGGGCGTTTTATTCGTTTTATTGTCATAATAACTTAGGACATCCCCATCCAATGTATAGATGATAAGATCAAGAAGGGGGTCATATAATACCTTTCCTCATTCATGTAAATAGAAAATATTTATACAAAAATGTCTTTTGAAACTGTGATGAGTGACAGAACACATCTACAGAAGAAGCAATTGTCTGTGAAGTCCTTTTCTATTAATTATAATCGCGTGCACATTCCTTTATTTGTAATCCTTGCTTATATTGTAACATTACCAGGATATTCAAGCTGCTAGCAACAGAATGAGTTGAGAATATGATGTCTGGTGCAACATAAGCCATTTTGTTATAAGCAATTAAGATACTCCTGTCCAGGATTCTGATCCACCAAACCTAGCCAATTATTTTACAAGTATAATAAGATGTTTTCTAAATGCCTGTGTATTTTAAAGTCAATTATTTTAATAGGCAATGCTTACAATTTCTTTTACAATCTCAAGTTAATATATATGTATGCATGTATATATGCACATATACATATATGTATATGTGTGCGTGCATATGCATATGCCCACACATACATACACTGTATCAGAGTCCCAGTGTAACTCACTACTCTGGCTTTAATTAGTAATATAATATCTCCATCTCCAGGAATATTGGGTTATAAGAATGAATTAAAGAGTAAAAACTCCTTTATACATATAATACTTTGAGTTAGATTCCTTTTTGGGAAAAAACAAGACGAGCACAATATAACTTAAAAAGGTTAAGAATTTGCTTTTGAAATAGTGGAATTTTTACTAAGTTGTATTAATGGAAAACCTTCAATATGAATAATAAATCAAGGCTGATTTGTATATCAGAATATCAATTTTATTTAATAGGCACATCAGGGAATGAGAACTTTCATTTTTGGTTATGAAGTAGAAGATTTGTTTTTGAAATTTTTACTTTCATTACATTTCATTTTATAGCTAGTCATTCAAAGTAAAAAGGGGAATGGAGGAAATAACCCAGATAACTGCATCCAAAAATTATACCTAAAATATTCTGTCGAGTCAAACCAAACTTTTGGTCTGAAGTTTGCATTAACATTTGTGTTAACATTGAGACCATGTTGACCCCGTATGGTGAAAAGCACCTCATTTCCATGCAGTTTTCTAAATGATGAAGTAATATGACATGAGCAGACAACAGTTTGCTGACCTGATTAACTTTAAGAAAAAGTGTTATTTAGCTGTTGTTATCCTCATCCACTTTCCTCTTCCTCCCTTCATATTTATACCACACTTTAAAAGTTTACCAAACGTTTTATATATATATACATATATACATATATATTTATCTCATTTGATCCTTACAATAACCTTGTAGGTCTTATTCTTTTTATTAAAGATAAAGGGGGGCAGCTAGGTTGTGCAGTGAATAGAGCGTGGACCCTGTAGTTAGGAGGACTCGAGTTCAAATCCAACCTCAGACACTTAACACTTACTAGCCATGTGTCCTTGGGCAAGTCACTTAACCCCAACTGCCCTCCAAAAAGTAAAATAAAATAAAATAAAAATGAAGATAAAGATAAAGAAAATGAGTCTTGAAGTTAAAGTGACTTTCCTCAGGTCACAGACTCAGTATGTGTCTGAGGCAAGATTCCACCTAAGGGCTTTGGGATTTCATGGGTCTCCTAACTGGGATATGCAAAATGATCCTTAAGGGTATGAAGACGTTGATTTTAAAGATGTGTCATGTTCTGTCCTATATAGGATAGTCAGTTACAGGATATATCTCAAATAGAAAATCCCCTCCAACCACTGCCTTCACCAGTTATTACCCAGTGTTCACACACGTACGCGCGCGCGCGCGCACACACACACACACACACACACGCTCTGTCCTGTTCTGTTGCTGGCCTTAAGTGTGGTATAAACTATAAATCTCTCCCTTTCTGTACCAGGTGTACCTTGCTATTTCTACTTTAAGTGATTACCAGAATTCCCAGCTATGTGCAGGACCCCTGCAATTCTCAAGCTCCATTAGGAAAAGTATTTCATATACCTACAGGCTGAAAACTCCCTTCCCCCAAGGTCATCATGGAAGCTATGCTGAGGAACAGCGTCCAGTGGATAAGAGCATTGTCTACAGGGGTTTTGCTTTTGGTGGGAGGGAAATAATTTTCAGTATTGAAATTAGGGTCCTTAAAAAGCTACATTTATCAAATTAATTGAACAATTTATTAATAATACTTATTTACACATCTGTCCTTTCCCACACAGATTTTTTTAAAGTGAAATGCTTAGTAATTCATATCTAGCATGTAATCACTGTGCAAGCAGCAGTTGGTCAATGTAATTAAATGGTGAGTGACCAAGAAAATCTTTTGAACCACAGAGAGGTTCACAGGTTATCTTGTGGCAAAGTGCTTAAAAGAGTTATTTAACTTGAAGATGAATAGTACATTTTTCTTCTACAAAAAAGACAAGAGTTTAATATCACCTTTTCTGTGATAAGTGTCTATCAGTGTTAATTATACCACCTAGGAGATACTTTAAAAAGCACCCACACATTTTAGTCTGATTCTTTGAGTTGAAGGTGATACTTTAACAACAATAAGTGAAAAAAAAATAACTACTTTTAAAACAAATTATTGGTATATTCTTTTTTTCTTGTCAACATTTCTCAGCACAAATATATCCCTTTGCTGTGTCTTCCACTAAGAGACATCCCTTAGAAGTAAAAGCTACAAAACAAAGAAAAAAAACTTATTCTATGAATAAATTCTTTATTGTTTATCAAATATGAAAAGAGCATTTTATAAACAGATGTTTGGAAATGTTTTCATCATTATGTGATTTTGTTACCAAACATGATATAAATGTATCACCTATAAAAACTCTTTCATTTGCATACATTAAAAACTTGTAAGCAGAATGTTCTAACCTATATAAAAAAATCTTCCAAATGAAGAGTTTCAGAAAGTTTTGATGCTAGTTGTTAAAAATATAAACACACAAAGCCTTCCAATGAACTTGTAGGGACAAATTATTGGCAACAGGGAAAATAGACATTTATAAACCAAACCTCTATATAAGTACAAATTTATGCATGAGGCTAAAAGATGTGTATCATGATTTAACAACTGTAATCCTGATGTGGTAATTACATTTGGACCAAAATATCTTGTAAGTTCACTTTTAGCTGTTGTTGAAGAGGACCATGACAACCTTTAAGCCAAGTATCAGAGTACATACTCATATGTTGTAGTACATGTATATAATTTAAAGTTAATAAACATCATATATATGTGCATATACGTACATGTGTTAGTGTGTATATGTATGTATGTATGTCTATGTATGTGTGTATAGGGCAGCTAGGTGACATTCAAGTGTGACCTCAGATACGCTTAGTAGCTGTGTGAACCTGGGCAGATTACATAATACAGTTTGCCTCAGTTTCCTCATCTGTCAAATGAGCTGGAGAATGCCATGGCATACCACTCCAGTATCTTTGCTAAGAAAACCCCAGATAGCTCACAAAGAGTCAGATATGACTGAAAGGACTGAATAATAAGAGCAAATAAATGAATGTCTAACTTATAGCGGTGCACAGTCAAAAAAGGTTTAGGTACTAGTATCAGCTAATGGACTTAAAATTCACTTAGTGAGTACTTAGTGAATAGATTGAACTTTACTATGACTGATATAAGAGACATTTTTAAAAGAAAACATGCCAGCACTCAAGAACTTTGGAGATTAGTTGGGGAGATTCATATACTAAAATACAAAGAGAAAACAATGAAACAGCACACAGATGATTTTAGAATCTCAGAAGCGGACAGAATTTTTTAGTTCTTCAAAGTCATTCAATCCATTGTGATTGATAAGTTATACAACAAAGAACTCTGCCTATCTTTAGGGTAGACAAATTAAAGCAGTAATTAGAGTGGAGTAGGACTTCTTGAAATGCCAAAGATACCCAAAGATGACTAGAGATCTTGGAACTGGTTTAGCACTTCTTAATATTGATAGTAATAGAGTTTCATCATGCAGATGGACTATTTTAGTAATGTTGTGTGTTAATGTGGTTGCTTTTCTCCCAAATCACTTCAAATTAAAGACATTCTCTAGTCTAGTCTTCAAATTACGAACATTAAATTAAATCTGTTTGGAAAATTGGACTTTTATCTAGTAGTAGCACTGAAAATTTAGATATCTAAGTAGTTAAAACCATTTTGTATTCATGGTAATTAGAACTACATAGATTTTAGCTTTTTTAATACTTCTAAAACTTGCTATTTGAGAGACATCCTGGTGTAACAGAGGTACTACTGGAGTTAGGGTCAGGAAGACTTCCTTCAAGTAATGCCTCTGATTCATAGTAGCTGAATGACAGTGGGCAAATCATTAACTCTCTCAGTAAGTACAGAAGGCAGAAGGAATTTCCAAACTTGCAGTACCCATTTGTTATTGTTCATTCCTTTCTGCCATGTCTGACTCTTTATGAACCCTGGCAAAGATACTGGAGTGATTTGTAGTTCCTTCTCCAGCTCTCTTTACAGATGAAGAAACTGAGACAAACAGTATTAAGTGACTTGCCAAGGGTCACATAGCTGTAAGTGTTGAAAGCCAAACTTGAACTCAGTTCTTCCTGACTCTAGGTCTGACATTAGTAATGAACTGCACCACCTAACTGCCCCTGCCCTAATAAAATCACAGTTCTCTACTAAGCTTCGCTATATCAAAGTGCTACATGTTAAATTTAAAACCTTGTTAGTTTAGGACTGCATAAAAATTTAGAAATACTAATTTTTAAAATAACTGAAGAAGGTTATCTGCTTATTGTTTGAAATGATACTGAAATCTAAAAGTTCTCAAACATTATCTATATTCTTATAAATCATCAATAGTGTGTTTTACATTTATGTTAAGAGAAATTAAATAAAGAAAAGACATACCCACATGATTTGGGAGGAATTTCTAACAGGAAATCAATATTGAGTGAACCTGGATAATGTTACAGATGTTTTTAACTCAGATCCATATGCAAAGTGATACTTGCTCTATTAGACCCTGCACATACCACAATTCCCTGTGCTTTTATGCATTCTGACATTACCTTTCTCTTATTTTGCTATTCCTACACACCTGAACACTTTTCACATTCCAGACATACCATGTATCTTAGGACTCAGTGACTAGCTACCTCACTCTTTTTCCTTTTCAGTAATAAGTATGACACTTTTTGTATGCTCAGACTATAACTGATATGACCCTAGTGAGAGAGGCAACAAACTGTACTGGAAAGAGTCAGGACACCTGAGTTTGACAAGACATTCACAGGTGGGTGATCCTGGACCAATCCTTTAATAACTTGGAGTCTTATCTATTCTCATACTTAAAATGAAAATAATAATGCTCCTGGGGCAGTGAGGTGGGAGAGTGAATTGGGTGCTGGGCCTGGAGTCAAGTTGACACATCTCTTTCAGTTCAAATCTGACTTAAGACACTTACTGGCTGTCCATTAACCCTATTTGCCTCAATTTCCTCATCTGTAAAGTGAGCTGGACAAGGAAATGGCAAACCACTCCAGAATCTTTGCCAAGAAAACCTCAAATGAGGTCCCAGAGTTGGCCACAACTGAACGACAATAATGTTTGCAAAGTGTTTTGTAATCCTGTAAATCTCCATAATTATTTTTAAAAGCAAATAAAATGACATTATATTTTTCCAACTTGAACATTCTAAATCTCAGTTCAAGTTCCTTAGCTTTTAAAAGTGTCATAGTAAGGTTGACTGAAGTTTATTGAGAGACTCTAGATTCTGTACCTTATCTACTTGCTTTCTCTTGTCATGCACTCCATGATTAAGGCACTGTTAATTCCACTGTTCATTCACATATAGTTCATTTGACTGCCGTGGTTGATATGCTAAGAATGACTTCTTACCTTCAAAGCCGGGAATGTGCCTGGAGGTGGGGTTAAAAGGAGGGATGAAGCAAGGAAGAAAAGGAATTCTAAGCTTTCAGGGTTTATCAAAGTGTTTTACTGGTGGGTTTGTTTATCTAATTTAGGAAGTTCTGAGTTGGATAACCAGAAGACATTCTTCACTCCACCCCTACTTTAAAAAAATAAACCCTTGTTTAAAATAAACAACCAGGTAACTGTGATTGGAGTGTTCATTATATTTCACTAAGACAGAATACTTACAAACCCAACCAAAACAAAATATCACATAAACAGATACCTATTATTCAGTACTCTCCATGGAAACTAAAAGCAACAGACAAATTGTATATCTACAATTCCACTTCAGCTTTACTACTGATATGATAGTTATTGTTAAAACTGATTGACAATTAAAACAAGCAATGAAGGCAGGCTTCAACAGATCTGACCTCACTTTGGACTCATTCTGAATCTTTGGAAAAAAACCTGTCTTTCACCACAATGCCTTCCCAGCTCCCTGGGAGGTACATAGGCATTTGTTTTGATCATCCTTCAAGGTTGTGGTCAATTATCTTCTCCATCTCCCAATAATTTCTGAGTGCTGAGAGTCACTTCACAATCATGGTTAGATCAGCAACACTCCAAAGACCGAACAGTGATTACAAAACCCAGTAACTTCAGTACCTTTAAGCACTCCTCAGATGATACCCTGCCTTTCACCCAATTTAGAGCAATTATGTCAAAGAGCTGTATCTCAAACAAGTCCTACAGAGGCACAATGGAGATTCAGAAACTGAATGGACATAATTTTAAAGCTGTTGATTCATTAGCAGTAGTGACAGCAAATCAGCAAAGAGGTTGTGACTGGTTTAAGAAAATTGTAACCCAAGTACAGGTTTTAGTATTTGCCATTAACACTGGTTATTTGTTAGAGCAGTGCAGGTCTGTATGCTTTCCCAACATGAAATTCACATAGGAACTACTCAGATTTCTAGCTCACATTCGTGGGGAAAGACTCACAGAATGTCGATTTCAGCATTTTTTTTAACCGCCAAAGGCTAAAACTCAGTGAGAGGTTTGTATCTTTTGAACCACATTTTTTAATGTATTTGAAAACAATGATGTGGAATCACACTTTAAGGCCAATTCTGTGAATGATATTAAGAAAAAAAGAAGTAGAAGTTTACCATGTTTGGATTATTATTCACAAATTAAATTTTACAACTATATTTATATATCTTTATATTATTTAAATATATGATGTTTTTCTTGCTAAATGTACAATTATTTTGTTCATATATCATGATATACATCTATAAACTATCTCTATATAGATATTAGAAAAAAAGAGAGTTTGATTAGAGAGCTAAAATTTGGAGGTGATAGTGTGTGATGTGTGAATTTATGGACTAAAACAGAAGCATTCAACTTCAATTTCAAATTTAAGTTTATAGTAATCAGCTGTTTGCACTCCAGTGGGCAGCAAGTGGTCAGATTTCAAAACCACACACAGATTTGAGATACATGAACAGGATCCCAGGGCTCCTAATGAACATGCTCCAGATTGCTAGCCTCTATTACCTCTAAGTTTTTAATTATTTTTCCCACGTGTTCCTGTGTGGCCATGAGGGATTCTATTTGTAATTAAATATATATTGTACAGAATGGTAAAAAATTCACTAAAGTTAATAGATATTTCCTATCTTCCCCATTGAATGGAACCACTTGTGAGTCATCCTAAGATTAAAAGTAGCTGATAGCAGCAGCAGAGTTTATATGATCATATAAAGTGAAGAATTAATTGGATAAAAATAATTATTTTCTTGTTTACTGTGGAAACCTATTGCCTTTGAGGACTCTTCTATATCCAGAAATTACATTCAATCAGAGAATTTTATAGTTGTATTGGGCTTTAGAAATCATCTTTTTCAAGGCCCTTCTCTCTCCTCCCATTCCCCCCTCATCCACCTTTTTTTTTTTTTTTTAAAAAATAGATGAGGCTACTGAGGGCAAGAGAGATGAAATACCTTTCTAAAAATCACTGCAAGGTAGCAGTAGAGCAGGAAATAGAACCCAGGTACCCTAACCTAAGTCCAGAGCTTCACTTCTTACACCATACATGTTCTTTGAATTATAAATACTAAGCCTCCTCTCTTTATCTCTGTGTGATGTAAGTATGAGCTAAAAAAAAATCTTACATTTCAAGGCATAATCCCTAATTTTTTGTCCAAACTTCTAATACTCTTTAATGGTTAATAATTATAAGCTTCTTGGTTTCATGTAGCAGCAGACTTTCCCTGAAACAGCTTTTATTAGGAGTCACATTTGATGATTGCTCCTTGTTAAATGTTTTTACAAACTCAAAGGGTTTTTGTTTTTGTTTTTTGGTACAACAGAGTCCTGATTTAAGATTCTTTTTGTCTGATTAAATACTTTGTAAAGTTACAGAGGGTACCTACTCCTCTAAAAAGGAAATTCAGTCCTAAAATTGATAGTGTTCAGGTTTTTATTATTTGTAAATTCACTAATAATATCTTCAAATGTTTCACTACTGAAGAAAAATTAAAGTGCACTAGTAAGGTCAATAAACACCCTTCAGTATGGTTATGTTCACTTTATTTCTAGTCTCAGAAAAAGAGTTGATAGAGGAAGGAGGTACATGCTTGGTAATTTGGCATGGAAATTACAGGACATTGGGGGAGAGGGCTGAACCAGGACAAAGACAAGGTAATTGCTCACAACAGAATCCATGGGCAGGACGTAATATGAATGTGCTCACTAGAGAATAGATGTGTAATAAATGAGTCAAGTGAGAGAACATGACTTATTATATGAAGTAGGACTTTTTAAACCTTAAAGTATTATGTGAATGTTAGCTATTATTAATAAATATTTACTAAAAAAGTGTTAACTTTTACAAGTCAGATTTTAGAGTAAAGAGTGGTGGGACATCTAAGAATATTCTATAAGGGTCACCATTTTCAGGGAGTGTTTATACTCCAAGGTAATTCTTTGTTTTGTGTTGCTTTTTGTATTATTGATTTTAGAATTTATTAAGTTAACACAACTATAACTAATTACCACAGGAACAAGAACAGCTATTGAGTACTGTGATTAGTAAAATCTTTGACTCCTTAACTAATACATAAAAAAGTCAGTGGCATAATAAAAATTTTTGAAAAATATGATTAAAGTACAGGAGCCAGGTAAGAAAAAATGCTATTAAAAAAAAGTATGATAAACTTTGCAAGATGAAACAAAGAAGCATGCAAATGAATTAACTCAGGTTAGAGAATGTAATGAGGTATGACAATGTAACCCAAGTTACAAAAAAATCCTGTAGAAGCAACGGAAATTTGAGATAGGTGGAGAGGAGTTAGAATAGAAAAGGAGAAAAGACCTAAGAGTGAAGTTGCAGATTTGGCAGCACTAACAATTCTCTTCTGTGAAAAGTAGATGACAGAAATTGGGTTAAACCATGCTTCTGTGCAAAAAGAGAGATCTTTTCAAAGAAGAGTTAAGAACCATTGATTTTTCAGTTCGTGTTCTACTTCACAAAGTTTATTCCTTGGGGCTTAATAGAGCAAGTCATGTCAGTGCACAATTATTTTTTTAAAATCAAATAAGTGATTTTACATTCAAATAAGTTTTTTTAAATTTCAAGCTCAGTTATTCAAAGAATAACTTAATAAAATTCTTCCTTTTAAAAAACTGTAATCCTGTTTATGACAGTGTAGCATTCATCTGTATCTTGGCCAGTGTAATGAAACATATGATTACATATTCTATTCTTTACAGATTATATCCAGGAGAAAAATAAGGTTAATGTAAATTATCACAGTATTTTCTGAGACTGACTCATCCAGAGACTAGTTTTTTATTTAACATCTTATGAAACATTTTTCCCTTAATTTTCAACTATCAAATGATAAAATAAATGACTATTAGTGTACAAACAGTGTTGGGATGGTGACTTGTTTCTTAATGTAGTTGTATTAAAATTTGGAAGGAATCCAAATTCTGTAGAGGATTATAATCATTTGAAGAGTTTTCAGCTTAAATATTTTATTACCAATTAACCAAGGATTTTGATGTTATGCTATTTCTCATAGTCTAAAGCTGCTGTTATAAAAGTACCTCAAACACTGGAGATGTCTGAAAGGTGGAAGATGAAAGAAAAATGCAATTTAACTTCTGAAATACATTTCAGTTGAACTTAAAAAAAAAGCAACAACATATAATCATTAGGTGCCTACTATTTAGGAATGAAAATACAAATAGTAGGGAGTTCATGACTTGCAAAATCTAATGGGCAAGGAAAGAGGTGAACATTTTTAGTTGGGGAAATCCAGGGAGCACTAATTCCTGAGCTAAGACTTTAAACTTTCTGTGGAAGACAAAAATTATGAGACTGCCTTCTGGGCCTAGGGACTGGATTTTGTCAGCGCAGAATGGTAGGTGGTAGCATGCTCATTGGGGGAACAACTAATAATCTATTTTGTTTAGAACATAGAATGCTCAAAGGGGAAATAAGATAAAATAAGACTGGAAAGTTGTTTTACCAAATTTTGAAGGGCTTTATTAGGCTAAGGAATTTGTACATTTTCCTCCTTACAGATAGTAAAAAAAAAAAATGCTGAAAGCATTTGAATAGGGTAATGGCATAGTCAGGCCTGTTTTTAGGAACATTATTTTAACATTTACTTGAAAGTTGGATTGCAGAGGAGACAGAGATAGGCAGACTAGAAAGGTGACAAGTTAGGCAGCTATTATAATTGTTGGAGCAAGTGGTGATAAGGTTCTGAAATGGGGTAGTTATAACATGAATGGAGAAGAAACATATTAAAGAACTTAGAAAGGTACAGTCCATAGGATTAAACAGTTCTTTGGACATGGGGAAAGTGGTCAAAGAGAGAGAAGAGTTTTAAATGACTTGAGTTTTTGAGATTGGATAACTTGAAGAGGAAAGGTACTATCAATAGAAGTAAGAAAATTGGGAGGTGGGACAGTTTTAGAAATGAAAATGATGATTCATGTTGACAGCTTGTTGAATTTGAGTTATAACCATCTAGGTGAAGATACCTAGCTAGCAATGAGATGTTTCAGACTAGGGTTTAGGACAAATAGAATGAGGCTAAATACATAGATCTGGGAGTCATCTACAAAGATGTGGAAATAGAATCTATGGAAGTGCATGAACAAGCCAAAGAAGATAGTGTAGAAAAGAAAAGAATCCCTAAAATAGCTATCTGGGGAACACTCACACGTGGGAGATAGGAAAAGGAAGACTCCATCAAAGAGGAGTTGACAAAGAACAGAAAAGTTGTATAGATAAGGAGATCTAAAAGAGTACAGGTTGATGGAAGCCAAGGAAGACAAGAGAATCCTGAAGGAATTGTTGGCCAAAAGCTACAAAAATGTCAAAAATGATATGGATAAAAGAACATTGGATTTAGTAACCCTTGAGAATAATGTTTCAATAGAATGATGGATGTGGAAGCCAGATTTCAAAGGTCAAGAATTCACTGTTAAGATGTAAAATCAAAGAGTGTATATTACTCTCTCTACCAGTTTAGCAGGAAAACAGAGAGAAAGGAGATAGAATGAGTGTTCCCAATTGCTTTTCTCTTTATTGTACAGAATATATCTTGAAAACGTTTTAAATTAATTTTTTAGCTTTTCCAAACTCATAATGTTTCAGTTTTCTCACTACTTTGTTATTTCAAATGTAGTTATCCTTTTACAAGACTTGTATCTTAAATATGTCTTCTTCCTGGTCCACTCTCATAGACATCTTCCAGAGAATTCTTTTTCATTAAAAATCAGTGGCACTTTTCCAAAGTTGTCAGATAATGCAGACTGGAAGAAAGGGAAAAAAATCCTTCTTTATGTAGACCCTATTATCCTATACTAAATCTGTAAACACACACAATGTCTATATCTAGGATAGTAAAATGCTACATAACTGGTAATTATACATTTGCAGATATAGTTGTACTTACTAACATGTTTCAAGTACTTTAACATGAACACTGGGGCACCTTTACCAGACTTCTACTCTTCTTCCTGGGAAATTCTAATGATCAAAGATTCGGGGGTTAGCATGCCTTTATATTTGTCAGTTGTGACCTCTTTTTCCCAAAATGTATTTCTTATAGTTAACTATTTTAAAGGGGAAAAAAAGAATGTTTTTCTAATTACTCTCTCTTCACACCTTGTCAAATATGGAAATGGCATTGTATTTTTGCTTCTCCGTGTTGGTTCATTTAAATCACTATTTCAAGACATAATTTCTGTATTTTATATTTAAACCTAATCATTTTCATTTTGATGTAGTAGACAAGCAAGCATAATCAGTAGGCTTCGGTGAGAAGGGGGAGATATAAAATAGGGCCCTGGGCTTTGAGTTTGAAGGCCTCTTATTTGACATTGATATTTGATAAGGACTGTTAAAGACATAATCCCATAGCCCCCTTAGATTATCATCATTAAATTGTAAATTCCTCATTAAACTGTAAACTACTTGAGGCCAGCAACTGTCTTTTGCCTTTTTTACATCCCCAGTGCTTAGCACAGTACCAGGTGCATAGTAGGTACTCAAACATTTATTGATTGACTGATTAAACTTGACACCCATCCTCAAACATTGTGTTGTTGTTTAATTTGTCTTATCCAATCATACTAACAGAATAGTCTGCCCTGGGTTCCCTGGGGAGAGTTTTAATTCTTACCAGCATGTCCAGATAAGTTATACTGAAATCTTGGATCACTTTTTACTTGAGCTTTCCAAGGATTGACTCTGTCTTAAGTCTGTTTTAAATTCAAAATCAGTTCTTTTCCCCTTAGTACTCTTCCCCCTCTTTTTTTTTTCCTATACCAATGGGGGGCCTTTCTTCCTTGGAACTTTTTCATAAATAAGTCTTATAATGGTATGACAAGGAAATTCCTTGATGTGTGTTTTTCCCTCTGAGTTATTGAATCTTTTGATACAATACTCACCAGTAACCATGATAAAACAATTTTTTTGGTAAGAAAAAATGTCACTAACAAATGTTCGTCTTAAATGAAAAGAGTAGTTATGGTGGCAGGCACCATTTAAACACCCAGTAGAATGAATATTTCATTGTCATAGCAAACCTACTTTTAATCTGTTTTACTTTTTCCTTACTTTTTTTTGTTTTCAACTTTATTCAATTTAAGAATAAAAGTTGTACTTCCTGTGGAAATTAATTTATTAGGGAATGCACATTAGGTAGATCCATTATCAAGTATTGTAATGAGATTTCTAGAATGCTAATTATAAGCATCTCAGAAATATCATTTCTAAGGGGAAGTAAGCTCAAAAATATTTGGGGGCTAAATTTAAACCAGGAAAAGACTCAGTATTCCATCCTAAATGAAAAGTTATTTTGAGTTATGTTTGCTACTACCTTCTTTTCTTTTTAGAGAGGGGAGAAGGGATCAAGTGTGCTGCTCTTTATAAACTATTATTTAATAACTAGATGATACGAAAACAAAGGAGGGACAGGGTGGTATAATCCATTTGTGCTTTGTCTCTGACAAAAACCTTTTGATGTTAAATCAGGCTCATCTTTTCTCCTTTAAGAGGCCTCAATTTTCTCTCACAGGTAAAGTAAGGGAGATGTCCTAAAATTCCTGCTGACTCTAAAACTTATGAAATCTGTATTATTGATATTTACAGATATCTAGCTGTTAGTTCCTCTATCACCTTGCTGTTAGTTCCTCCTATAGGAGATTCCATTTTATATGCTTTGTTATCTGTCTTTCATCTATGTGATTATATACATGATGTCACACAAGGAGCATGTGAGAGCTCCTCAAGGGCAGAGGCAGTGTTTTCTGCTTTTCTTTGTATTCCCAGCACTTAGCACAGTGCTTGGCCCAAAGTAAATACTTAAATGCTTGTTGACTGACAGAGTGACTGATATATAAGGAGTTTGATTAGCAAGTTTAATAAGAATCTATGATAAGCAAAACGTTAACATGTCATTACAGGTCTACATAGAGGACAGGGCACTAGAATTTAGTTGGGGGAAAATAGCGAAAGGCCTATTAAAATATAGCCTTATAGGGGAAGGAATAAATAAATCAAAAGACATTGGACGTGTAGAATCAATAACACTTGGCATTATAGAAGTATTGACTTATCCTGAATGCCTAGTTTTAAAGACTGCGTATAGTTAATTTAATAGTGATTGCTTTGCTAAGGAAAAGAATCTTATCACTCGTCATATGCCATTCTTGTTGAAAGAAATGAGCAGGACTTATTCCCATACAGTGTTAAGATGTCAGAGACTGAACAGATGCATAGAAAATTGAACAATTTCTTGTGTCACCCATGTTAAATATCCCAGTGGTAGGATCCTAAACCGAGACAGCCTCTTGTGGATTTCATTTACTTTGATGACTGCTTGGGCTCCAAATGGCTAATTAAATTGGTGGCAGAAATGTTGTAATTTGGCACAGGTGCTAATAATTTCCAGAGGTGGTTTAATGAGATGCAGCCTTTTCTTTCTTATCTCTTTGAAAAAAGGACAAGTGCTGACAAAGGGATATGTTCAAACACCTTTTAGCCCCTTAAAAATGAACTATAATGACAATAGCTTACATTTGTATAACAACTGACTTTTAACTCAGGCCTTCCCTTATCAGTAGCTTTACTTTTTTTGCAATTTTATTTTGTTTTGTAAGGTCTATTACTATGTGTTGATTTTTAAAAGTAGCCTTATGTCTGATGTGCTATTGTTTCCTTTTATAGCTTAGCTATGTCCTATCATCTCAGTTCTGTTTAATTGTGAATTGATTTACTACACCTGCACATGTAATCCATTTGTAACAACTACCTCCCTTCCATTTCTGTTGCTATTCCCTACACACATCTAGTTCATTCACCTAGTTTTCTGAATGACTTTGGAGCATAATCCACAGTCTTCTCTAAACCACTGCAGTGATTGTGATCATCACCAAAACATTAGTAACAACAATTCTTCTAATATCCTGAATACCAAAAAAAAAAACAAAACTTAACCAGTTGAAAAATCCAGTGGCCTTAATTCACCCCTCTTCAGCTCTTAATACTCATGGTCACTTTTTTGACTTCACTATATCTTAAAACTGACCTATTTCTAAGATCCAGAACTATGTAATACCATTCCCTCAAGCTGCTACCCACTTCCACACTTCTCCACTCATACTAGACTTAATGTTTGCCATGGTCAGGCACTTGAATGTTTCCTACTATGCACTGCTCTAGGTTCCCTTTCTTTCCTTATCCCATTTATTATTAGGCAATCTCAATGTGAAGATTTCTGGATAAGTTTAACTTAAAATTTTCTTAGCTCCTCATCCCTGGGTCCTGGCGAATTTTACCCATTGCAAAATGATAGTACATAATCAAGGTTAGGATTTTGGTGCTGCCCAACATTTGTCCTGTTCTTCCTTTTATATGTTCCCTGTCTTATTCTTAACAATCTTCTGAATATTTTCATGTCTCCTCTGGATAACCAAAGATATCTTACTTAAAGTAAGTAACTTAATCTTCTCACTTGACTGAAAAGATTCTGGACATCTGACCGGAGCCTTTCCAATTCCACTCCATTAATCAAAACTTCTTCTCATTGCTTCCCATTCTGTTCTCATTTCCTCTGCCCACAGAAATATTATCTGTTGTTAAATCTAGTTTCTCTATCTGTGCTACTGAATTGTCAGAGAATTAGATTTTTCTTCAGTAGGAAACAGGTGAAAATAAGAACAAGATGAAACTATTGAGCAGACATTTAGGCCAGATAATTCTAGTGGTCATACCTATTCAAAGAGAAGCATTGAGGAAGACACAAAGATTAGAATTCATACTGCTTGTCCATACACTACGCCCTTATCAGGGGGTTAAAAAAAATTAGAAGACTATTATATGATAAGGCAGCTAGATGGTGAAATGGGTGGAGCCCTGTGCCTGAAGCCAGGAAGATTTGAGTTCAAATGTGGCCTCAGACATTTAGTAACTTTGAGACCCTTACGTTATTTAATCCTGTTTTCCTCAGTTTCTTCATCTGTCGAATGAACTAGAGAAGGAAGTGGCAAACTATTATCTTTGCCAAGAAAACCCAAAATGGGGTCAAGAAGAATTGGACACAACTGAAAAACAACTGAATAACAACATTCTATGATATAAATACTACAATTGCCTGTGATCAATGCCAGGCCCCATGTTATTTCTATTCTAGGATCAAAGTATTTTGGGTGGTTGATTATGAACAACTTAGGAGTTTTTTTTAAGAAGACTCCCTATCTACCCACTTTTTCAGTTTCAAGAGGCATTTATAAGGTATTGTTTCCTGTGTCCTGCATGAAGAATGTGATCTTGATGCTATATAAGAAATAGGGTCAGTCCCTAAATAAAGGAGACACTGGACCACCAGATACAGGAAAGAGTGGAATCATAGTACCATACGGTATTATATTTAGAGCTGGATAAGACTTTAAATAGTATCTATTCAGATCTCCTCATTTTACAGATAAGGAAATAATGGCCCAAAGAAGATGAGGGACTCAGCTATGGTCACATAGGCAGTAATTAGCACAGCTGAAAATTTGAACCCATTCAAACATTCCTGACTGGGCTAGAAAAGAGATTATTAAAATAACTTGTCCTTCATAAATTTCTATTTTTGGGGGGCCAAATTTGGAGATTTGGGAGAAGGTGGAGAAGAGAGGGGGAGATATACCCGCTATCTGGGACATTTCCTTGAAGCTAATGTCGACATTTCTCTGAAGATCCCTTGGTCCAAAAGAAGGTTTCTTACAAAAGGCTCCATTTTAAATACACAGACACACAGTTATCCAATTTCTATGGATGTTTCTGTGGTTTACCTGTAGTCATTCACATATATTATATGTCACATGCTTTTTTGAGTAAAATGGGTTGAAGATAGAATTGCTCAAATACTGGACTTTTGTTTTTAAATAGAAAGTCATGCATAATTTGGTCACAATTTCATTTTATTTGAATGCACACCACTTAAGTTGGAACTGGGAAAAAAACAAACAAAAAACCCCAAACCCAACAAAACAAGTAACCCAATCAGACACATAGGACAAAAGAAAGAAAGAAAGAAAGAAAGAAAGAAAGAAAGAAAGAAAGAAAGAAAGAAAGAAAGAAAGAAAGAATAAAGAAAGGGAAAGAAAGAAAAGAAGAGAAATGATTTTTATTCTGGTAACCCATTCCCAAATTATTCATCTAAAAGCAAAAATTCAAGGCATATGTAGTTTGTTTGTTTTATTTAAATAATGAACAACATAATTCCTTCCCATTGAAAATGGTTGGCACTTGGAAAAGAACAACTTTTTAAAAAATGACTTTGAAAGTTTCAGTGAATTCTAATTACTTATGGCTTAGTGGCAGTAATTGAAAAGCTAATTTGTTTAGTAATGAACTTTATCTAACAACTGAAGGAGACCACAAGTACATTACAGAATCCAAATGTAATGACTTATTTTCCTGTTTAGAGAACAAAGTATGAATTGAGTTTATTTCTGCCTTTATTTAAATTTATGAATATTAATCATTCTTTGATCTTTTTGTGTCTAGAATAAAACCAGGAATTTGAGGGTTAAGAGCTTTACTTACTGGTAATCATGTTTGGGTATTACATTTGTTATAATATTTATTTATTCATTCTCCTATTCTCATATAGAGGCCCTAAATGCAATAAATCTGGATCCAAAAAAGGGGCAATGTTATCCTGGTTTTTTTATGCCATGCTAAGGAATTTGAATTTTATCTGCTACTCAGTAGGGGAGCTATTGAAGATTTCAGGGCAAAAAGGGCACTGTTTGAAGAAAATTAGAATAGCTACATTGTTAGTTTGGAAATGGAGGATACCTGTGGCAGACAGACAAGCTAAGCAGTTATTGCTAATACTCTAAGTCAGTGGTTCTCAACCTTTCTAATGCTGCGACCCTTTAATACTTGTATGTGGGCATATCTACCTGTGGGCAGACCCACCTGGACATGAATAGAGGAGTGGTGTCTTGGTTCCTAAGACCATCAGAAATATGTGTTTTCTGATTGGTCTTAGGCGACCCCTGTGACCCCTATGAAAGGGTCTTTTGAAGGGGTCGAGACCCACAGGTTGAGAACCACTGCCTAAGTGTTATTTAATAACATGGTCTAGACCAGCGGTTCTCAACCTGTGGGTTATGTTCAATTTGTAACAATGAAAATACATCCTGCATATCAGGTATTTACATTACAATTCGTAACAGTAGCAAAATTACAGTTGTGAAGTAGCAACAAAAATAATTTTATGGTTGGGGGTCACCACAACATGAGGAACTGTGTTAAAGGGTCACAGCATTAGGAAGGTTGAGAACCACTGGTCTAGACTTAAAATGGAAAAGTGAAGAGTTTATCTTAGATACAGCGTCACTCAAATTTCATTTGGCCTGTGCCTAGTAATTTATATTTTATTCCTAGTACTTGTGATAAGCAAACTTAGAAGAGGCAGAGGAAACTAGGTGGCACAGTGAATAGAGAACCAGCCATGGAGTCAGGAGGACCTGAGTTCAAATTTCATCTCAGACACAACGCTTACTAGCTGTGTTGCACTGTGCAAATCACTTAACATCAATTGCCTCAGCCCCCCAAAAAGATTCGAAGAGGCAAAAGTAGGAATTTATACCACCAAGAGAGTGCTCCACCAGCCCCAGCCAAGAGAAACTATGGTATAAAAATATTAGAAAGATGAAGATATAAAAGGAGTAGGATCAAATGAAAGAATTAGGACTTATTTTGGCTTAACCAGAGATTACTTCTCACTGCCTCTCTCTAGACAAGTACAGCAATAACATAACTACGCCATAATAGTGAGATTGGGACCCTGTAGTAGCAAATCTTCTAAGAAGTCAGGATACTCATTTTATTACAAGATCCTGAAAGTAAAAGATGGAAAAAGTAATGGCCCAAAGGTTAAAGGATAAAGGGTTCTATTTAGGTTATTCATTGATTTTAATGTTTTAGAGATTTGGAACTGTGGAGCTCAAAACAGAGAATATTTCCAGGTATACATTTAAGTCATTTACATAGAAGTGACAATGAAAGACATGGAATATGGTATCCAAGAGAGAGATGGTGTATAGGTATTGAAGAAAAGAGGAATCAGGATAGAACCTTGAAAAATTCTACCCCTAACAAAGAAGTTTCCCAAAGGTAGGATAAAATAAGAACATAAATGAGATATAAATGCATTGCTTCTTGTTGGCATTAAGAACTTTAGTAAGGAAGGTATAACAGTATTTAAGTAACTAAGAAGAAAGTTTTCTTATCTCCCAACATTTTCAAATCCATTGCCAAATAACAATGATTGTTTCCTCAAGATAACTACTGTTATTCTATTTAAGTCTTTCATTATCTCCTGTATGACTATTTCCCCATTAAATATTTAATTACTGTTACTATGTTATTATGTGCTAGAATTTTGATTGCACCAAGGCTGTATATAATACAGGAACTGGAATAGCTAGTTTTGTTGGTCACCTCCCAAAACACTCAAACTAAAAAGCATAGTTCAGTATGTAATTTACAATCTGCATTTAAGAATACTTGAATATATCATACATAATCATGTTATTTGTTTATAATTGTGCCTATAGGTGTCAGGTTATGGTAAATAATCAGGTAAGATCAAAGGAATTCTGTGTAATGGGATACACCTTCCTTAAATGTCCAATATATAATTATGTGATTAAATGTTTTGCTAAATTAAAGCTGATATGGAGATCTCTTGTGGCTCATATCCCTAAGTACTGCATTAAAATGTATTTTAAAGAAAGTAAACTGGATATAATGATGCATGGCTGTAATCTCAGTTACTTAGGAAGTTGAGGCTGATGGATCTCTTGAACTCAGGAGTTCTGAGTGTCAGTGGGCTACATCAATTGGATGTCTGTTCTAAGTTTGGTATTAATATGATGGGGGGTGGGGGGAAAGGTGATAGAGGATAGGAAGAACCAGATTACCCAAGGAGAGGGAAACTCACCCAGGTCAGATATAGAGTCAAAAAGGTCAAAGCACCCATGAAGATCAGAGAATGACCAGGTTGTGAGTAACCTCAGCCATTGAAGCCTGGGCTAGAAAGGGAAAGAAATGAGAAGAGAAAAAGGGAGAGGGTGAAGAAGAGAAGTGAAGAGTTAATTGGAGGGGGAAATTATATTGTTACATGTAGATACTCCTTTTTTAAAAAAGATATTTTATATAATTATTTACAGGTTTTAAATGATGTCACTTGAAAATATATATTTCTTAGGCAGAATAATAGGAAGATGAGCATTGCTATTAAAATTTGTTGTGTTTAAAATTTGATATTAACACATGTAAAGATTTATGTATATTAGTCCATTTTCCCTTACTTCCCTTTCACTTTTAAATATTAAAGAACCTGTAAAACAAGCATTTGTATATAGATATATCCAACATATATCTATAAATATATCCAACATACATCTATATATTTTCAAAACTCAATATATTTATGATATATATTTAAGATATAGTTCTGAAAATATGAATTATAGGCAATTTTATGGAAAATTACAACTATGTTTAAATTCTACGGACATATATTTTGTATATTTGCTTTGTTTCTTTAAAATATTTAAATAATTAGAAGTCGTATGAAAATTTTTTTTAAACCTAGTTAATAGTAACCTAAATAGGTACCTTATTATGGAGTCATGCGCTTTTATTTGAGATAATGGAATTTCTCAAAGTTAATTTTTATGTTGCATCATGATACAGATGGAAAGTTGCATGTGAGATTGTCACCTTGATTACTTAAAACTTTGCTGGTAGAAATAATACCTTGGGTAATTTAGCCTTACTAAAACAATAGACAGAACTTCAATAAATAGGGAAATATAGGCATATATTGACACACAATAAAAATTCTGGAAACTTACAATTCTGTACTTATTATTTCTGTGCCATTTCTTTTCTCTCAGACTTTCATTTCAACCTTCAGAGGATAAAAGTCATAGAGTAACTTTTAACTTTATCAAGAAGATTGAAGAAAAATTATAAAATAACCCTCTCCCCCATTTTGTCCAGCCTATTATCCTCTGTCATGTAGACATGTTTCCCTCATAAGGAATTAAATGTTTCCTTTCTTTTACAAACTAATATAAAGTCATCTTTCGCCACCTTGTAAAATCTCTAATCTTGACACTAATTTTCAATTATTGGCTTTTCCCTGCTTTCTTTCCTTCCCTATGTAAACTTAATCAGTCTCCTCTTATTTGGTAAAATGGAAAGGGATAGTACAGATGATTGGAATACTAGGGACAAAGAAAGAAGACATTTTCAGCTCCTCTTGGGCTCTTGGTGTTTTTCTTCCCCCTTGGAAAGAAGAATAGTCATTTTCTGCAAAGGAAAAAAGACAGATATTTTAAATATCGTATTGAAATCTCTATCAGCTGAGGGAGATGATTATAAGACAGTGCCTTGTTATGATTCACTAGGTCAAGAGCAACTACATCCATGATTCTGAAGATATGACTGCTAATCCAGTATAGGTGTTTTTTGAATAATCAAGGAGATTTGTAAAATGATATTATGTATGTAGATTTAAAAAATGAATTAAAACATGGTCCCAGTTTTCAAACGAGAAGGAGAAAATAGATTCTAAAAAATATAAGCTAGTGAATTTGACTTCAGTTTCTTTCAAAATTTTAGACCTTTTAATTAAAAGGATGAAAGGAAGCATTGAACACTTTAAGCTCTATGAATTCATCTAAAACAATTGATTACAGACTAACCACCTTTCCTTTTCTACAATTTTTGGACCAGATTGCTAGATTGGTGGATTAGAGTCATGTTATAAATACAACATGCCTTAGCTCTGATGAATTATTAAGTAAATCCATGATTAGGTAGAATCAGTATTGGATGAATGGCCAAAGAAGAGTGATAAATAGCTCAATGTCACCCTGAAGGAATGAATGACTCTGGTACAGTGCTTCTGGATTCTCTTCAGGGTTCTAAACTATTTAATGGATGCAGACATTGATGGAATATTTTTTAAAATTTGCAGATGACACAAAATGGGAAGGGAAAGCTAATCTAGTGCATCATGAGACTTATATCCAAAAGTATCTCCATAGACTAGCATGGTACTCCAAATCTAATAAAATGAAACTAAATTCAGATAAATGTAAAGTCCTGTACTAAGGTACCAAAAAAGCAATTATGCCAGTTCAACCTGGAGAGGTATAGCTAGATAAAAGTTAGTGGGAAAAGATCTATGGGTTTCAGTATGCTGAAAGCTTAATATGAATCAACAGCATGACCTGACAAACAGTCTTATGAAAGCATAGCATACATCACCAGGGAGATTATGGTTCTACTTTCAAAATGGGTTAGACTGCATTTGAAGCCTTCATTTCTGGGAAGTATATGTGAAGAAGGAAATTGAGAAGCTGGAGTGCCTCCAAAGGAGTGCTACTAGTGTGGTGAAGGAATTTGAAATCGTGTTACATGGGACCATGTGAAAGGATCTGGAATGGTTAGCCTGGGGGAGAGAAGGTTTATGGGGTAGGAGACAGCTGTATTAAAGCATCTGAAAGAATGGCATTTGGAGAAATGCTTGGCATTAAATGTCATAACAAAGAATAATTGGTGAAAGTTGAATAGGGAAAGTTTGTAGGCCCGCTTTAGGAAAAAAAATCTTAGAATTTGAGTAGATGAAATTCACTATGAAGGAGATCATTTTCCAATTCCTACATATCCTCTCATCAGGAATGTTGTACAGAGGATTCAACCTCAGGACTAAAGGGCCTCTAATGTCTTTTATAATTCTGAACTACTTTGACTCACAACTCAACACAGCATCATTTATTACTTTCATTTGGAAAAGCTTCTCAACCAATTAGCCCTTGCCTTCTGCCCCTAGTATCTCACTATCAAGTTTCTCTGATTTCACTCATTTTTAAAGTGTTTTAACTCATTATAAACTGTCTTCACAATTTAGGAAAATGGTTGCATTTGGTTGATTGTAGTATTTGAAACTAATATTCTAAATATAGGTTACATCCCAAAAGACCACATCTATAAAGTTTGATATCTTTGAGAAGAAAAATATATAAATGTAGATCAAAAAGTGACACCAATTACAGGTTCCACTCAATATTTATTTAAGTCAGATTTGGGAGATATACATGCAGATATAGAACATATTTTTCTCCATAACTTTTTTGACTTGTATTTCATGGGTATTAGCTTCAAATTCTTACTACCTTTTCTCATAGAACTTGGGGTCATAGGATGATATAATTAGCGCTGGTAGGTACTCATCTTGTCAAGGCCCTTATTCTGCAAATGGGAAATGTAATCCCAGAGTGATGATGAAGTTTGCTCAATATCCCATAGTAGAAGAGGCAGGATTTTTACTCAGGTTTCCTAACTCTGCATCCAATGCTGATTCCCCTATACTCTCCTCTAAATCACTACAATAATATTTACTTCTGGGATACTTTCTTTTACAAAATGCAATAAGCATGGTTTTGGTTTTGCCTGGGTACTGTCCTTTATTTTATCATTGCTATTTCCTCTCCCTGTCAGAATCTCATTTCACAGTATGAGGTGAATAGGTGATATTCAGCTTTACAACTTCACCAGCTTATTTCCAGTTGTCTTGTACTGCATCTAACTTAACAAGGGTATAACTCTACTTAAATGCAGAAAATATGAAACTCAAAAAGTTTAAAAGTCCAAGTCTTGATCTATACTTATAAATAGACCCTTGTAGCTAATTTTCCAGTTACCGTGATCAACAGTAATGTTACTAAGTAATGTTACTGATTTCCAGCTAAAGTTGGAAATCATGCTTATGAATTTTTTTCTCCATTTATTATTTTGAATCTTGAAATTCTTTCTCCCAACACATTTCCTGGATCTTTAATTTTTTTCTTTGTTATTACAAAGCAATCCTTACTCTATATCTTAGTTATTTAGGGGCTACAGTATCATAACTTATGCATCTCTGGTTTCTCTAATACACCCATCCCTTTCAATTGCTCATTAATTCAGAGGTGGCAATCATTTTTCTACTCCTCCTCCTTCATATTTATCATCATCATTATCATCATTATTCTTGTTATTACGAAAAACGTCTGGAGTTAGTAATTGCTGTTAACACTTCATTCTTGTTCTACTGAAAATCATATGTTTAAAAAAATTTTTAAAAATCTTCAAATGTTTGTAATTTTCTCTCACCATGAGTAGTTACATAAATTTCATATTTTTTCATACTCTAACCATTTTATCTGCCTTGAATTTCTACTTTCTTACCATGTACTTGGCAATTTCCTCTATTGCACACTGAGCACCACTTTCTCTTAGTTTATACTTTAGTGTGTGATGGTTCTGATCGTAATCATATTCTGATGTCCTCAAATATATAGGTTTGTGTAAAGTTAATTATTTTGATATTTCACCTTCAAAATTCTTTGTATCAGTACACTTGACATTTATTTTAATGGTTCCAATATGGAAACCGAAACCCAGATATTCAGTCCCTTGCCCTAAATCTAGACAAAGATCATAATTTAGAAACTGCCATTATCTATGTTTTGTCTTTCTGTTTCTCTCACTGGAAATCTTTTTCTTAAACTTTTAGTCCTATGCAAAAAAATGAAAATAAAAATAAAAGCTGTCTTCATTTCCATATCCATTGATAGCACATTAATTTTGTAATCATGTGTAATGGTAATCAATTTGTTGGATACTGAGGGCTAAGTATGAAAGGTGTGAGCTCTGTCTGGAAGGTGTGAGCTCTGTCTGGAAGGTGTGAGCCTTGTCTGGAAGGTGTGAATTTCACTGTGACTTGGAAAAATGCTATTGGCTGAGACACTCCACTTTTTACTTGGGAGAAGGCCAGTGCTTATAAGGAAGAATTTTACAGAGACAGGACAGATCTTGGATTTGGCTCCTCAGTGGATGACTGAAGACATGAACAGGATGAGACTTGGTTTGTTAGTGGCTTGGCTGATCCTTGAGTTCCAGGCAAGAGAAGTCCTGAAGGGTTTGAGGTGTGCTGAATCCAGTGAACTTCAGCGTGTGCCGGGGATTGCCTTGAGGACTGGACAAAGACCTGGGAGCTGTTCATCCCTGAGGACTGGACGAGAACCTGTAAGCTTTCAGCTCCTGAATCTAGGTGATTGTCTGGCAGATTCAGGAGGGAGCTGGGACCAGGGAAGAGGATCCAGGGAATCAGAGAGACCACCCAGAGTCAGAGTGAAGAAAAGGCCTCCCCTTGGACTAAACTGAGGTTTGTTGGAAATCAAGGGGTGGAAGGATTGTGTGGCTGTCTAAGAACTTTATTTGGAAACTACAGTTAATGGTTGCTCCAGGAGTGGAAGATCAGTATATTGTGAATTGTTGATTGACTCAACTCCCTCATAGGGAAACTAGGTCATTCCTTTTGTTAATTTGATTGATTGAATCTGAAAGTGTGAAGCTGATTTCTCCCATACGGAAACCAGCTGATTCTTCTCTTGTTCCTTGTCCCTTTCTGTAATAAGACATAATATAGAGACTTTCCTTGTTCTGAAGATAATATATAATATTGTGAATTACGGAAACTGTGAACATTGTACTGAATAAAGATTTGTAATGGAATAAACAGAGTGTTCACTAGTACTGTGTAATCCGAATCTTAAAAGCTCCTCACAGTAGCATTCTCTCAGGAATCTACTGCTGATTGGCTTTACATCATGCCATCTGTTAAACTGAAATGGTTAGCCCAGAGGGCAGAGATCATATCTGATCTGTATACTATGCTATACAGTGTGGATTCACTGTCAGGATTTAAAAAAAATAATAGAACTTCAAATGAGGTTGATTGAAGCCTCCCTAGTCAGCAGTTAGTTGTAGTGACATGAATGATGCTTTCAAATGGTAATTTGCACCTGTTACCTTTCATCCACAGGTCTTCAAATGCTTACACCTTAATTAATTACTCCCCAGTGATGCAGGCAATCTTATCTTCTTCTTCTTTTTCTTTAACACAAGACTGAGGTACAAACAGCTTCTATTGCTTTTTTTTTTTAAGATTTTAAATCCATTTTCAAATTAAAAAACAGAATTCAGGTTACAGGTCTCTAATGGAGACATTACTTTGGGAAGCCAAAGTTTTTGTAGTGGTATATACTCTCTCCAGGAAGGGAATACTCAGTTCATTTTTACATGACTGGCTGTATATGATTGAAGGAAATGTCCGTGTTTACCAGTGTTGTGTGGTGCGTTCATGTTAATTGCTTAGCTCTCTCTTTTCAGTCATTTTTCAGTCTGATTCTTTGTGATCCCATTTAAGGTTTTCTTGAGCTCTACCTACCCCTCCCTAAAACTTCCTCCCAACATAGTTGATATCATGTAATATATTTAAGATCAGGTGACACTTTTAATGAAAGTCTTATATTGCAATATGATTCCTGAAGCCATTGTGCTTTTGTAACATTAAGTACAAATAAATAACAAACATCTGACATCAGATAATCATTTAATAGTGGAAAATGTTTGGCAGTTCCTTATTTCAAAGTGTTGCGTCTCTTCCCCCTACCCCAAGTTCTTGGAGAGTGTTGAAAGCTTCAGTTGGCATTTAAATAATTGCAAAATGCTTACGTATAATTATTTTTGGCAGTGTTGTAGCATGTTTGTGATAGTGATAAGTATTTTTTGGCAGATTTCATCAAATGTAAGAGTTGCAAGTGGACTAAAGGACTGTGAGTTTTCTCAAGCAAGGAACATGTTATCTTTAATAATGTGCATTTCTTTTCATTTAAATTCTACTTATATGCTTTATGATATGAATTAAAACATACCAAGATGGAAACTCTAAAAGGTATTATGAAATTTTTTTGCATTTGTCTATATGCTTTACTATTAGTATTGTTGTTTTATGAGTTACTGTGATAGCTCTGTTGGTATTAGGATAGCTAGGGTTTTTTTCTGTTTGTTAAACATGAAAAATAGCTAATTAATAAAACATTAATTTTAGACTAGAGAGATGATAGTAGATTTTATCATCAGTAACATAACAACATACCAGTGATACCTTTTCAGAGAAGATAACCCACATAAAATTTAAATTATTTGTAAAAATCTTTCTTTATCTTTTTTCCTTCCTTCCCTCTTTCCTTTTTCCTTTTTTCTTTCATACCTTTTCCCCATCTTCCCTAGTCTTCTTGATTCCGTAGATAGCTCACTCTACATACCATGATGTTGCTTCCCCATCATTCTTTTTATATATGGGGAAAGTGAATCATAGAAAGGGAAAATGATTTATCAAGACAACCTATTCAGTAGTATTAAATTACTGTCACCTTTTGTGTTCTTCAGCTTTAGACATGGGCCTTTACATCTTTCTAAGAGTTTAGTTAACCAATACTTTTAAAAGTAATGCATTTATGTATATGTGTTTCTATATAAACACACGAATAGGTAGATATAATTGGTGTATATCTGTTGCTTTATGATTATAAAGTGTCGCTACTCCTTTATCTCATTTGATATAATAATCCTATGCATTATTATAATTTTGTCCATTGTATACATGAGGAAGCTAAGACTCACTTTCCTCTTGAGAATTGGTAATACAGTATGATGTTTTGTTTGCATTTCCCTTACACTGGCCAGGGAATTTCTAAGGTGAAAAACTAATGCAAATGAACAACTTCTCTGCAACTAAAGTTGAAGAGAATTTCCTGAGACTCTGAGAAGTTAAGCAACTTGCCAAAGGCCACACAGCCTACATGCATCAGAGGTGGGGTCTGAACCCAGTTATTACTGGCATTGAGGCCAACTCTTCATCTGCTACACCAGTGGCGTTTTTCCCAGGGGTTGCCTAAGGCCATCAGAAAAAACATATTTCTGATGGTCTTATGAACTGAAACACTGCCCCTCTATCCAGGTGGGTCCCCCCACAGGCAGATACACCCACATATGAGTATTAAAGGGTCATGGAATTAGGGAAGGTTGAGAACCACTGTGCTACACCATACCAACACTCTTACAGTCTTACTTATTAATTTTATGAGATGTATTTACCAATAAATTGTATTCCCCTATTTGAATGTTTGATCAAACATTTCAGTGATGACTTCCAACTCCAAATTCCCCTTATAAACCAGCATAATATTCTGCATACAGAAGTTGCTTAATAAATCTTTGATGAATTTTTAAATGGAAACCAGTAAAAGTCTTTTTAAAAATAATTAATTATTTTATTTATTTTCTTGTTTACATCATTCATTTCCACGAGATTTTGAGTTAGAAATTTTCTCCCCGTCTTTCTGCTACCCACAACCCCAAAAGAGCAATCCCACTTCTCCCAATCTGCTCTCTTTTATGTCCTCCTCCAACACACATCTAACTTTCTGGTAGGGCAGGGTGGGTCTCCCTACCCCCGTGCCTGTATATCTTAATTCCCAGTTGCATGTAGTTAATAATAATAATAATAATAATAATAATAATAATAATATATACAAATATATTTTAATATTTGATTGTAGAGCTTTAACTTCTAGATTCTTTTGGTTCCTCCCTTGTCACCCACCCCCAATGGAAGAAAAAGCAATTCAATACAGGTTGTACATGTGTAATTAGGCAGAACATCTCCACAGTGGACATATTGTGAGAGACTGATTATTTGTCCCTCCTTCCTATCCTGTCCCCCCACCATGTTCTATTCTCTTACCCTGTCCCTGTCCCTTTACAGAAGTGTATGCTTCCAGCAGCCCTCCCTCCGCCCTGCCCTCCCCTCTGTCATCCCACCTTTCATCCCCATCCCCTCTACTCTCCTGTGTGGCAAGATACCCAGTTTAGAGTTATGTCATTCTTTCCCTAAATCAAATTCAATAAGAGTAAATGAAAGTATAGTTGTTACAATTATCCCTTGTCTCTTCTATATGGGATGATTAACCCCATTTTGTCTCTCCCTATCTCCTCTGATTCTAATCCCCTCCCACCTCAGAAATTCACCTTTTAAAGTATCATCCCTTCCTATTCAATTGATCCTGTATCCTCTATGTACACATATACACACACTCAGATATGTATTCATATGCATATATACTTTCCTATATAGACATATGTACATATATATTTATACATATATATATATATATATATATATAATATTTATACACATTAGTATTCCCTTCACCTATCCTCATACTAAGAAAAGTTTCATAAGTTACTATTATCATTTTTCCATATTGGCATGTAAATAGTTCAACTTTGATAAGTTCCTTATGATTTCTTTCCCATGTTTACCTTCTCATATTTCTTGTGTTTAAATGTA
>CM053601.1:116852591-116904583 GCA_028646575.1 Pseudocheirus occidentalis | reverse complement strand
AAAAAAAAAAAAACTTGAACTCCGTTTTGACCTCTTTCTACTCTGCCCAGTCTACTCTCAAAGTCTTTTATTTATGTTTGGATTTCAATGCATTAAAAGTGATGGAGATTTGGATGGATGTGTTCAAAACTCACTTGTGCTTTGTGGGGGCTGCAGAACAGTCTTACCACATCAAGGAACACAAATATTCCAGACCAAAAAACAGAAATAAAAAATTTCACATTAACTAGATATGTAGCCTGGCCATTACATTCTGAGAAAGGAGGAAGAGAAGAAAAAAGAGGAGAAATGAGAATTGCATCTGTATCATGCAAAAAGTGGTTGACTAAATCATGCATGTTTAATATTCTTGATCTTTTAGCTCTTTTATCATAACACTTCCACTTTTTTTGTAGTCCTGGAATATGGATTAATATCTATTGCAAGCACGTTAATAAATTATATTGTCAGTAGTATCCAGCATCATCATCTTTATATCATATTAATAGAATGTCTTCTCCAGAACAATGGGAATCAAAGCCCAATATTTATTTATGATATATACACAACCACTTTGATGTGGAGAAAAATAGTTTTCTAGGGAAGAAGAGTTTAATTGAACAGACTGAACAATTTTTGCATTTACCTCTCCTCCACCCACTCTGATAGCTCAAACCTTTGTAAAAATTATGAAAGCTAACATTTGCATGATTATAGTGAAAATGTAAATGTTTTAGTTTTATATGCTTGAATAAATTAAGGGTAGGTACCTGATTTCAGGTTTCCAGAACTTCCTCAAGAGGGCACTATCAACTACTAATTGTTTTTCTTATTGTGTTGATACCCTTTCAGATTTAATTTTTACTAAAAACGTATTTCCAAGTAAACCATGAAACCTGCATCATATACAACCTCCATGCTGTCATGCTGCTTTAGCATGCAGTAGCAGCTGCCTTTCTGAATTACCCAGTACACTCTTCTTTGATGCCAGTAGCTAAGACAGTCACCCTTTCAATATGTATGTGTCCCAATACTTGGAGCAAGGGAATTTCTGCTCTTGGGCAAGTATTTACCTACAAGAATGATAGCTAGTTCATTTTTCCTTAGAAGGGTCAAAGGTAGAAATTTTTATTTTAATAACAAATGACCTTAGCTAACCACTAAGGATAGGAGGGGAAGACAAGTGAAAATATGTCAATAATGATTTATGTGATATACTTTTAGAGATTCTAAATAAGGAAGAGAAACACATATGTTCTCAAGACTCATCCTAAATAGACAAGAGAGAGGTACATGAATTGATTCAGCATGCTGAAATGGAAAAGTGATCTGAAGTAGGAGCAAAAGAAAAGGCAGAGTATTCAGTATCCATTCAACCTAGCAGCAACAAAGGCAGAGCTACAAAGGGGCATAGGCACAGAATGGACAAGAATTATATCCTAGGATAGCATGCCATAAAAAGTATAGCATGGAATGGGAAATGTGGCAGTGGAATAAACATCTAAGCCGGGGGGAATATGCCACTGTTACTATTTCTCTCCTACGGACCATCTAGAAGGCAAATGAGAGCAAAATTTCAGGGGTACCACCACAGAGCATGTAGTTGTTGAGAAAAGGAGTAATGTCAGTCTCCTATACATTCTCTCCTCTTTATTCTTCCTCCAACATAAACAAAGAGATCTTAGATGGTAGGGAAGCCAAGAAAAGTGATGGGAAGTAGTGGTTGTGAAAAACCCTAGTGAATAGCATAAATCAGTTGTGGCTCAGGGTGACAGATGAGAAGAAGCCACAAGAATCAGTAAGATGCTGAGAGGCAGTGTATGTCTTTGTACTTTTGAAACAAGATGCTAGTAGGTACATACCAAAGAAGAAAAATTAGATGCTTAAGTTTTGGCTCCAGTGTCTCTAGTTCAAAGTTCAAATATAGGTCAATTTAATTTAATATTTGTGTGATGAAAGCAATTCCATGTGCTGACTAAATTTTCAGCACTGCAATAAGCTCTTTGGCTACATTCTCTCCTTGATGCTGACTTTCTATTTCCTTTAGGAAATTAAGTAAACTGCCGATGCCATCAGCTTACTTAAAATAATGCTTCTCCTGTCCTCTGTGTCTATAAAACCAAAACTGAATTCTACTAAAGAGAAAAACTTACCCTTCAGGCTCGCTATAATACTAGTGTGCAGGACTATGATTTATGAGCCACCAAAGTGGCTCCAAAAAGGCGAAGGTGGACCATGACTATTTTAATATATAGCTAAGGGCCAGTAGGCTCATAGGACTATAGAGTTAGAAGAATCTTAGATTTCATCTAATCCAATACATCCTCCCCCCACCCCCCATGTTTTACAGATGAGGAAATAGACTCAGAGATGTTTAGTAATTTGTCAAATGTTTAACTGCCAGTTGGTGGTAGAGTTTGACCTAGAAAAACAATATCCTAATACTTTCGACCTTAGGCTCCTATACCAAGCTACCTTTGTTGCTTAGTTGCAACATGTGTGGTAGAACTATACAAATGCACATCTAAGTTCAAGACTGATGTTCATTTTTTTTATAAAAAGCATAAAGTCTTTAGCATGTATAAAAATATTATATATTATTTATTTTCCATAAACATTTTCTAAAATACTACCTTATTATTCATTTTTTGTGCCTCTGCTGCAAAAAATGCTGATTGGGTAAAGGATGGTTGGTATATATAGATTTATACAATACTTTTGGGGGGAAAGTGGAGGGCAAGACAGTAAGGGTTAAATGACTTGCCCAGGGTCACACAGCTAGTGTCAAGGGTCTGAGGTTGGATTTGAACACAAGTCCTTCTGACTTCTGGGCTGGTGCTCTATCCACAGTGCCACATAGATGCCCTAAACATATACAAAACTAAGAGAATTTTATGTTAGTTTGGAAATAGACATACAGTTTTAAGACACCACTATTCAATAATCGTATATTAAATATATAATTCTGAGAGAGATAAGTGAGTTAGACTGAGGGCGTGTAATAACCCAAAATACAGAAAAGCTGCAGCCCCTACCTCACATGAACTTAAAGCTTAGTATGGGATATGACACAAAATTATTTTGGAAAAAATGCATATGTACACATAAAGAGAAATACTACCACATGTCTATGAATTAATGGGGAAGTTTTTTTGGAAATAGAAGCAGACTGAGAAGCTTGGGGCTAGATTAGTAGCTTACAGTGATTGGAAATATTTGAGCATAGGTCTCCCTGACTTCAAGCTCAGTACTCTATCTATTGTGCCACAATGTCTTAATGTGTACATGAAAACGAAAATGGATTACTTTTGGGAGCTATGTGTTTGCAAGAATGGCCATTAATGATGGGGGACATCTGTAAAGAAAGACAGTAAAAGAGATATATTCATTGGGATACAAAAGATGAGATAACAGCAGCATGTGACCTCAGTAGACTCAGGGAATGAAGTAAATGGAAGCATTAGTGCTCAGAAGACCAAGTATGGTGTGAATGGGACAATGCCTTATGTTTCTTAACTGGATTATAAAGTTAAGAGGAAGGAATATTGTAATCTCAGACTAAAAGGTAATGTGGCACCACATTGTCAATAGTCTTGAATGCTGAGCTGAAGAGTTTTAACTTTACTTTGGTAGTCAATAAGGAGTTACTGATGATTTTCTAACACAAGAATGGCATGATCAGTTAAGTGTATAAATATAACTAGTTTAGCAGCTTTGTTAAGTATAGATTAGTGAGAGGACAGATTGGAAGTTTGAAGGTATTAGGAGGCGACAGTAGCAGTCCATATAGGTGGTAACTAAGGGAAAATGTTAGGGTAATTGTACTGGGATTATGAGAGATGAGGGAGTGTGGAGGAGTCAATTACAATGTTAATGTTTCAAAACTGAGAGAATAAGGGAATGATGCTGGCATTGACGGAAATAGTGAAGCCAAAAGGAATCAGTCAGGATTATAGAGAAGATATTGAAATTGTTTTGAACATGTTGATTTTCAAATCCTAATGCATTACCTGTGCAGAAATGTTCCGTAGGAAATGGGGGCTGTGGGTCAAGAGCTCAGTAAACCAGGGCTAGGCATAGTTTTAGAAAGTGTCTACATAGATAATGATAGATAAAGCTATGTGAATTTTTTAAAAAATGTATTTAGAGAAAGGGGTAGAGAGAGATAAGGACAGAACCTTGTGAAATACTAACTCTGTCCCATCCCCTGCTGTCTAAAGTATATAAAATAGAAAGAGGAGATGGAAAAAAGTAGCTAAAAAAAATAAGAGGTACAGGAGTGTATGTTTTGTCTGAAATCAAGAAAAGAGAGAACTCCCAGAGAAGTAAGGGGGTAATCCTACAGTATCGAATACTTCTAAGCTAAAATGAAGCATTTATTTAACAATTGATGGAGATAAAAATATAGTATGTATAGTAGAACTCTTCACACACAATGGTGCTAATAAGTTTTGATGATGATGATGCCGAGTGTTTTAAATTCAGTTTCATTCAAGATAACACATAAAACATTTGAACGTGCTGCATTTTTTTTTTGAGAAATGAGCCTAATTTTTAAAATGTCAAAACTCTCTTCTGCCCTCTAGTTTTTCTAGAACAGATGTCCAACTGGTAGCAATATGTGTTGAGAGAGATTAGTGAGGTCCTCAAGGAATATGCTGGAGAATAACTTGCCACTTCACTGCTTTTCTTCCTTCTTCTTCATTATTGATTCATTTGACTCACCCATCTTTGAATGAGGGCAAATTTTGAAAGAACAACAACAATTTGCTCTTAAATTTTAAAATGTGTACACAGGAATATAGGTCATTTTCAGACATAATCTTTGAAGCACATACAATATATACACAAAATAGGAACTTTGGTTTACTTTTTAAATTAAAGACAATTGGCCAAGTGCAATTGGATCCGAGTCAACTAATTGCCAGTAGATAGAAAGATGGTTTAGAGAGAGTATTTATTAAGCACTTACTGTGTGCCCTTGGGACACATATACAAGCAAGACAGTCTCTGCTCTGAAGATACTTATAGTGTAGTAGATGAAAGCCAACTCATAAAAGGTAACTGAAAATGGGGGAGAGAGTGGGAACAAAGTGAAATGAAGACCTTGGGTTGGGGAACCTGCAGCCTTGCAGCCACATATGGTACTCAACTGTGACCCTTTGACTGAATCCAAACCTCACAGAACAAATCCTCTTAATAAAAGAATTTGTTATGTAAAACTTGGACTCAGTCAAAAAGCTGTACCCAAAGACCTAGAAGACTATGTGGCCTCAAGATCGCAGATTCCCCATCCCTCAAACTCAGAAAACACCTATCAGAGCTCAGGGTTGTTCAAATGGGTAGAATCCAAGGTTCTAATGAGGGGAGGATGAGAATTATGACTGGTGAAATGGTTTGGAAATGGAATCCTTCATAGTAATACTGTGTTATTTTCTTCTCCTTTGCTATTGTGTAATTTTTAAAATATGTAATGTAATATGTAATGAGATAATCAATTGAATTTCTTTGAGGGTCTGATTCTACTACTTCAGTTTCAATGCATTATCATCTAGGTAGAGGATTTTTTAGTATTATGAAGTCAAATATTTCAGCTATTCCTTTGCACTCAGATGTTTACTGCCTTGAGATTTATTTGCTTTTTATATTTTGCAATTTTAAGACATCTTTAAATCTGGATACATAGGTTATGTTTTATTTTTGGAAGAGCAAATTGAGTTAGGTCTACTCTGCATCATTACATAAATTTTATTAGGTGTACAAATCTATTTTTCTGATGTGGCAGAGTTATATGCTTTTAACAAGGCTTGTGTCAAATCAAGTATATATTAAACAGCAAGAGTATCCCCAAAATGCCTGGATACTATAGAAGATAGACAAAAAAATTACAAGGGATCAATGCAAGGTAATCGATAATTATGTGCTAAATGGTGTGATATAAGAAGTGATGAGGAACCTTCACATCTGTTGAGATTAATGAAGGCCATTTGTCCGTTTGGAATTAGTCATGTATAGTCTTTTTTATTTTCCCTTAGCTGTACCTGTACTTCCCACCCCAGCCTCTAAGAAGGGAATTTACCCAATTATTTTTGGAACCCCAGTAATATGCTAGCATTTTTTTGTCTCATCCCATCATCAGGAAAGATTGTAGCACTGCAACCAACCTTTCTTTAAGATCACAGATTACTAATGGATATAAATGAAAGCACTTTCTAAAATACAATACAAGATTTACTACTAGTCCTTAGGCTTGATGCCAATGTGAATCTTTCCATGTCAGTAGGTTCCAAGACTAATTTGCTGTGATTAGCAGGAATTACTTTGCCGACTTCTTATTCAGTTATGCAAAGACAGACATCTTAATTCCATCTGGTCGACTTTATATGGGATGAAAGTTGAATTCAACAAAAGTGGTCAGAAGCATTAAGCTTTCACTTCAAGCTCTTTACAATGGTTCCATATGCCAGACAGTACCTCATTCAAGGAAAAGCATCACAACTAGGCTGCATATAACAGAAAACAAAGGGAGGGGGGAAGCAGAAAATTTAACTCCTCTAGTCGTGGTATAGCTATTAATCAACAGAGGAAACACACATAGCCCACATGTAGAGGAATTTGTTCTTCCCAATGGCATAGCAAGAACATTCAAACAAAATGTTAACCTAACAAAATAGTCTCTGGATACCTTAAGGAAAAAAAAAACAACAATATGGCTTAAGAGAGGATATACTCAAAACAACAACTACACTGATTCAAATAAAGTTGAAAGGATACAGAAGAAGCAAACCATGAACACATTTAAAAGTGAATTTTCATACTGCTTCAACTCAGAAATACTTGTGATTCACTGCACTCTAGCTGAAATGCTGATGGAGGTAGCTTTTAGGGCAAGGTCATTTGAAAGATTTAAAGTCATTCAAATATTGATCAGCCAAGAATGTTTGTTCAAAAGCCCCCTTTTCACATCTTGTCAGCATGTAACTTAGAAATTCAGAACTGCAGATTACAGAAGCAAACTGCCTGGGAGATATAGTGAGGCAAACTACAGATATCAGCAGCAAGCCTTTTGGTCAAGCCAAGAGCAACGAGGCAGGCATAGGAACAGAAGGAGGGTCCGAAGCATAGAATGATTAGTTACCTCCTCCTCAGAGGGAATCTGAGATACCCAAGGTGGTATAACTCGTCACATCATATTCCTTCTGGACGGACTCTTGGTCTGCAATGGCCTCAAGGTTAAACTCTAGGAGGTAGAAACCAGGAAGGCACCCTGCAAGCAAGCTATTATCCAGTACCAGAAGAATATCTGGTTCATTAAACAGCTACACTCAATGTGACCCCTTTAAATATTTAGATTCTTTTGGGGGTTCTGAGTTGAGAATAATGGTATTTTAGCAGAAAAAAGAATAATGTTCTGTCTAGTACTGTCTAGTATTGTTTATATGTGCAAGTAGAGGTAGTGCTAAAAAAAAATAAGATATATTACTAGGATTTCTTTTCCCCCAGAATCTGAACCCAGCATTGACAGTGTCACAGGGGGTGGGGACATAGGGGGCAGGGAATGTGCTTTGGTGTTTGATAGAAGTGCAAGAAACAGCAATATCCCTGTGGATGTTTTGTTTTACTGCAGTTCCTAAGTAAGGACCTATGTTTTAGCATTCATGCCCTAGTTTACTAATTAAGTTCCTGGGCATTATTAGTAAGCAGAGCAAGCAAGAGAACTTGAGTGCAGACTACTAATATGTTTCCTAAATCTTAGTGAGAAAACATTGATGATAATTTAAAAGAAACACAAACTCTGCATTCTTAGCCAGTGCAAAGAAGGTACTACATAAGGGCACTGGGGAAGACCTTTACACTTGACCTCTTCTTTCTATTATCCAGAAAATAAGATATATTAAGTGCAAATGCTTCTAGTATTGTGTTGTGGTTTGTGAATTGCAACTGTATGTATGTTTGTGTACTAAATGCCCAATGAATGAAAGAATAAATGAATGTATCTCACAGATCTTTTATCCTTTTCTCATAATTTCACGTTTAAGATATAATACGTGATTAAAATCAGTCAAGAGAGGCAATGTAGAACTAGTAGAAAGAATAATAGATTTAGGAGTCAGGAAATCTGTTTCTAATTTGTGCTTTGTTGTTGACTAGCTCTGTGACCCCAGTAAATCACTGTATCTCTTTGGTTCTCATTTTCATCATCTGTAATATGAAAGGATGAAAATGGACTTTTTTAAAGGATACCTTTCAAATGGCTTTGAAATGGAGAACAAGCATTTGATTAAAATGTATAATACAACGGACCAATCCAAAGCCTTTTTAGCTATCTCTTTTGTGGAAATACCCTATGTCCTAAAAAATAGCACCTACAATCCTGGAATATTAGTGGAACTATAGTGTATTCATTTTTTTCCCAAATAAATAGTTCTACTTTTTTCAGGTTACATTTTAAAAACTATATACTTTGTTCAAAATTATACTTTTGATCATTTTAAAAAGCATTAAACACTTCTTTAATACTTCATTAAATCTGTGATTCCCATAGAAATAATCAATCTCTCCAATGGCACAAATATTTTCTCAATCTGGGCAACTTTTTTCATATAATCTTGTCTGTCTACACAAGGAATTCTACCAAATGTAATGGAAACCATCCTCCTAAAAGGAAATCGCACTACATGACAACCCCTCCATATATAGAACGCATCCCTTTGATAATACTTTCATACATGTAATTCGTTGTTGACCATATGTTGCATCCTTTCTATACACATTATGCATTTCACGATTTGCCTTAGAGTGTTGACTGACCATTTTGTTCCTTAGGTAGGACTTTATAAGCTAATTACAATACCTACAATTGGACTCTAGCATTGTGGGTATAGAAAGCAATTATTCAAATACTATATTGAAAATGTTAGAATTTGATTTCTTTTTTAAAAAACGATGTTCAAACGAGACGTTTGACAACCCTGATCTTGTCAAGTTTGTGACCTAAGAAAAGTGTGAACATCATTTTCATCATCCTCATCATCACTTGAGCATCCTTCTCCGCCAGGCTAGGTCCTTTCACAATGTATCATAGAACATTGGGAATTCATGCACTCTGACTTGCAATTCATAATGTAGCTGATAAATATTTGTTTCACATTTTCTAGAATTGGTAAAGCCAAATCAAAGGCTATTTTATCTAGAAAATGATGGAAATTAAGCTTGCTTCTACAGTCTATGGGTCTTAGTCATCTATGATAGCCACCTGGATTGCTTCAATTCACTCAGCTAATTTAAGAAAAGAAAAACTGGTATCTTAAAGAATAAAAATGCAAGTGACCAGTAGCAACACAAATCATAGCAAACATGAGGGAGTCTGAAAGATGTGTATATTTGATTATGAAAGAATGGATGTTTGTTTGGGACACACTGCAAACTCTGTTGAAGATGGCTGGCTTGTGGTGATGCCAGCAGCTCTGACTGTATGGATTATGTGTGGCACAGGAGTCACTTGTGTGAGATGCCACTCTGAATGCTTTTCACATCTCTCAAGGATATTTGGAGTCATGGAATCTATTTTAGAATATTGAGAAGAGGAACACGTGAAGTTAAGATATTTATACCTTCTTTTGTAAAAATAAGAATTTTTCTTTTCTTAAATATTATATTCATTTTTTACTTTTGCACATAACTTGTTTTGTCCCTTTTGCCTCAATTGTTTTCAATTCTATATATCTCAATACGATGCTGTTACAAATTATTTTTTTTCCTTAAGAAAGAGTATTACTTATTTTACTTGGCAGTACTTCAACTTTTTTATTAGATGTCAAATAGTAGATATATTCTCTGTAATATCAAGTCAAATACCCTCCTTAGTCTTTAACCCAATCCCTATAAAGTCAAGTCTTGAAGGGAAGTAAAACCAAATATTCAATATAGGTTGGTTGCTATTGTTGGTTAGTTGTTTCAGTCATGTATGATTCTTCATGACCTCATTTGAAGTTTCCTTGGTAGAGATACCAGATTGTTTTGCCCTTTCCTTAACTGAGGCAAACAGGGGTAAGGGACTTGCATAGGATCACACAGCTAGTAAATTTGTTAGGCCAGATTTGAACTAAGGAAATGAGGGGCTGGCATTCTATGTACTATGTCACCTAGCTGCCCAGGGTTATTATTATGCACATTGTAAAAAATGGGATAACATATATGAAAACTGAATGCACACTCATGTTTTCTTTGCCATTGTCCCTATTCTAATTTTAGAATAACCCCAAGGCTCCTAATGGATTTCCTTGTCTCTAGTTTCTCCCCTGTCCAATCCATTCTGCACACCAAGATCAGAGTAATCTTCCTAACATGATACTTTGAACGTATTTTTCCCACTCTCAAGGAAAAAAATAGTTTCCACACTTCTTATAGTCCAGTTTTTGTAATTGTGTTTATTCTGTTCCATTTAACTAGAAGGCCCTACCCCAATGCCCTGCCACCTGTCTGAATGTTGTGCACTCTTTAAAATCTCAAAGCCCAACTCAAGCTAGGTCAACCTCTCTAGGCTTTCCTTTACCATACAAGAAAGCAAGGATCTCATCATACTTGCAACTATTCTAGCATTCAATGCCTAGAAGACTGTTTTTATTATCATCTTGTTATACATATATGATTCATTCCACAAGCATATACTGAAGACCTTGACAAAAATTAAATGTTGTTCTCTTATCATTTGAATCCAAATTCCCTGTTGTTTTCTAGCTATATGACCTTACCTAAGTCATGTACTTGTATCTTTGTGCTTATATACCTATGTACATACACACAGACATACACAGAGGCGATATACAGCCTCCCTTGGAGTGCAGTGGCATTGCTAAATTTGCAGGTGCAGTTAGCCAGTGGTTAGCAGCAAGAGACACAGAGAGCTGAGCACTTAAGTTTTAACAATTATAGTGCAGAAGGGAGAAGTTCAAGACATTAGGCTCTGAGGAAGTATGAATTGAAAAGAAGACAGCTGTGCAAGACAATTTGAAGAGGCAAATTCCACAGCTATTTAAACAGGGTCAATATGCTCTATTGATTGACACCAGTGAAGGAGCATATTTGACTCCAGAGAGGGAAATCTGGCCCTTACGTATTTGGGATGAATAGAGTGTACACAGAGTATTGGGAAGTTCACCTGTACAGAAATTGGAGCATTGTCATCCCAGTGGCTGAGTTTATATATTGATTAGAGGTTTGCATTGGAGGGTGAGAGTCATTAGCTCTCTTTTTTACCTATTATATCCTGTGACTTTCAACGATTCTAGACTAGCTGCTCTTTATTTTTTCCTGTTTCAAGGCTGCTAGCCTCCATAATATCTAATACCTAAACTGGTGGCTCATGGGATATTTTCTTTTCTCTCTATCCTTCCATTTTCAATTTAAAACAATCTTCTTTAGATCCTACAGGGAAAGGTGCTCTTCCAAGACATTGTTAAATGCATTTCATCCCAAAGTGATAGTGAATCAGTATGTCATGTATCAGGAAGATTGACTGGACATAATGTCTGGTGCCTGGACTTGTGAATGCATGAGGAGAGTGGGTAGTAAGGCTAGAGGCTGTCACTACTGGTGCTTTCAGCTCTCCTAGGATTATATTGGGTTCTAGGAACTAGTGACTTCTCATGTAGTCATTTGAATATTCAAGAAACAATAGCAAACACAAAAGAAACTATGTATGAATGATATAGATATGAGACTGTAGTCACCTCCTCAGAGGAAGAGAGAATATCTAAGGTGAGGGGCATGCAAGCAGATTCAGAGATTTGGGCACAAGCTTGAGATCAACAAGAAGGTGAGCAGGACCCTAACACAAATGAACTGCAATGGTTAAGCTATATTTGTGTTTCAAATAACCACTACTTATGCACAGGATATAGGTCTCTGGCTTATCAGAGAACAAAAGCTGTTTTTTGAAAGGATGGTAGAAATACTTTGAGTTAGAAAGGGGAAAAAAACTTTAAAAGAAGCAGAATGTCATGGCATTAAGAAAGAAGGGAAGGGCCACTGAACCACAGGCACTAGGCTTGTCCAGTAGGAGATAGAGATATAATTTTGATGGTCTTCTGAGAAGCATGCAGTTTTCTTTGCTCCATAGAATGATTATGAGAATTCATTTATACTGCCTGGAAGGAACTTATCCAGAATTGGTCATGAGAAGAAGAAATAAGTCATAGTGGTTAGGAATTCCCCAGTGAGGAACATCAGGACAATCATATGTCACTCTAACATGAACAGCCAGGAGAATAGGTTTCTTCCTATTGCATAGCAGTTCTACAGACCTGAAGACTAATGGTCAGTTATGGTGGTGGATGAAGGATAAATGTTAAGGCTAAGTCATCTCTATGTTGCTCTGGGAAGTAAATTGAAGACTTCAAGAGGTACAGCTATTGTTTGCTATTATTTTTTTCATTATTGCTATTAAATTGAGGGGCTTCAGAAAAGTAGATATGGGAACACAGCACTTGGTTAAGAAAAGGGTGTTAAAGAACATAATCCAGATTTATGGTACACAACTTAAGATATGAGAAGAATGGGGCTCTTAACCAAGGCTATCACAGTGTAATAGTAATCAGTTTATCAGATACTTAGCACTTAGTAGCCTGGGGCTAAGTATCACCTAGTAACTTAGGGCTAAGTATAGAAGGCATGAACTTTGTCCATTGTTGAAAAGGTGTGAACTCCCCTGTTGACTTAGAAGAAAGCTATTGGCTGAGACAGGAGGTGTTGCTGTATATAAAGAAGAATTTTAGAGAGAAAGAGAGACAGAATTGGAATTGGCTCCTCAGTGAAGGAAGATTCCTGGAGACTGAAGTCATCTGAGAAAGAGAGAGAGAGAGAGACACAGAGAGAGAGAGAGAGAGAGAGACACAGAGAGACACAGAGAGAGACACAGAGAGAGAGACACAGAGAGAGTGTTCCTCTTCCAGTATCTGGAATCTGACTGAAACATGAACAGAATGGGACTTTGTTTGTGGCCTGGCTGATCCTTGAGTTCCATGCAAGAGAAGTGGTGAAGGGTTTGAGGTGTGCTGAACCCTGTGAACTTCTGTGTGTTCCGGGTATTGCCCTGAGGACTGGACAAGGATCTGGGAGCTGTTTATCTCTGAGAACTGGGCAAGAGCCTGGTAGCTGTCAGCTCCTGAATCTAGGTGATTGTTTGGCAGATTCAGGAGGGAGGTAGGACCAGGGAAGAGGATCCAGGGAACCAGAGAGACCACCCAGAGTCAAAATGAAGAAAAGCTCCCCCCCCCTTGGAAGAAACTGAAGTTTGCCGAGGACAAGGACCTGGGAGCTGTTTTCCTTTGAGGACTGGATGAGAACCTGTCAGCTTTCTGCTCCTGAATCAGGAGGGAGCTGGGACCAGGGAAGAGGATCCAGGGAATCAGAGAGACTACCTAGAGTCAAAATAAAGATAAAGTCCTCCCCTTGGACTAAACTGAGGTTTGTTGGAAATCAAGGGGTAGAAAGTTTGTGTGATTTTCTAAGGATTGTATTGGAGACTAAAGTTAATGGTTGCCCCAAGAGTGGAAGATCAGTATATTGTGAATTGTTGATTGAATCTTTAGGTGAGAAGGGTTTCCTTTCCCCCTTAGGGAAACTAGGTGATTCCTTTTGTTAATTGAGTGATTGAATCTTTAAGTGTTAAGCTGGTTTCCCCCTTTGGGAAACCAGGTGATTCTTCTTTTGTTCCTTGTTATAAATATTGTGACTTTCTGTAATGAGAAACATTGTGACTTTCTGTAATAAGATTATACTGTGAATATTGTACTGAATCTTGATTTGTACTGGAATAAACAGAGTGTTCACTACTACTGTGCAATCCAAAGCTGTTCACAGTAGCATTCTTTTGGGGATCTGCTATTGCTTGGCTTTACATCTAGGTCTGGGAAGAATATATTTCATTGGATACTTGTAGATATAATGAAGATGAATTTCAAAAAAAAGGAGGGTGAAAGGAGGAAAAAAAAACACCAAGTCAAATATTAAAGAAGTTAGCAACAAAGCCAGATCAACTGAATAATGTATGGGAATTATCAATAAAAAGCATTCATTAAATCCTACTTAGTTCAAGTACCATGCTAGACAGTAAACTTTGATGAAATCACCTCTGCCCTGAAGCAGTTTATGTTCTAGGCAATGCCTATAGAGAGTCTACCTCTGGAACCTAGAGAATTCTGGGCTCATCTAGTCTAATTCCCTCTTTATATAGATGAAGAAACAAGCCACATGAAAGCTAACTGACTTTCCCAAAGCCATGCAGTGAATAAGCATCAGAAACAGTATTGGAACCCAGATCCTCTACCTATAGAGCCAGTACTTTCCCTCATGACCAGGTTAAAATAAAATGAATAAATACAAGGAAGTTGGATGGAGGGCAATAGCAGTTTGACTGGATCAGGAAAGGCTTCAAGTAGAAGGTGGTTCTTGAAGTGAATCTTGAAGAAAGAAGAGAACAATGGGGGAGATGGAAAGATATCTACAATATTGGACAATTCATTTCTCTGCACATTGTATGCACTGAACAGTTTATGTTGCAGATAAAAGTAGTTTGTTTTGATTCAGTAAAGGGAAAATAAGAGAAAAAAACCTTAGGGACTTTTGAGAAAAGAGCACTGATAGGTCAAGGTATCAGGGGGAAAAATTCTTAGCACCTGAGCTAAGTGTTGAAGGAAGATAAAAATTTTGAAAGACATAGGTGAAGACAATGGGCATTTGAAGTACAGTAACTACTTATGTGAATGCCTAGTGGTGGAAGGGGGCAGAGCCTTCATGAGCTGATGAACAATTCACTTTGGCCAGGATATAACACCTGGCAAGGGGAAGGAGTGATGTGAGGTAAGTTAGGAAAAGTTTCCAGCAGGTTTTTAACAGTCACAATGAGGAATTTTATTTATTTACACAGTTAGGGTAATATAAAATCTTTGGTGCTTGGAAAAGGTTATTTTCCTAGGTACTTCAAACTTGTCACATTATCACTTGATTCTTAGAGTAGGAACTAATGAATGTATAAACAGATTTCTTATTTTTTTCTTTTTAGCTGTTTCTAACTCTCCCTTCTTTCCTCCAGTGGAGGAACACTTTGAGACATCAGGTTTACCCAGGACTAACACATCCATTTTATTATTAGAAAATAGTGAATTTCAGACTAAAAAAACAACAGTTTAGAATAAGGATCTTTTAGTTGAATCATGAAATAAACACTGAGGCCAAGGAAATAGTATAAATCTCTGAGCACCTAAAAATGGTTTATTCTGTGATGTGGAAGATTCTGCTTTCTAAAATCACAATCTTGGTGTACTAGATAGCCATATTTTATTATAAAAATAGTACATGTTGACATTATTTAGTGAAATTCCCATGATGTAAGCACAATTACATTGTACACAAGAACATTAATCAAAATTTTGAAAGTTTTTAGATTTAGAAATATGAGACAAAAAGACTATGCAGTACTTGAAAAGAAAGGATTTAGCACTGGATTTAGGCTCTGAAAACCAGGGTTTGCTTCTCTGTCTTTCAGCTCACATATTTGATTCTGGTTACATAAAATAAATGTTTTATCCTCAATTTTCTCATCTATTAATGGTCACGATTTTTTTTCTTTTCATATACCTACATAATATAATAGGTGCATATAGATGCTGGAGAGGATTGCTTTTCCTAATACAGATCAGCTCCTTTTTTCTGGAATTTAGGCTTAGAAACTGAATGTGGACCTGAGAAGTTGAGGGACTTGCTGGGGGTCACACATCCAGTTATCTGCCAGAAAAGGGACTTGAACTAGATCTTCCTGTGTCCAAGGTCCTCACCTATCCATAACATTTTGTATAGCTTTCTTTAATCCTCATGACAACTTTGTCAAATACTGCAGTCTCATTTTACAGAGGAAGAAGCTAAGGCACCCAGATAGTAGTGGCAGAAATGTGACTTTAAAAAAATCCTTGATGAGGTGGTTAGTTTACAGAATGTTCTAATTCCTAATGCCATTTTTTTTTGTTCTTTATTATACTAAATATAAATGTAGGCTTCATTGTTTAGCCAAGCATGTGGACCGTTCAGAGACCTGTAATTCAAGCCAAGCAAAACTTATGAAGCTCTTCTGTTGTTGTGTTGTGGTTTTTTTTGTTTTGTTTTGTTTTATCTGTATTTTGCTTGGCTAGTCTGGCACAATATTAGAACCTCATTTTTACAATTTTCACCGTAGGTAAAATCATCTGAATGGAACCAAGTACTTTATACTTTAATCTTATTTCATGGGAATTGCCATGATTTCAAATCAATAAGGGTGAGAATGGTTTAATTGGGATATTTATGTGACTTAAGGGGAGAACTATTTTGAGGGATTGCAAAGGATATAAAACAAATGAATAAAATTTGATTTAGAAAAAAAGGAAATGAGGCAGCTAGATCATGCAGTGTATAGAGCACTGGCCGTGGAGTCAGGAGGACCTGAGTTCAAATCCAGCCTCAGACATTTAACACTTACCAGCCAGGTGACCTTGGAAAAGTCACCTAACCCCAATTGCCCTGCCTTCCCCACTCCAATCTTTTCCCATCTTTTCCACTTGTTTGAAATTACACTGTCCATTGTAGTTTTGACTCTCTGGATTTCTTCTTCAACCCCAATTAACTGTTTCTATTTCAATATTTTTATTCTATTTTTTTAACCTGGCTACTATAAGTTATTGTATGCTATTTCATAAAGTATTTGCTTGTTAAATTGAGTATTTCCTCTCAACTCACAATCTTTTTAGTAGGCCGTGTCTATTGTCTGCACTTTTATTTCGCTCTTAGATGTCTCAATGATCAAACAAGGAAGCATTCTCTCTGTTTGGAAGTAGCAGATATAGATTTGCTATTTTGAGACTCAACATTTTTAACCTAGAAAAACATTTCCCATTGTTGGCATTCTTTATGAGATCAATGTTTTCTGGTAAGCTCTTATCTCTATTCATTTTATCTCATTTCACCTCTTGCTTTATTTGATTTTTGTTTTATTACAAAAGTAATGCAGTTTTCGGTAGTGTAGGATAACCTTAGTTGTAACATATTACCTTGTCTTCTTTACTTTTGCTTTTGAATATTTAATTCCTGCAAAAGAAAAAAATCAATAATTACAACAGTGCAACATATTAGAGAGTCTAGTATTTTACTTAACTTTGAAATAAATAATTATCTTTAAAGAGCAATTAAATACTGCAGAGTATTTTTTAATTAAATCATCAGTGATATTTTCATAGTATTGAGCATTAAATTTAAATAAATTTCTGTAGGCACTTCCTTAATTATTTGGTAGCTAAAGTCATGAAGTCAATCATGTAATCTGCTAATAAAAAGGGCAGGTAATGGGGCTAGTAACACAGTTCTTATCTTTGTGAGCTTAGCAAAACCTTTGAAATGCTGAGTGATGTTTCTTTCAATTGAGACACAGTGAAAAGTTCTAGAGGCATACATTACAAATAGTTATGACTAAAAAGTCTATAGCTAATGGGTTAGCAATCAATGACTACCATTGCTATCGCCTTGTAGGTTGTCAGGTTATGGAAGTCTGTAAGGGAGGGTTGTTGTTGTTCAGTCCTGTCTGACTCTTAGTGACCCCATTTGGGCTTTTCTTGGCAAGGAAACAAGAACAGTTTTATTTTACATTTCATTTTACAGATGAGGGAATTGAGACAAATAGGGTTAAGTGACTTGCTCAGGATCACAAGCTAGTAAGTATCTAAGGCCAGATTTCAACTCATGAAGATAAGTTTTCATTACTCTCAACTCAGCACTCCAGCCTCTGCACCACCTAGCTGCCCAGTAAGAGAGGGAAACAATGACAAAACTTGTTCTTCTTTACTTGGTAAACATTTATTTTATAGAGATTTAGTCTCTGTCTTGGATCTTCTGTTTTAACAACTTGTTGAGATATTCCAAGATTACATTGCATGTTACAGCAGAAAGAATACCAGACTTGGAGTCAGAAAACCTGGATTCAGCCCCCTGTTTTATACCTCCATGAGCTTCATCATCTTCACCTTTGTAAGTGGAACACAAGGCTTATTTTGCTAACTATAGGGTTGATGTGAAGAAAGCATTCTATAAACCTTAAAATAATTGTAATAATTAAAGCCCTAACACCAGTTATTTATATGGTGTTTTGAGATTTGCAAAATGCTTTCTGTATATTATCTCATCTGACCCTTACAACTACCCTCCAGATATAGGGGCTGGTATTATCTCCATTTAACAGATGAGGAAATCAAGGCTGAAAGAAGTTAAGAGATTTGCCAGAGATTACATAATAAGTGTCAGAGGTAGGATTTGGACTCAGGCCTAATTGACTTAAAAATCAAACTCGCTATCCATTATGGCATCTAAGTATAGAAATATGATTAATTTATTTGAGTGATTTTTCTTATGTTTTCACCCAAAACTCATTTGAGGAACATTAAATATGTGGAGTTTTTTTTAATGAAATTCTCAGTCTCCTTTTATCACTAATCTTAACTGTGTTCTTTCTGAAATATTTCAAAGGTTCAATTTCTTGTACTTTTCATCTCCAAGACAACAAAAGATACAAAAGAAATAGCAACATGAAAGTATGACATGTTAGAGGTTGGACATATACTTGATGCGTGACTCCAAAGGGAGTAATCCATTGGAGACACTCTGGAGCTGCAGGAGTTAATTTCATCATCTTTAAGAGAGACATGCAGAAGTTTTTGTACATTGATGACTATGAGGGAATATAATCTGCTTTGCACAGTCAGCACAGCAATGTGCTCAACTGATAAGGCTAAAGGAAAAGGTCACATGCCAGTTAGCACCACAGAAATCTAATAGCTGTCATTGAATTTAGCTATCAAAGCAAAACAATGACACTCATCGACAAGAAAACTAAATCAAGAAAGGAAATACTGTTTTTTAGAAGCTAAAAAAGTATGACAAAAAGGGGACATTAAAAAAAGTTTAAAATAATATATTGAATATTATTGGGGGCTATGTGTCCATTCCTTTGTTCATTCAGTTCCAGCATTACCCAAGATAGTACAACCATGGATCCACCGGTCCCCCTAACATATGATTCCAATGATCACATCTACTTTGTTTTAATAACTGGATCAGTGGCTTATCTTATTTAGGTTTCCATTTCCCAGTTAACAATGTGTGTTATTATACTACCCAGTTATAAGAATCATAGTTTCTCAAAGTTGAAAATGATCTGCGAGGCCATCCAGACCAACCTGTATTTAAAAAAAAGGCTCTGCTCACCAATTCAGTCAACAAGTAGTTATCCAGACTTTAATTGCAGACCTCTGCTACAGAGGCATCAAACAATCTGCAGCAGTTCCCCTGTGGAACAAGAATAAAATGTAATTTGGAAATATTTAACAAAATAAATACAAATATCACAGAATAAAACTAATGTTATATATGTCATATAATATTATGTTAATGTTATATTATATAACATATTATGTAATATATGGTTTTCTAAGTCAATACTGGTCTCAAAGGTCCTTATCTAGGGTTTAATGGCCCCCATTTTTATTTGAACTTGACATCACTCTTCTAGAATAACAAAGTCCAATATCTCATACTTAATTTTTTTTCAGTTTCAGATAAATGGTAATATTTACGATTATAAAAATCAATGATTCTGTACCCAAAGGATCTTTAAAGAGCATTTTAAGGAAAATATCCCTTTCTACAAATGAGGTAAACATGGTACAGAGAAGACAAATAAGCTTCCTATGGTCACACAGGCAGCATATAGCAGAACTGGTACTTGAACTCATGTTCTTTGATGATCAAATCTGTAACCCTCTTGACTAAAGCAATTCAGTGATTCAGATTATTTATATTCACCATGTCATCCATAGAGTTTCTTTTTTTGTCGCAATAGACATATGTATATCATTATTATCTAACATAAATATTACATGTTATGTATATATGCATGCATTTTTGAGTGAGGTTATGAAGTTATTTCCTGGAACTTTAGTTACAGGAGTTACTCAATAATGTGAGTGAGGTTATTTCCCACAAAGAAAATGTTGAACATTGTGATTTTTCAACGCTAGCCAAGGTATCAATTTTCTCATATATAATACGTATAGATTAAATGTCAGTGATATAACAGAATACTAGCTCCATGTTATATTCAAATGTGATGTGCTGATTTCATCTACTTCTTTAAAAAAAACCCTTCTAAGTAACAGTAAATTTATGTTGACAAAGAGTTAAAGAGCTAAAACATCTGTAATTGGGGAGAGGTTGGTTTTTTTTTTGCCTACTGAATGAGAAAATTAATTGTGGGGAAGTCTTTTATTTCAACTAGTGTGAATCAGATACTTCAGTACAGAGAAGAAATGTGCTTCGGATAATGGTAGAGTCATTGAGTAGAGTCGTGGCTCTTCATACGCAGTAATCTGAAAGGGGTAATAATTGACCAAACAATGCCAAATAGGGAAATGAGAATGACCCATGGCAGGCCGAAACATGATACTATAGGTTAACACTGGTATTTGAGGGACCATAGATCTCAAAGATCTGAAAACTATTGCCCAATTATGTTGGGGACAAAATCTTGTTCTGCTTGCAATTTTGAACATGATATAAAATGAAAAGGTTTTCTCCTGTCCAGAGAGAAGTGTTGTTTATTTGAATATATTTAAGTTTTCTTATAGACTGAAATTCTTCTTTCATATAGGATGGCCTTTAACCTAACTTCCTATGCTTTCCCTACACCATTAAATTGTTTCTGTAACTTTTATTTTGAGTGTTAAATTCAGGTATGTGCTGGAGCCAGTCAGCTCTAACCAGCTCACAAGAGCTGGTATTTTGGTAAATGTTCAGTGTGAGCATTTACACCCCAGAAATCAAAAAGTGCTACAAAGTAGGGCTTGATTTATTGTTCTGTTTTGTTGACTGTCTAGATTTAAGAAAGTAATGGAGAAAATGTTCATAATGCAGATTAAACTTAAAAAATGTATCAAGCTTTTTCCATAAAGCCAGTTGTTAAACATTTACCAGCATACTTTTGAATTGTTAATGGCCTCTACTCTTTTGAAGCATCTCAAATGATAAATTTTAAACCAGTTTTCAACTCTGAGATAATATATTTTAAAGTATTTCCCTATTTCCTTAAGTGGCCTTATGATTGGCACTTAGAAAAATCACTTTATCTCATTTGTTTTTAGTTGCCATTGATTTTCATTATCCACTTGAATAATATTCTATTAGTGCTTCTAAAAGTTTTTCCTCCTAAAACAGTTTGTTCTAGTGTCCTTAATTTTTTTTAATGTTAATTGCATATGTGTGCACCTTGACCTGTGTACATATCTGTATGCTCTAGGATCATAGCTAGACATCACTGGTTTTTAGACCATTCAGAAGATTCCTTAGAGATCATTTCTTTAATATTGAAGATAATTGATCACTTCATTATGGGCTTTAGTTTTCCCTTTCCCCTAAAGACAGTGATCAGTTGGGTTTTTTTTGTTTATTTGTTTGCTTGTTTGGTTAACTGGCTCTTGAGTAAAACACATACAGTTAAGGTTATCCCTTTGACTTGCAATGTATTACACACTTTGTGAGAATAATTGCATAACCCTTGTTAAATCAAATAACCCTTGTTAAAATATAAAATTAGGATAGGGTGTAATACATGCTTTTTGCCCTTCTGTTTCTTTTAGAGCATTGGTTCTCAACCTTCCTAATGCCACGACCCTTTGATACAGTTATTCATGTTGTGGTGACACCCAACCATAAAATTATTTTCCTTGCTCCTCATAACTGTAATTTTGCTACTGTTACAAATTGTAACATAAATATCTGATATGCAGGATGTATTTAAATTGAACATAAGACACACGTTGAGAACCACTGTTTTAGAGGGTTGTGGAAAGGTGGTTATGATAGAAGATTACTTTATTTCTGTTAGAATGAATTATTTCCCAATTATTTCCAAATAGTTGGCAACCCTGTCTTTGAAAGTCTCTTAGGAGGGGCAGTTAGGTGGCGCAGTGAATAGAGCACCGGCCCTGGAGTCAGGAGTACCTGAGTTCAAATCCAGCCTCAGACACTTAACACAAAAACTAGCTGTGTGACCTTGGGCAAGTCACTTAACCCCAACTGCCCTCTAAACAGCAAAAAAAAAGTCTCTTAGGAGCATAGATTTGGTGAAGCAGCTAGAAGGTAAGCACTGGGCCTGGAAATAGGAAGACCTATTCAAATCTGGTCTCAGACACTTACTAACTGTGTGACCCTGAGCAAGTCACAACCCTGTTTTCCTCAGTTTCCTCATCTGTAAAATGAGTTGAAGAAGGAAATGATAAGCCACTGTAGTATCATTTACCAAGAAAAACCTAAATAGGGTCAAAAAAGTCAGACATGACTAAAAAACAGTAATCATTTTGTTTTATTTTGGTCTTTTGAGAGTTTTTTTTAACTTACTTTTCAAAAAAACATGTTTGCCTTATAATCTTAAACATTTTCAGTTCCTTTTTGGTGCTACTAAATGCTTTTGTCTTGAGTATTTCCATATGGTTTAGATGGCCCATTGTGACCAAACACTCCAATAAAGTCCCTTGGTAGACTAGTTTATGCAATTTATTGTTGGACTTAGGCCAAAGACATTTTCCCCCCCAAAGCTTTTTTTCTGATTTAATTTTGCTGTATTTTTTGAATATATATATATATGTATATATATATGCATTTTCTTTCAGAATTAAATTGTATCACAATATTAGCGTTCTTTGCTCTCATCTCTCTGAGAAACAGACAAGTTCATGTTACCTAAAAAGTCATTTCAGACTTCTTATGTGTATCTCGTTTTTCAAAGTTCCTACCTAAATTATCTTAGAAAAAAATTGCTTCACTTTTGGGGGTCTTAATTTTCTCCTATGTAAAATGAGATGGTTAATCTGGGTCACTTTTAAGACTGCTTTCGAGGTCTAAATAGGTGGTGTGTGATTATTGAACTAAGTTAAGTCATTCATAATAATTTTCTTAGCTGAGCAATAATCATATGAAAACACTGATTTAGTTCACATGTACCACTTAGAAAGAAAAGTACTTGATTCTGTGTATAGATGTACATGTTTGTGTGGATATAAAATACATGCATGTAATACAGAGAGAAAACTTATGTTTTTGTCCTTCTGTACATAATATTTCTGTAATATACTTTTGACAAACAACTATAAACTTATCTAGATTCCTAATCACATAAATTATGAAAGGCTTTTTTATATCCCCTCATTTGAGATATTGATAGTGCTTCCAAAACAGTACTCCTTCTTTTAATAAAAAAGATGCCTAGTCTTAATATAGGCTATATGCTCTGTGTCAATATTGCATCAAACATCTCATATTATTGTTTGTATTTTCCTATGATGATGCAATATCCAAAAATTGATTTCTTTTCTTCCCAGAAAATTAACCATAAGTTATTTCAATAAAGAGTATGTATTGCAAATCAAAGGGATAACCTCAACCAAATTTATTTTTCTTGAGATTATTAGTAAATTAGTCAATACACATTTGTTAAGTGTCAACTGTGTGCCTGTCACTGTGCTAATATACCATTAGATGTTTTTCTCTATTCAGCCTACTTCCCCCCCCAAAAAAAGAAAAAAAAAGAAGAACAGGTGTACTATTGCAATTTGTACAAAACAAATATGATACTTAACCTTTGGGTATTATTGTTTCTTAGCACTTTAAGTATATATATTAGGGCTGTAATTGATACCCTAGAGGAATGGTAAAGTTAATGCAGCTTGGAGGTTGCATAAGACTTGGGTTAATCTGGTTTAATACGTACAGCATTAGTGTTGGGTTTGTTTTTTGTTTTTTTTTACTCTCTTAGCACAAGTAACTTGACTACCTCAAGATACTTGAATACAAAAAGGGTATAGACCAAGAATGAAGCATTCAGCTCAACTGCCATTTAACTGATCACATTTTATTGAATTGACAGGTCCTTTGAACAAATTGACCTTATTTTAATCAGAATTGATTAGTCATTTCAGTCAAAAAAAGTTAAAATGATTGTATATGTAGACAAAGTCTATGCCTATTGAAATTGAGATTTTCCAGAATAACCGTTTCTCTCCTCTTCTCATTTTCTTTCTTTGAGAAAGAATCAACATTATGATTATATTTATATAATGTGTCAGTAAGCAAATAGATATTTGCACAAGGGAGAGGAACAGTAAAATCGTGTACTATTTAACTTTCAAATAAATGATTCTTATTTTCTATTATAAATTGTTTCCATTTCTCATGCGGTTCTTGCTGTTAAATTCATTTGTTATCCTAAAGATTGTGCCTAAGAATTTGGTTTCTGTAGAGTTAAATTATCTGAAATGCAGTAACCATTGACAGAATGATAATCATCTCTTATAACGGCATAATTTCCAACAGCTCTTTTGGAAATTGGAGTAAATCAAACAAAACTATTACAGTACAGTTTATTAATACTAGATGCACAGAGAATATTGTTTGCAATCACTGTGTTTTCAAATCACATTGTTACTGCTCTAACAACAGAGGATCCAAGAGGCAAAGAAATAACATTATACATATGAGTATCAATATAGATTCTGTGATCATGGTGTAAAGATACTTCTAATATCAATTTTCTTAATTAAAAAAATTCATCTTTTGGACCAAATGTTTTACAACTTAAAACTTAATTCATCAAAAAGATAGGAGAGCCAAATATTGTATGAGCTCTGAAGGCAACCTGTCTCTGTAAGGAATCAACAGCTGCTTTTTATAAATTTAGTCCTCATGTTATAAGCTTCACTGCCAATGAAAATCAATAAAAACAATTTCCTTCTACATTCACGAGCCTCTTCTCACCCTCTTTCCTTCATATTATTTTCAGGGGCCATTTTGTCAAAACGCTGCAGGGCCATACAAAATGTAATTTTGTGTTTGTGCGTGAAGCCTAATGTCTTGTTTTGTAGTTTAGATGAGTATGAAGCATGACTCTGTGAGTTCTGATAAGAAAAAAAAATTTAAATTTGTTTAAAAGAAATGAAGTAAACAAGCAATTTTTTTTTCATCTTAAGATCCAAGGTTACTAAGCTGTTCAAAGAGAACAATATTCAGAACTCCAGAGCATTAACAGGGATTGTAAAACTTTTTGAAACGAAATGACTGAAGTGAAGCTACAATGCGTTTCAGAATACAACTTATCATACGCTCACTTGTTCAGAACCAAAGCAAAATGGGGAATTAAGGGTCCATGTAAAAATGATTAAAATCCATTTATTCATACAAGAAAAAATATTTTGAGCACCTCCTCTGTGCTAGGCAATGTGTTGGGTGACTGGTAAAGGGGAATAAAAGATGTATAGCTTATTATATGGATGATACCCTTGAGAAATTTAGAATCCATTAGAGCCGATAACGTGTATTCATTATTAATTATACCATAAATCATATGTAAAAGCTACATATATGGATGATGTATGGATGCTAATTAAATGTATATATGAATATGCAATGCACATAATATGTTTATATATAAATAAATATCTAAGTAATCTACTCACATTGGAATTATCCAACATGAGAAATCCTGGATTTTACTTACAAAAGCATAAAAGTAAAAATATTTAATATTTCTCTTTTGTTTAATTATGGTATATTAGATGTTTCCCCTTTAGTAATTCAATCCCACATCTGTGTTTTTGCATAGAGTGCTTTCCATGCTGGTCATATAATCCTTTTTCAATTCTGCCTCTGAGAATCCCTAGCTTTTCTCAAGGATTAACTTAAGTTCTACCTCTTACAGGAGGCCTCACTTGAATCCCCACTCCTCTAAAAATATTAGTAGTTAATATGTTCATACCTCCTGGTAGAATGCACTGTGAACTACTTGAGGACAGGGACTAGTTCCTTCCCTTCCCTTCCCTTCCCTTCCCTTCCCTTCCCTTCCCTTCCCTTCCCTTCCCTTCCCTTTCCTTTTTGTATCTCTGTTGCTTACTAACTTGAATAAGGATGAACATGGCATCAAAGTCATACTTTCATTGCTTGGTATCTTCAGTGGGGATGAACGTGGCATCAAGGTCAGCTACCACATTGATGATAAATTATTCAGTCTGAAAAGACTACAAGAAGTAGAGCTGGAGTAAAAGTTGGTGTATAATTTTTTGTTTGCAGATAAAGTTGTACACTCAGTGCAGCCTCTGAAAATGAGATGCAGCAAGTATGGATTAATTCTCTGCTGCTTATGACAATTTTGGCCTAACAATTAACACTAAGAAAATACAGGTGTTCCACCAGCCAACACCACACTATCCATACTTGGAACCATCAGTTACAGTAAATGCAGAAGTTTTGGATATTGTGGATAAGTTCACCTACCTTGGCATTATACTTTCCAGGGATATATGCATTGATAATAAAGTTGATGCATGCATTGCCAGAGCTAGCTCATTGTTTGGAAGGCTCTGACAGAAAGTGTGGGAGAGAAGAGCTGTTAGTTTGATTACCAAACTGAAGGTCTACAGAGCCATTGTGCTGACCTCATTGTATCACTGTGAAACCTGGAGAGTCTACCAGCACTATGCTAGGAAACTGAATCCCTTCCATGTGAATTGTCTTAGGAAGATTATGAAGAAAGGGCAACTGTGACAGGGCAGGCCACATTGTTCTCATGCCAAACATGTGCTTGCCTAAAAGACTACTTTATGGAGACTATTTTTTTGTGTGTGAATTACAAGGCAAGCATTCACATGCTGGTCAAAAGAAGTGTTACAATGACATTCTCAAAGTCTCCCTAAACAACATTGGAATTGATTGGTGACATGGGAGACACTGGCATGGGACTGCCTTACATGGCATGCCCTCATCAAAGAAGGTGTGTTCTCCATAAGCAAAGCAGAATTGAAGTAGCTCAAAAGAAACATGAGATGTCCAGATTCAGAGAATCCACTTCAAATATTCACATGTACTATTTGTGTACCACCTCTAGGAGAGTATTCCATGTCCATATTGGTCTGATCAGTCACAGTCACACATACTGTAACTTGACTCTGATATAGTGATGTCATTTTGGTCCTCTTCAAAAACAAAGGACAACAACCAGCTTAGTTCAGAGCCTGGCAAATTATCATCATTATTAAGTTATTTAGTACTTTAGAGTTTGCAAAGAGTACAAATCTCTCATTTTATTCTCACAACAACCTTGGGAGGTAAGTACTTTTATTAATTTTATTTATAGATGAAGAAACTGAGGCAGACAAGTTAAATGACTTGCCCAGGATTACACAGGTAGTAAGTGTCTGAGGCTACTTCAGAACTGAAGTTTTTCTGACACCAGGTACAGTGCTACATAGCTGCCTGACGCAGAGTAAGCATGTAATCAATGCCTGTGAATGAATGAACATTTTTGGCTAATCTTTATCAAAACATGCATACTTAGAATTGAAATGATTTTGATGAAAATAATATAAATTGGTCAGGCCTGAATTGTACTTTAAATTTTATTTGTTTTTATTTTTTATTTTATTTTATTGCTTTTTAGAGGGAAGAAGGTAGGGAAATTGGGGTTAAGTGACTTGCCCAAGGTCACATGGATAGTTTTGTGTTAAGTGTCTGAGGTCAGATTTGAACTCAGGTCCTTCTGACTCCAGGGCCAGTGCTCCATTCACTGCGCCACCTAGCTGCCATCTGAATTTTATTTTGGATGAAAATATTAAACATTTTAGAATCAGTAGAAGAATTTAAAGAGATTGTTATCCAACTGAAATCTATTGTAGTTGCATCTCTTTTCTTACTAGCTCTGAAACTGAGCTACATTAGCATTGAGAAAGTCATTTAAATGCTATCTGCTTTAGCTTTATCATTTGCATAATTGGGATAATCATTTTCCTATCTTACATACATTTAGGGAGATATGCTATTGACTATAAGGTATCAGTAAGAGGACCCCAGTAAAAGCTACCACATAAACACTGTGGATTAGTTTAAGCTGGGAATACAAATCAACTAGACCCTTGACTACTTCTTGTCTTTTCTCTTGAGCATTTGCAATAAATGTAAGCTCCATGTGTTAGCCCCAGTCTAGTGTGCTTAGATGCTAGTCATATAACATCTAGAAGAGCAATGCTGTGCAGTGGAGTGAGTTGTCCCTTAATAATAGTGCTTAAAGCTAAGCCTGTATGAACATCAGAAAAGAGAATTTGAATTAAATGCATTTGAGGTATATTTCTTCACATAGCACTTTGGAACTTGACATTGAGATCCAGGCCATTTTCCTTCTATCCACAGCATCTCTTCCCTCACATATTGCTAAGGGTCTAAAATCCAAGTAAAATTCATGTTTGACCAATTCCAAATTAGTAAGGTGATTTTTTTTAAAAAGAAGAAGAATTGTAGATTTATATTAAGATGGAACATTAACCAGAGAGATTATTTGCTCCTGGAGTGGAGCAAAGAATAGTACTGTGCACTGGTGTTGCAAAAGGCTTTGGTGATTAAAAGAAGGAACAAAGAGGAGAGGGAGGAAAGAAGGAAAGAAGGAAGGAGAAAGCAGTGATTAAATTGGTTTCTCTCTGCCATTCACTGTATCTATAGGCAACTCTGTATGCTGGAAAATTCCCATCTTCAGAACTCTGAAGAATTAAAGGCAAGTGACTTTAATATGTCTTCATATTAAGGACATATGGACATATGAAGGACATATTTTGTCTGAGGGTAAAACATTCCATCATTCTTGGCCTCTTCCCTTTGATCCTATTAGCTCAGGCAAAAACTGGAGAAAATACAGACAGATTATTTGGCATCCAGCTAACAGTTCACTAAGATACATATACAGCAAAGTATGACCTAAGAGTGATGGAAAGCTTGGTGCATGGGGACAACACATGATCCTCAGAGTTTACTAGGGCCACTCTGCTCTAGCACCAGGGAAATTTCAACACTTACAGTAATAATATGATACTTTTCTCATAAAGTGTATTCTTCTCTCATAGCCCAAATGGCTGTGGTTATATTTTGCTCTATGATCCAATTATCTAGGTTGACTCAACCTGTCACTTAGCTGTCACCTAACTGTATGTTATCACTCTTAGCACTTTTGAGAACCACAGTATTAGAAGGGGACCTTCCCCCCTCCAAAAAAAACCCCTGCCTGCTGGGAACCCAGAAGTTGTTGTTGAGTTCCAGGGAAAGAGTTGCTGAAAAGTGAATCAAGGGCAAAGAGTATAAATAGGATGATCAGTGTCTAGAGCAGTCTTTGTGACTCATAAACCATAATTGCACTAGCCATGTTACTATTTGTAGCATAGACTTAAGACATATAATTCTGAGAATGAACTTTGTTTTTAACTATGGATTATTCAACTTCTCTGACTTGGCCTTAAAAGTTTTGAGGTACCAGGAAAAGTGATCTCATTAGTAAAAACACATTTAACTGCATGATTAACATAGTTTCAAAAATTTAAATAATACTAAGACTTTTTTTCAAATCTGAAGAGTTTTAAATAATAATAGTATACATTTTATAAATGATTAGTAAAATCAAGGTGAGACTTTCAGGTTGTTTTTTTTTTTTAGCCCATATGCACACCCAAGCATAAAAGAGCATTTCTATTTATTTTCACAAAACATGGAGAGTGCTGGCATTTTATGTGACACAGAGTTCTTTGGACTAGTACTGACCCAGAAGTGAGCTCCAGTGAACTTTTGGCAACAGAAGTAACAATATTTATTGTTCTTGTGGTTTCATATCAACAACAGCCCAAGGTGGAGTTTCATTCTGGTATAAATGTCTGCAATGAGCCAACTAAAGTTAGGTGATTAGGATCCATATCACCTTAAACCTTGTCCTTCCTTAGAAAACTACCTTGTCCTGTCAGAGAAAATGTTCAATGACAAGAGAGCTTTTTTACTCATGAGTTTTATAGCCCAGAAATTTTATTCAATAAGATTAGAAAGAAAGAATAAATACATTTTATTGACCACAAGAATTATTGAATCAAAATATGAAAACAAACAAAAAATGCACATTTCTTCCTTTAAAAGTGGATGTCTAATGACTGGATCCTTCTTTCTGCAGTCCCTAGACAGACTGTGTAGAAGGAACAATAGTGAAAATCTCTTATCATTTCATAACAAGATTTTCAAGTATGGAAATGTGAGAAAGTGAAATAAAAAGGTGAGAAAAGTTTTCTGACAATGAAATCCTGAGAAGATATGTGAGTTTATTATTTTTCATCATTTTCCCCTGCAAGTACTTTACATTTGACCACAGGTCTTCATATACTTCTTTAATGACCCACCAACTTCACTGTAGACTTTCATGTAGGACATATGATTGCTCTGTCTTCATAAGTTTCCTAAGAAAACTGTAATTAGATTGGTTGGCAATCCCAGTTGTAACTGAGTGTTTTCTTTTGTCAGTGATCAGAACAACTTAGAAATGAGAAACACAGCATCTTTGCAGCCTTTGATTATGTAGTATTGAAGGTGGAAATAATAAGAGAGATCATTAGTGACCCAAGTATTTTGGTTTCATTAATGATAAAATTAGATTAATCATGCAGCTATCAAATCCGTTACTTGTTGATTGGTATAAGAATGACGTCTTCAGTACACTTTATAAAGTCAGCTTAAATTAAAAGGACAAATGTTCCAAATGATCAAAGTGAGTATTTCCCCTTTCTAACCAATAAAGAAATATATATATATGTGTGTGTGTGTGTATATATACATATATATACACATATATATATGTATAGTACATATATATTTAAGATTGAGAAGACTTAGGTTTAGTCAAGATCTATGGATAAAATGCTGAGTCTGGAGTCAGGAAGACATCTTCAAATTCAGCCTCAGACATTTGCTAGATGTATGACCCTGGGCAAGTCACTTAAACTTGTTTGCCTTGGTTTCCTCATCTGTAAAATGAATTGTAGATGGAAATGACAAACCACTCCAGAATCTTTGTCAAGAATACCCCAAATTTGGTCACAAAGATCTGTACGTGACTGAAACTGAACAACAAAAAAGTGTATCCTTTTGTGTCCCTTTGGCTATTAGGGTTATTCATGGATTGGCCATGAATATGGCCATATATATGGCTATATATTACAATTAATATATGGCTAGATATTAAAATCACTCAGCAATGCTAAGATTGCAGTTGCATTCAAATAAAATGCCTGTAAGTATCTAGATGAAAATAGGATGTTGGAATGTTTTTCAGATTGTTTTTGGAATTATTTGTAGTACCCATTGATCCTACAAGATCCAGTACCCTGACTGCCTTTCTGTTTAAATGTGAAAGGCACTATAGAATGCTCTGCTCCGTTAGCAACAGGGAATTGTTTAAGTTACAGATGTGATTTCAGAGACATTGGTTTATAAAACACAGACATTTGTGTCAAGATGTTGAATCTTTAAATGTATACATTTGCTCAAGCAAACAATTCTATAAATATATGAGTTACATTAGTAGAGTGACTAATATTTTACACTTTAGTTTTATTTAAAACTAATCAGATTGTAGACTCAGTGTTCAAAACATTTCATAACTTCGCCAAACTAAATAATGTTGTGCTTATAAGGTACTGTAAAAAGTTATCAAGGGGAAAACAACTAATACACTCAGAAAAAAATGACCATCTATTTAAAACTTCTGCTTGAGAAAACATGGGTAGTTTAAGAGAGCCTTTAAAACCAAATGCTTGGAATCCACAGTGAAAAAGGCATGTAAGTATTGGTTAATGTGGCGTTGCAAAGGAGAAATACTCTAAACTTAAATGTAAAAGCAGATCCAAATAAAGGAAGTTATGTAATGTTTATCTGAGTTCCTATGAAATACTACAACTGTCTCTAAGCTGCCTTTTCTTTGTGAAAAGGAAGCTTAATTTTGTCAAGGCAAGAGTTCAGGGGCCTTTCCTGCCCTTATTTGATTTTAGAGACTTGAACTGTCAAGTTGATAAATGGGCTTTGACAGAAGCAAAGGTAATTCAGAGTCTATTCACAGGTATTCTTTAATAGATTCCTTAAGGAAAAAGAAATACTTCCCTGGTGGAGGAACAAAAAATTACAAAGTATAGCATGTTAATTCATAATGAGGAAGTATTCAACTAAGAATGAAAACTACTACTTTTCTTAAAAAGTATTTCAGTGGTATAGTATCAGGCTGAATTTCTACATGGATATCTGTCATTTCTAACAAGCTGATGAAATGTGTGTGCACACAAAGGGATATCAATTATTATCACTAAGAGAAAAGACAGATTTTATGATGCCAAATTGTGTGGGGCATTTGTTGATGGCCACTTACTGGTTAAAAGGCTCATGAAGAGCATCCTTGACTACAACAGCGCCTGGGATGACAACTTTAGTGTCACAGAAAACATCCAAGGGAATTTAGAGGAATACAAGGAAATCATGGTTCTTTGGGTTCATTTGCCATTGGTTGATAATTAGTGAGAAAAGAATGTGAGAATTCTTTGGAGATAGCTTAATTTATTGCATTTGTCACAGTCAGTATAGGTTTCCTACATGGCAGAGTTCATCCCCTTTTGATATGTGTGTATGTATGTATGTGTGTGTATGTGTGTATTTAGCTAGCTAATGTAGTGGACAAAGTATTGGGCAGGGAGTCAGAAAGACCTGAGCTCGTATCTGACCTCAGTCATTTATTAGTCATGTGACTCTGGGAAAATCACTTCACCTCTGCCTCATTTTTCTCACCATAAATGAGAGATCATAATAGTATCGAACTCCCAAGTTATAGTAAGGATCAAATGAGATATGTGAAAAGTGCTTAATACAGTGCCTAGATTATGGTAGGTACTTAATAGTACCAACCCACCATTTACCATTAGAATAATACCTTTCAAATCTTATCTCTGTAATTTAAAGAGAAGCTGTTCTTCCTTTGTGATAGTTGAATTGCACAAGAATCTCTAAAGACTTGTTACAGAAGGTCAAACATCATTTCCTACTTAGTTTCTTTTTTTGTACTTAAATTCCAATTTTGTCAAGGTGGGAACTCTCATTGTGGGAATTTCTTCCACAAATAAATATCTATTACCTGCTTATAACTTGAAGTTTAAGTGAGTTGACCATGGTCAGACAATTAATTTTTGTCAAAGGCAGGCCTGGAACGTAGGTCTTTTCTGACTGTAAGTTCAGCCCTTTATCGCCTACACCCTCCCCCATTTAATGGAAGAGTCCAATAATAGGGCATTTTTATTCATATGTAATTTTGAAGGAGCTACTAAATGCCATGTCTTTTCTTATTTGTAATTTCTTTTAGATAAGAACATAAATAACTTCTCTTACCAAAGCACTATTAAGCCATGACTCATTTTTGCTATCTTAGCTGCTTTGTTTGTTGTTTTGCAATAAAGTTAATTTTCTTTTAATACCAGAAGGAGCAAAATTTAGGAATACCTCGAAGGACTAATAAGCAAATGTACTGTATGTGTCTTGTCTTTCTAGTTTCATTGGAGTCATTTAAAAATCTATATACAGTTTTAACAAACAGGTGCTAAAAATTCACATTTCAGTATTTTGCATAAAATAAAAATATTTATGTTGAATAAGATTTATACCACTATGCTCAGGGAGCCTTTCCTGAATCTCCCTGATCAATCATAAACTTGCCTTTCAGACCTAACATAGCAGTGTTTTTATTTTTATTTTTTTCAAATCTCTAAAGCACATGCCGTGCATAATATAATGTGCTATAGTTATTTATGACTGTGTTCATGAAGATAGGGACTATATCTTATCAAAGGAATGTTTGTTGAATGAATGGTGATAAATGAGGTGAGTGTTCTTTTGAGAAGGACATTACTGTTTTTGTCACAGGGCAAAAGTAGAATCTTAAAATAAGTTCTAATTGCCGATTCAACATCCAATTTTAAACAATACTGGTTGTTCTGGATAAAATTAGAAGTTGTTACTTAGGACAATTTGGGCATGATACTGGCTGATGATGCTATAAGAATGCCAGAAAAGCTTTAAAATAATAGAGAGAAATTTGTCTTGACTCTTACAAAGCCTGGAGTTCAAGTTGGTATATAATAGAAAGTATTTGTCGTTTGGCCTGATATTAACTGGTTATATGCAAAAATCTTTATCTTGAAGTTTATAGAACTTTATAGAAGTCAGCTTGTCAGTATTCCACTTTTAGCTAATGTAGAATAACTAACTCATACATATCCAATCTGATAATTTCTATCTCCTACAATTATGCTATGACTTTGATGAGGTAAGGGAAACATAAAATGTTGAGGTATAGGGTTCGGGGTGCTCAAGACACCAAAACACCAACACACCAGGTCCTGTCGAATGAATTCAACTCAAGTCTTCTCTCAGCCAAAGAGAAGCAAAGTTTATTAAAGATTTGCCATATTGGGTAGACTCTTAAGGAGCCTCATATCTGTGACACTTGCATTGGATAAGTGGGCCAGAATCATCTGACACAGAGTGAGTCTGTGTTAGATCATTCCCTCCAGCATTCTCTTGGAGGCAAGATGGGTCTAATTTACAGAAAGGTTGTGGGAGGAATCTAAGGGTGGTTTAGAGGAGGAGTTTGGGGAGGATCTTCAGGAGGAGTCAATGAGGTCATGAGTGATGTAATGAGCAGCAGGTAATGAGTGATTAAGGTTGGGAAGTTGCTGGACAAAAGAGGGCTAAGCTAGTGACAAAGATTTGGGCAGAGCTACAATGAAAGGCTTATGGCCTCAAGTAAATTCCTCATGTAGGAAGATTCAAGAGCCTGTACCTCATCTACTAGGTCACTTCCTATCTCCTACAAGCTAGAAAAGGTGACAGATTGTTCTTTTTAGGTCAGTAATAAAATAATCATAATTGGTTATAAAGTCCTGACTCAAACATTCCATCGGTCTAGTTACCTCATACACAGAGCTAATACAAATTATTTCAGCCTAGAGAGGAGTCAAAGACCAACAAAGGCTTAATACCAGAGGGAATGTGAAATTTGTTATTTGATTAACTGGATCTGGGGAAATTTTGTTTCATTTTGTAAGATAGGCCACGTCTGTATTATGTGTATAGACTACAGAGAAAAGAACCTATTGACGAGACATTAAATATAAGCCACACACGTACAGACAGAGAGACAGAGAAAGAGATAAATAATTATTGAAAAAATGAGCTTACATATACTCAAAGGTCACAGAGTAGAGGCATGTCCAGAGTCAAGTATATTTAATCAAGTGAAGATTCCTAGGAAGGTGAGGCATGCACAGGTTTTTTGAAGAAGGTTAGGGACATGATATGAGAGGGCACAGTCTTAAAATCATGGGGGAAAGCAATTGGTACAGGCATATGGTGTATAAATAAGCAAGTCACCCTAGCTTAGCTAGAGTGTACAGCAATCTCAGGGAATGATAAATTATAGAATTGTAGAGTCAGAAGTGATATTGGAAATCAGATGGTCTAGAACTAGTGAGCTTGTCATTATTTCCATCAGGGAGATGTCCAGAAGACTGCTGCATTCTCCTTTTTACAATTTATGTGTAGCCCTTAAGGTCATCCCTAGGCCCTCAGTGACTACAGTGTGAATACCCTTCCACTCCATTAAATATATTAAAACTATTTTTTTAAAAGTTTTTAAGTCCCTTTGGTAATATCTTAAAAAACTCCATCTTATTCAATGCTCTTATTTCACAGATGATGAAACCCAGAGGACTTAAGTGATTTGCCCAAAGTCTTCAGTCATTTTTCAGCTGTATCTGTTTCTTTGTGACCCCATTTTGGGGTTTTCTTGACAGAGATACTGGAGTGGTTTGCCATTTCCTTCTCTAGCTCATTTTACAGATGAGGAAGCTGAGACCTAGGGTCACAGGGCTAGTAAGTGTCTGAGGCCAGATCTGAACTCAGTATGATGAGTCTTCCCGATTCCAGGCCTGGAACTCTGTTATCCACTATGCCACCTAACTGTGCTGCCCAAAGTCATATTGCTACTAAATGTCAGAGAAATAATGATGAGTACTGAGGTTTCCTAACTCTTTCCAAAATGCCTTGCTAGAGTGTGATAGGGCATTGTAATGTGGGTATAGGGGTGAGAGTTGAAAAAGCCTAAAATAGCCACATACTTTTAAATCACAAACAGGAAATATTTTTTAAAGGGATCAGCTCAAGTTACTTTAATAAATAATTTTTGCTAACTAATTGAGTGAATTCACCATTTTAATAGACTGCTATGTTTTCTGAGCTTAAACTGTGTAGATGAGAACTGTTAAATGAATAATGAACAAAAGAATTTTTAGTAAACCACATGGCTCCTGCACCTGAAGATGGGGTATCAGGGTTTTTATTCTTCTAAGCATGTTCACAAAAGAGAAAGCTAAAAATTGGTGGTCATCCACATAACTACTCATCAGAACATGAGTAGATTTGTGCATATTCTGTCATGTTTATATCTGCATTCTCTTCTTTCACATTATATAATGAGAAGGCACTTCATGGCTTCTGTTACATTAAATGCAGCATCATAATTTTTTCTTTTTACATTTCTGAATCACCTTCACCATCTCTTTTTTCTAATAACAAATTTGATTTGTTATTAGCTTCATTAGCTTCTATATTCCCTATCAATAACAAAACAGAAGTTAAGGAGAACTTTAAATTAGACAGGATGTAACAGATTCTTTTAAATCTCATTTTAGCAAGTGTAGGTGTGAATGTGGGTATGCATATTCAAATCAATGTTTTTAACCCTATGGGAACATTTGCATTTCTTAAGGAATATAATTTAAGGCCAGATGGATTATGACATGCCAATATTATTCAGTTTATCTGTTTTTATTCCCATTAGGAAAAAACAATTGCCTTTTTTTAGGTTTAATTGAAATAATGTTCTGATTTCTTTGTGATAAGTAGTGAGGAACCATTTTTATTTCAGCATTTGGTATAAAATGCAGTGAAACCCACCTATGGCAGAATTATAAATTATATATATGGTTCTGATGGAAGAGTCATTAAAGGGCTGTGAATTTTGACTTCCATGTTAGACAGTTCATGAAATAATTGTTCATATATTTGTATTTGTTGTTCTCTAGATACCTGTTAAATTATTTTAATTAATCCTGTATCCAGTTCTCGGGTATTAACCTCTTGTGGGAACAGTATTCCTCAAAAGAGCTATTTTTCAGAGTTTCCTTAATTGGATTTTATTGCTTGTTAGTATGTGAAAAGAGCAGAAAAGTATTTATCATGCTGTTAGAAAGTGTCTTTCAGTCAAAAATGTTTCAAAGAGAAATGTAAAGATAGCAACCTTTCTTTTTCTGCCTTCCTTCTGCAATTTAAATAACAAATGGAGATAATATGCAACTACTATTTTAACCATTTCATCTTATGGTGATGTTTTCTCATCTAGGTCAATGTGTATATCTTTAGGCTCATTTTCTATGGAAGGATTTTTACTGAGATGGTAGTGAAAGTTTCAAAACAAACAGAAAGATTGTAGAAAGACAAAATCTATACATTTTGCTTTAATTTTCTCTTTAATTTAAATTTAATTTAATTTTAATTATTTAATTTAATTTAATTTTTCTGCTTTAATTTAACCTCTGTGTTAATGAGGAATGAAAGTGAAATAATTATGATTACATAGTATGTATCTTTCTGTGTGCATATGAATATAGTGTGAGCTCTGACAAGTGAGGTAACTCTATGCTACCAGAAATGGTGATATGTATCTCTTCCGTGCCTTAATCTTAGAGAACTATTTAGGGCACTGAGAATAATTTGCATAAAGTCATATAGACAATAGTTATTAGAGGTAGGACTTGGTGTTCTAATGTCAAAGGCTGCCTTATATATACTATTTAGCACACAAACACATGCACGTGAACATGGATACATGTATGAACATGTATTTACAATGCATTTAAAATTGTGTGTATACTCATATTCAAGTACATACCTGTGTATGAATATTTGTACTTTAATACTATGACCTATTATCATATACTATATGTATATGAAGATAACATTAAGACATTAAGTTATTTTAATGCATGCATACACACTAATCTATATCATTAGATAATCATCTCTATATAGCTATTTTTATTCCTATATTTACATGTAATAACTTTAGATGTTCACTTACATGTATATGGATATATACACATAGCGCTTGACACACGATAAGTTCTTAGTACATTCTTATAGCTTAATTCATTAATTTTGCTTTAGTATTTATGCTACTTTGTTATTCTCATTAATTTCAGGTGAGGTAAATATTACTACACTTTCAAAATCCTACTCTTTAATGAACATAGTTGTATTATAGAAGATAAATGGATTGATTTTTACTGTTATATATGTATGAATGCCCATGACAAATATATGAATACAAGGATTGGATAACTATACATTAAGAGTTTTTGTGTGTTTGCTTCTCAAATGTTATTATTTTTCCTATATTACCACTAAGGATTGATTCAGTTATAATGCCAGTATTAAACTTAATTATTTAATTGCAATTATATTTTAGAAATACTCACTGAAAACCATTTTACTCAACCATTTAAGGTCATAAAGGCAGAGGGCAATCCTCAGGAAACTGAAATCCCCATTCATTTTCCTAGAGGGAATCATTAGTATGGGATTGTTAATGGAATCATTTATTAGGAGAAACCAGAGCTTACTCATGGACATCTACGATTTCAAAGATAGCTGTTTTTGATGACATTTTCTCCAATCAGAGGACAGTTGGGGAAATGGAAAAATGACAAGACGGTATTCAAATAAAAGTATATAGAAACAAAAAAAAAGTATAAATTAGTGCTGGATACACAAATAGAATAGTGAGGAATTCAACAAATATTCTTTAATAATAATAGTTTTCTTATAAAACTTATCACTGTTGATTCATTTCATTGTTTTTTGTTACCACCTCCCATCTTTTTTTTCTCCAGTTTTGCCATATAGTTCTCTTAATATAGAGAACCCACAGTGAAGAAATACTTTGCAAATGAATGTCTGAGATAGTTGTTGTTCGGTGTGCCAACTGAGAAGTTAAGTGATTTGCCTAGCATCACACATTTCATGTTTATTAGAAACAGCGCTCAATCTACCCTCAAAGATCCATCTACTACATACTGTCTCTCCTATTTCTATTTTAAGCAAATTTAGTGGTTTTGTTGAGGTTCAGAGGCAGCCCAAAATGTTGGAGTGCAAGGTGTGTGTGTGGTGGGGTCATCTGGAAAGAATTCACCCAGATTGTCTCCAAATAAAGTAAAAGCATTATATTAAGCAGGCTCCTTCACCCCTTAAGGGAGGCAGCTCCCCAGGGGAAAGGGGTCTTTAAGGGAGATGCCCCCTAGCCTGAGGAAGCTAGGGATTCTTATAGAGGAAAATCCTTGGTGGGCAGGGAGATAAGGTAACCATGAACACTTAGGCAAAGGGGGCAGGGAGAGTTTCAAGCATATCTAGGCACATCATTATTCCATAGTTCAGACACCAGGCAGAGGAGTAGGAAGGCCCCTCCTCCCCCATTAGTTTCAGTATTTCATAGACCAGCCTACTTGAATCTCATTATCTCCTAAAGTGACTTTAAATAGTACTTGTGATAATAGGCTTCCCATTGACCAATCTATTTGAATCTCCTCAGAATTACTAAATCATCTAAATTTAATGGAATCACCAAATAGAGGTTTAATTTAAGACCTACCTTCCTTGTTCATAGTGTGGAATCTATAAAAAGATTTAGGGGCCATCTAGTCTGGCTCCCTCATTTTACATATGAATCACAGAAGGGAAAATTAATCACTGAAGATGTGTGATCATAAATGATGTGTGAATGATTCCAAAATGTCTGCCTTGAATTCTTTAACACCCTCTTATTCTTAAAAAAATATAGATGGCTCTTTTATTTGTATCAAATATTTCCTTTAATCATGAGTCTTAACAACAGATTCCTACCTCGTACTGCTTTAGTCAGTAGATTTCTTTAAACTGACAAATAGATTTTTATGGTGAGAAAGTAAAGATGTGAAACTTCTTCATCAGCTCAACCATCAAGATGGCAATCCCCAAATATGTTGTTTGTGTGGAGGAAAAAAAAACGAATGTGAGAGGCTATAGCAAACTTAACAGTGTATTCTGAAGACCCTCAGATATTTAGGAATTTATTTCTTAAAACCCATTGGGTAGTCTAGCACTTTAAAAAGTTAATGTTGACAAAGAAAATAAACATAGAGCTAAAAAAGAAAGAAGGAAAGCCAGAAAGACTTTATATAAAGCACTCACACCTTTCCAGTAAAAAAAAAATAGTTTTCAACATTCACTTCCATAAATTTTTGAGTTTTATATTTTCTCCTCTTCCCCCCTCCCCAAGACAGCCTGCAACCTGATATAGGCTTTGCGTATGCATTTATATTAAATATATTTTCACATCACTCATGTTGTAAAGAAGAATTAGAACCAATGGAAGGAAGCACAAGAAAGAAGAAACAAAACAACAGCAACAACAAAAAAAGAGAGCAAATAGTTCAATGTGCATTCAGACTCCATAAATTTATCTCTGGAAGTGAACAGCATTTTCTATCATAAGTCTTTTGGTTTTGTCTAAATCCTTGCATTGCCAAGAAGAACTAAGTCTATCAAAGTTAGTGATCACACAATGCGACTGTTACTGTGTACAATATTTTTTTGGTTCTGCCCACTTCACTCAGCATCGGTTGATATGTCTTTCCAGATTTTTCTAAAGTCTACCTGCTCATCATTTTTATAGCACGATACTATTCATACATTACATTCATAAACCACAAGTTGTTTAGCCATTCCCCAATTGATGGGCATTCTCTCAATTTCCAATTCTTGACTATCACAAGAGCTGCAATAAATAATTTTGTACATGTAGGTCTTTTTCCCATTTTTATGATCTCTTTGGGATACAGACAGTAGTATTGCTGAGTCAAGGGGTATGCAGTTTTATAGCCTTTTGGGCATAGTTTCAAATTACTCACTAGAATGGATCACATATAGCAGATGCCATTTAAGAACTGAAGCCATGAAGTAATATGTAGGAAGAGAAACCTTATCACATATGTGAACAATTTTATACAGATGACATTTTGCATTAAATAGGGAACAGAAATTATTTTAGGAAATAAAAAACATAGACAAAATCAAAAAGGAATCTTATTTTTTATTAAAATATCACCCTCAAACTAGACAGCTACAGAATAAATGACTGCTTTAAAATAAAAACAATTAAAATCTGTACCATACCTTAGCTACATCCTAAGCATACTCTCATATCCATTATTCTGCATAAAATTAAATCAACCAGAGATTGAAGACACTTCAGTCTTAATTAGTAAAATTATGTTTTTTAATATTATAATATGTTCTCTATGCAGTTCTAGAGCATTAAGGGTTGAAGTGTTCTCAGATATTGTCTAGTTCAATGGGTACCTGACGCATAAATTTAGTTCTTAAAATAGTTGAAGAGAATTATCATTGCCTAATATGTCTTCTCCAGACAGAAGGTCCCCACTTCCCTCGATCTGTCACTATATGACATGGTTTCCATTATTCTTCATGATTTTATTTAGCATTCTCTGGTGGCCACCCAACTCTTCATTGTCCTTTATCATACGGAATGCTTATAACTGAATACTTATTGCACATGTTTCGACAAGAGCAGAGTAGAAAAACTATCAGTTCCTTCAGTCTTTACATTATACCAACTTCAGTGTTTTCTGCATCACAACACTGACCTATATATACTACACTAAACATCCCAAATGCTTTCATGTAAAAAATGGACTGATTATGACTCTTTTTATCCTAGAGTTGAACAACTGCTTGTTTTTTTAACCCGAATGTAAGCCCTTAGATTTAATCAAATTTATCTTCATCTCACAAAATTTAGTCTTGTACTTACCTGACTTTCTCATACTTTTTGATTCCAGAATCTGTTATTTTTAGCTATCTATATTAGCTTCATTCAAAATTGAAAAGCTTGCTAGACTTCACCACAGACCTCTTTTCAATTTAACATCAGTTTGTTGATCGCAACTCCTGAGATGTAGACAGTCTAACCTTGGTTCCACCAAACAGTTCAGCCAGTCATCTTTTACCTCTTAGCATTTCTTTAATGGCTAATTATCACTTAATCACAAAATTAACACTCAATAAACATCTGTTTCTTGAAATTTAGTTAATAATTGAAATGACAGTACATGGCAGCTAGCAGCTAATATTTATATAGTATTTACTTTCTGTCAGATACAGTGCTAAATGTTTTTACAATTATTATGTCATTTGAGCCTCACAACAATTCTCAAATGTAAGTGCTATTATTTTACAGTTAAAGAAACTGAGGTAGTTTGTTGTAAGTGCTGCCAACAATTCTTTAGTTTAAGTTTTTTAGTTTTTAGTGAAAGTTGCATTAGTTTTGCTAATGTTTATGTTGTTGCAATTGTATGTTTCTGATGTTTCATTCATCATTATTCATTATTGTTTTATTGTTTATTCATGATTACATATACATTTGTTATTTTACTATATTAACTATTACTTTTATGTATAATTATAATTTTACAGGTTTTTTGATGAAGAGAACAAAGATTATTTTATACTGTTTATTAACAGGCTTTCTTTCTCACTTTTTTATCACTTTTTTTTTTTGCTTTTTGGAGGGCAGTTGGGGTTAAGTGACTTGCCCAAGGTCACACGGCTAGTTTTTTGTGTTAAGTGTCTGAGGCCGGATTTGAACTTAGGTACTCCTGACTCCAGTGCCGGTGCTCTATTCACTGCGCCACCTAGCCCCCTTTCTTACTTTTTTATGGTCTTATTTCTTGGAAATGTAATATCCTTTCTGGAATTTTTTGTTTTTTAAAATAAGAGAACTTAAAACAATGTAATACTATTGGGAAAGATAGAAATATGATCATGCAGGAGGCATATTATTAGAACTGCTTGTGAGGGCCTGAGTAAAAGCAACCCTAGGGATATATTAACCAAATTCATATTGTATGTTTTTCTCTTTTTGCATGTATGTTATTATATTTTGGGTGAGTCATATATATATAAATAGACCAGCATCATAGATACAAACATATATAATCTAAGTATACATACATGGGTGTATACATAAATACACATTCATGTGCAGGTATAAATATATATTTCATCTCAGTTATAAAGTACTTGGAATTCATTTTGACAAACTTCTGTGAGTCAGTTCAATGAATTTCAACATCTGTGCCTGTCAGATAAAGATTGACTTGCTTTTAAGTCTATGAAAAGAAACAAAAGATATTTTTTTCTTTCTAAAAATGATTCAAACTAGAGTCCTAAAAGAGTAGAATTTATATACTACTTATGCAAGGTTTTCCCATCTGTCTCCATAAATTAATTTAGTGTTATGTAGCACTGTTCAAAACCGCTTAGTAGGATAGTGAACTGTTTCATCAGTCTTAGAAGAATAAGGAATTAGTCATAAATAATAAAATGTCAGGCTTCTCAAGGTCCTCATATGATTCTCATTTACCAAATAAGAACTGTGTGTACTGCTCAAAATTACACACAATATAAGAACGCACAGTGTATAGACTTTGCCATTCATTAAAACAATTATATCATTCTTTTATATTTTTGGAGTTCCTAGACAGATTAACTCTTTCTCTGTAAATTTGTAAGTATAATTGTATGAGAAAAGCTGGATTTTCCAGACAAATACACACTTAGGGGACACAATTCAAAAGGTATTCTTGTATTGGAAGTAATTTGTTCATTTTCATATCTCATTAGATAGAAATGTGGGTTTATATAAGTATAATTTCCATCACAATAATTGATTATTAACAATACAACCTTGTTTTATATGATAATCTATCTTTCAAAATGTTTACAGGAATATTATCTGGAGTATATATTTAGGTAGAAATTTCAGGTTGCCTGGGTTAATAAGGTATGAGCCAGTGAAAGGAGCCTTTGTATTCCTCCTACATCATTCCTTAATTGTCACTAAGAGTTTTTATAAACTTCCCCAATGGCTGCCCATATTAGAAACCAATAGAGACAGAGAATGGGATTGAAGGAGTTGGAGAGTCTTGGGAAATCTATGAAAGGAGAAATGAAAAGAAAAAAATATATACTTTGGATAACTTCAGATTTGAATTAGTGAATCATATACTTTAAGATCTGCAAGAGATCTCAATGGCTATCTAGTTCAAAAGTTTTCATGAGTATTTCTTTTTTTTTGGAGGGCAATTGGGATTAAAATGATTTGCCCAAGGTCATATGGTTAGTAAGTGTTAAGTGTCTGAGGATGGATTTGACCTCAAGTCTTCCTGCCTCCAGAGCCAGTGTTCTATTTACTGCACCACCTAGCCACCCCAATGAGTATTTATTAAAAATTAAATTTATATATTTAATATAAAATATTATGTTAGAAATAGTTTTACAGTTTTCATAACTAGGATCCCCAAGAACAATATTACAATATTTTTTCAATGTAGAATAAAAATGAAAAACTACTTCTTAACATTTAGAAAGGGATAAATAACTATTGGTTTTGAGCCTGAAGCAATTATTTTACTTGTGAACTAGAAGTTATGTGGGCACATTATGTTAACATACCTAACACAACAACAACAACAACAACAAAACAAACTATGTAACTTCAGTTCTTTTCGTGCATGAGCCAAATTTTAGAGGATTACATTCTTAATCTTGACATTAAAAGGAGACATCCCATGATGTTGTAAATATTCCAGCAGGATTAAGGAAAGACACTGCAGAGTCTCTAAGAACACCATAACCTGTCTTCAGTATTTTTCATTCCAAGTTGTGAATAGCAGGAAAAAAAAATTTTTGAACATGAACTCAAAGGTTTGTCAAAGAGAAAGTTTTGATAAGATTTTGACTGCATCAAATTCATTACAAAATATCACATACATATTGTAGGTGTATGGGGGGGGAGGGGTTGTGTGTATACATTCAGAACTGTGATTCATTAGATTAGGGAACTCCCAGTGTGGAGGTTCTTTCACAACACTAATGTTGATCAGCAATTCATCTTTAATTTAAAAGTTTGACAGTTAATTAGATAGTAAGAATTGAAATGATTTACTATGGGTTACCATGTATGTTACAGAGGCTAGACTGGAGCCAATTTTTCCCCGTATTATAATGGTGAACATAAATATATATTTTAAAAAATATATCCTAAAATTGATTTGAAATACTAAAAACTAAGATCATACATTTAAACCTGATATCATCTGGACACTCTATATGTGTGGATATAATTCAATCTAATACATTTTGTTATTGTGTATGGATTAATTTTATTGATGATGTTTATCATAAAAGGATTATTATAATAATTATTATAGGATATATATTATATATTATAGGATATGATATTAAATAATAATTATTATAGGATATTATGATATTTATCCTAAAAGGAATTTGCTTCCAGGATTTCCCGGGATTCAGTTCTGATATAAAATATAAAGATATTGTAATCCTATTTCTGATATAACAACATTTTAGTGATTACACACGCAGATATAGTCTTCAGTGAAAGAAATTTTAAAGGACTTTGAAATTGTTGTCTAATGATGATGGTATACAGATTGCAATGGAAGACTTAAGGAATACAGAAGCGTACCATGACTATTATGATTTGTTTGCTCTTCTAGGTTGAGATGTGAAATTAGATGTGATTGTAGCTGTTGTATTTTATTGTCCAGAAGAGTGAGAATTATAATTAAATAAAATTTCAGAATTCCATCTAAATAAGAGTAAGCCCACTTCCATTAAGAGTTACAATTCTGCAAGGGGCACATTCCAAAGTTTGCTTGGTACTACAGCATGGCAGCTGTTAAACTCAAGTGTAAAAGCTTTCTTGAACATATTTGGACATACTTTTCTTTCTCATCATTCTTCTTTATCTAATGAATTTGTGTCTACAGATTATGATGCCATATGTGATGAGGGGACAGTTAGTGGTTTAAAGGAAGACACTCTTATAATGTTAGAAAGTGCAGTGATCAAATTGAAGGAAAAATAGGAAGTTTTACTATTTAGGAACTTGCATCATTTAATCCAGTTTAGTGTTTGCACATGTATGTATATGTACAATATATATTCTATGATTATATCTCTATATATTAGTGTATGTACAGTATATAGTTTTCTAATTTCAGCAGTGAACTATAGAATTGTTTATTATGCCAGAAAAATTAATGGGATCTGACTTCCCATTCATATTATCCAAACTACTTCCTTGCTTACATTTGTCTTTCTAATGTCCACACCTGTGCAGAACGCATAAGAATAGAACTGCTGTTGATTTTAGGATAATAAGATTAGAATTACTGAAGAAGCTTAATCTTTGACCTACACTATTTAAAAGGGTCTCAGATTTTTTTTTAAAGTTGGTATTCACAGGTTTTAATTTTCAATAAAAAGAGATCCCTTTTTTCTCTACAATTGCTATTTATGGGTTAAGAAAAAAGGGCAATAAGGTATTATACTAAATACAACTTTCATGTTTAAGAAGCATCTTTCTTGGCCTAAATGTGTGTATGGACATGATATGAGTGAGTATATGCATATGTAAACATACAACATAATACTTAATGAAATATCTATAGAAAATTAACAACTATGGAACACTTGAATCCATATATATACACAGTCACAAACACAAGTATAAGAGGCAGCATTTCAAAATGGATTATCATGCCTCTCAGTCATATTAGCTATATAATCCCAGCAAAGTTACTTAAAATTTCAGTGTCACAGGCAGCTCTCTAAGATTATAGGCTACAGAGGAATTGTTGATCTGCTTTGGGGTAGGGAGTTTTCCATACCAGGAGTTTGTTATACTGATGAAATCACAGGTTGTATCTAACTAGCTAGCTAGGAAGATAGATAGAAATACAGATAGATAGACAGACATAGAAATAAAAAATATACTAAACATATGTGTATGTGTGGTGTGTGGAGACAGGAACAAAAGGAAGAGAGAGAGAGAGAGAGAGAGAGAGAGAGAGAGAGAGAGAGAGAGAGAGAGAGAGAGAGAGAAAGAGAGAGAGAGGGAGAAAGAGAGAGAGAGGAGAGAGAGAGAGATTTACCAGTATAATTAAACATGTGGGTATCTATGTGTATGTGTAGGTATATATACACACGTAGACTGCTTAATAAATTGCCTTCATTATGGTAGGAAATATCCAATTGTATGTCTCTTATCTTCAAATTATATGCTATACTCTCAATACTCCAGAGAGGCCAGAAAAAAAACAAAAACTATAATATTCATTTGATCAAAATTTACTTGTAAACTAAGAAATGATTGGCAGAAAGCAAGCAATATGAAGCACTGAGTTATGTTCAGAGAAACCAGAGTGACTATACAGCCAAGAATACCATCTGTTGAATATGAAATGCTTGGATCAAGACATTCTAGATACATTTCCCCAAACAGCAGGGACAGAAGTCTTTCTGGAAACAGAATCACAATAGGGTTGCTGAAACACCAAGAAAGAAAGAGGCAAATAACTGTTCACTGCCTTGTGGGAAACAGACCGGTTGATTGGTAGTCTGGAGCATGATTAATTACATGGCATACTGTGTATCAGTAGTAGTAAATAAACTGAAACATATATTCACCCTGTACAAATAATTTCCAAAACACTGTCAACAACTAGATGTGAAAGAATCAAAATATGTTAAGGCATATGCCATCTACTTCCCCATTTTCACTCTCCCAAAGTACATTGCCTCATATCAACTCAATGACTTATAAAGGTCATTGGAATTGTGACCATGTAGTATTCTATGAGGTGATTTTTCATCAAGGTTCAGTTAAGCTGAGGCAATTCTTGTCCCCAGGAAAATCATGAATATGGTTTGTTTATTACCATCAAGAGTATTTTTCTTCATGGAGAAATTTTGTTATCTACTGAATCAGTTTTCATCTTTCTTAGTGGTTACTACCTATTTTTGGTGTCCAGGGATACAGACACTGACATGGTACCCAGAGCCCATAGTCAGTTAGACAGTTGATCAAAGAAATATTGTGACAAACAGACTGGGGACAACTATTACAGTGGAGAAAAAGAATGTATAACTGAGAGGGCTCCATTTTATTCAATCACAAATATTGGAATAGGACATGAGAAGCTAATATTGAAGGAACAATCTAATTTAATAAGGCATTATACTTAATGTCTATGAAAAATATTGTACATTTACATGGATTTTTTTTAGTGAAAGTGTTAACCAGTATTCCTGTATGATATTGTATTTTCCTAAGCATAAAAATCATACTCATCAGGACATAGTCACATTTCAGTAAATATTTGTTGAGAGAATAAATAACCATATAATCTCAGTATTTTACAGTGCAGATTGGTACTTTATAAATAATTTTAATAATGATGATGATGATAATGACTAGGAATTTACATTAGCATCTACTATGTTTCAGGCATGTTCCTGAGTACTTTATAGCTATTATGCCATTTGATCTATACAAAAACCATAGGAGGCAGGTAAAATTATTATCCCCATTTTACAGATGTGGAAACTGAGGCAAATAGGGACTAAATGACTTCCCCAGGTAACACAGCTGATAAGCATCTGAAGCCAGATTTGAACTCAGATCTTCCTGACTCTAGGCCCAGAGCTCTATCCACTGCTCTAATCTTGAAAAATTGTATGGGTCACTGAAAAGTTTAGTGGCATGCCCCTCTTCATATAATATTTATAATAGGATTTATAAAAGGATTTATAATAATAATCATTACAACACTTATTTAGTACTTTCAGATCTTCTAAGTATGTTATTTGTTATCTCATTCGATCCTCTAAACAACCTTCTAGGAGCTTTTATAACAGTCCCATTTTACAGACAGGAAAGCTGAGACTAAGAGAGATTAACTGACTTGACCAAGGATACACAAAGCTAGGAAGTTCCTGGTGTAGAATTTGGAATCAAGTCTTCCTTACTTCATGTCCAATGCCCAATCTACTTAGTCATCTACTGTGCTTGAACTCGATCTTCTTTTTCTTAAATTCAAGATCTCTAACCAGTATATAGAGCTACTTCTAAATGTCTAGGGATACCTAGGCTGGATAAAAGTCTCTTGACTGCTGTGTCCGGAATCTGGAAGACCTGAATTCCAATCCAACCTCAGACATTTACTACTTGTGTTACCTTGAGTAAGTTATTAAACTTCTGTCAGTCTAATATTTCTCAACTGTAAATGAGGATCATAACAGTAGCTTAGCACAGTGCTTGGCACATAATAAGTACTTAATAAAAGTCTATTTCCTTCCTTTCGTTATAGTAATCCTATCATAAGGCAGGTTTAGAACTCTTAAAATCTGAAAGGCTGCCAGATTAAAAAAAACTTTTACAAGGTACCTTCAGTGTCTACCATTAGAAGAGAATGCCTTAGGAATGGAGTTAAATTTGAAGTACAAGCAAAATAGGAACAACCAGGGAATTCTACTCTTTGTCTCTTCCTTGCACTGATTTTTCAGGGGTTTATTTGTTAAAAATAAAACAAAACAAAACAAAAATTAAAAAAACACCACACGCTCAACTTGCTTTTCAGTCTTGTTATAGAAGAAAAATCAGTGGCTCTGAAGTCAGTGGTCCTGGGTTTAAATCTCACTCTTGATCCTCGCCACGTGGGTTGATCAAAGACAAGTTATATTTCTGTGGGTCCCAGCTTCATTACCTTTAAAATGAGGCCCTGAATCAGTGGGTTTCTGAGTTCCTTTAGCTCTAAAGCTCTACATCTATGACCCTTTGAGTCTACTCATCCAGTTGACACTTCCCAAGGATTTAGAAACTATTTTAAAAAGCATTTCAAGTATTTTTTAAATAAAAACTTTGGGCTTTTGTAATGCTATGATGGTTTCATGCCTCCTTACATGATGTAATGTATTATATGTGATAATCCAGAAAATTTGTTATCTTAGCATATAGGTACGCTTTCTTTACTTCCTAATAAGGTATAGTCACAGTACAGTTTAAACCCGTTTTAGCTGTGTTATCTTGGAGCACTGACTCATTGAGAAAGCATCCAAGAACTCTACTTGTTTGCTTTAGATAAATGAGTTCCACATCATTCATCACTCTCACCCTAAAAATGTTTGCAACACAGTGACATTCATTTTATTTTATTGATGAGAATATAGATAACCTACCATGATTAATTAGAATATTTCTATCACTGGTTTTTCATAATACAAAAACATATAAAAATCCCATTCTGGTTTGCATAGAACATAATCAAATCCATTTCAGCTAGAGGAATTTGTAATAAATGAACACAGAAAAATAACCCTGTCTTTTAAAGGCCACCTCGATATTTTAGAAAAAGTAATTAATATGTGTTTGTCCAATTTTTAGCAAAATACAAAATCTGTGGAAAGGTTCTTGTACTTATTTTGGCATTGCATATGTGCCTTTTTAAATGATGTTGTAACCTGAATTCTATATGCTAATAGATATTAGTTTAGACCATGTATAATATTCAGAAAGATGTGGAACATACAGCTTTATTTTCCCCCACAATAATACTGTGTGCTTTTCATCATTCTACTTATGAACATAATATGGAAATGTTAAGGTCAAATATAGACAAATGACAGATTTAGGGATTTTTAAAAATTATTATTTGAGGATGCTTTACAGTAACAGGAAAGTTCCCTGAAACCACTCGTTTCCCTTTTTCGTATAATTCTTCTTAATGATATTTCTACCTTCTTTCTTTGCAAAGTAATTGCAGCTGATGGAGAACTAACATTATATTCGAAGAGTCATCAGCTCTTAGAGTTTCATAGTGAAGCAAGATATTTAAAACTCTGCTGTCTTAATGAACTCAGCATTTTAGCTTCTACACAATTGTGTGGAGTCGATTGAGCTAATTTTATTTTGTAGGGAGGGAGATACCTTAGTTAGATTTTCTAACTGCTTGTCAAATGTAATTCGACCTAATAATTACCCCCAAAGATGTGATTAAGGAACACCTGACTCAGTTCTTATGTATAAACACAGCCCTCACATTACCAGCTTCTCCTTTTTTTAGTGGCTAAATGCCAAGGCAGCAGACCGTTGTACTAGCATGCAAACATGGGCTTAATATTCATAGGCGAGTTAGTGGTGAGTCAAATCTATCATGCCCAATAGAGTTAACAGGAATGAGAGAAGACCTGATGAGCAACAAAAATGAAAGCACAAAAACTGAACAAGTGATTATCCAGTTGTTCTATTGCTCCAGGACATCATGAGATCACGGATTTAGAACTCAAAGAGACCTCAGAGGCCAGTCAATAGAGGCAACTTCTATTGTAGATGAGGAAAACCGAGGCCCTAAGGTCAGCTGACTTAGCAAGAGTCACGCAGGTAGTGTCAGGGGTCAAATTTGAACCCAGGTCATTTGTCTCCAGAGCTAGTCCTCTTTCCATTTGGTGTTAATATAAAATTAGGATGTTTCAACAACTAAAAAGCAAATTTGCCCTTCCATTATTTTGGATACTTATAAAGAATATCATGAAGATATCTCCAAAGAATGCCATGTGAGGGTGGCTAGGAGGCACAGTGAATAGAGCACTGGCCCTGGAGTCAGGAGGACCTGAATTCAAATCTGACCTCAGACACTTTAACACTATTAGCCGTATGACCTTGGGCAAGTCACTTAACCCCAATTACCCTCTTTTCCCCTCACCCCTCTTCCTCTAACTCCAAAAAATTAAAAAAAATTAAAAATTTTAAAAAAATAACAGTATATGCTTTATGGAATAGTGGAAGGTACAGACTTCTCTGAGGTATACCTTCCTGATAAACATTATTAATTTTTTTTCTTTTAACAATTAATTCTTGTCTTAGAGTAGTGACATCAAGCTAAATGGGAATAGAGGTCCTTAATCTCTACATAAGTATCCCTGGAGGCTATAAATTGACTTAGTTTTTAAATGTAATGGTATCAGTT